>JANAVB010012999.1:4073721-4568939 GCA_029216955.1 Iris pallida | reverse complement strand
AATGACTACCACTCAACTATCTAGCTATCTCTAGGCTTCTGTCTGTAAGTATCCCCGTATCTCCCATGCTAAGTAAATCCACGGCTAACCTGAAAAATATTGGTTTCCAGTCAAGAATGGAATGAGCACAATTCATGAATGCATTTTAAATAAAGAAAATGACTATAAAAAAGGTTAGACATCAATCATGAGTTTTAAAATAAACAGTAAAGATGGAAAATCAGTAGCATATAAATAAACAAAATACATTCCCAATCGTAGAAGTACCTTTGATATGTGATCGTCTCGGTACAATTACACGACACTGTCTATACTGTCTAAAGTTACACTGTCTATACTGTCTAAAGTTACACTGTCTACACTGTCTAAAGTTACACTGTCTACAGCAAATAATGCAATAAAGAAACATGATATACTTTGAAATAAAAATCACTATTTATACTGTCTAATTGCAATAATAAATCACTGTCTACACTGTCTACTTTATAATAATAAATCACTGCTATACTGTCTACTTTGCAACACTGTCTACACTGTCTAAGGTCAGATCACATATCGTTGGTACTTCACATTCCCGACTCAACAATTTATAATAGAATATAAAATCACATAATCAATGGCTAATCAATAAATATAATGAAGATCAATATCGAAATGTAGACAATAAACTGTACTCGCCTGTGGTCCTCTGCTGGAACCGACATCTGAACCACTCAATGTGTCCCAATAGTCAAAACCTGTACAACAGTCCCCGAAAGCTGAAATAAACATTACCAATGTTCTCAGAATAGTCAAAATAGCTAGGATTGCCGTCCTTAAGCTAATTCTGGACACAGGGGCAAAACGGTATTTTGGGTCAAAATTGTATCCGCCGTTGGACCCGCTTTGCACCGAAAAGTGTGCCTGGTCAATGGTCTCTAAAGTCATCAAACTATATGTCTACAGATTTGTTTTGATGCTACGAACCCAACCGTATGTCCAGAGTGGATTCCGGCGGCCCGTGCACAAAATTGCCCGTTAAATTGGACCGTAGACCCGCAAAACGGCGATCCGATCAACTATCTCAGAATTGGACCAAACTTGGCTTACAGGACCAGAAAATGATACGGTCCTTCTAGCGCAAGTTTTGTCTCGATCTGATAAATGTGCACAAAGTAATTAAGAAATTTGCACAGAGATCGATACGATGAATTTCGATAGATACACATCAAATTCGTCGCACAACGCGACCAATTTGAATTCGACAAAGCCCACACGACAGAAGCCGTTACGCACCTTTCGATGCTTTCGGTTCATGACCACGTCGCCCGAAATGGTGGGACGCACATCGTGTGGATGAATTTTCTAATTTTCGAAAACAGTTGTTTCGGGTTTTTCTCTCGATTTTCAGTCGATTTATCTTAGCATCTATTGATTATAAAAATAATCTAAAAATAGGATTTTAATGCTGGTTAGGTTGTCTAGAAGTCTGTTCAGACGGTTTTCCAAAATTTGCGATATTTTGGTCGCGAATCGACCGCAAACATCGGATGTTGGGGCAGTTCTACGTCCTATTTCGAAAAGGTTTTGGACAACTTTGGGTTCGATTTACGACGTGTACAGTGGAATTAAAATCAGAATATTTGAAGGGATTAAGAGAAGGTCATGTTGTGAACATACCAGATCGATTAGTTCACGGAGCGATCTACTGGAGACGACGATCCATCGCCTTGAAGTCGACCGATCCCTGTTACTGCTGTCACCATGTCCTAGGTTTTCAGCCGCGTCCGACGGTCCGCGTCCATGGGCGACTGGCGGCGGCCCGCGGTGGCACACACGGACGCATAGGGTGCGCCCAATGTTGCGGTCGGTGGCTAAGGTTTTGATTTGTCGCGGCTTTGACTTTTCTTCTCGGTCTCCCTCTATTTATATCGCGGACGTATGCGTATATCTCTCGGTTCTGAGAGATGGGGAGTTCGGGTCAGGTTGGAAAATGGGCTTGGGGGTTAATTGCTACTGCTTCTCTCCCTCTTTATATTGCAGCTGGGTTTAATGCATTGGCATGGCCAGGTTTGTGGGGGGGTCTTTAGCTCGGTTCTGAATGAAGGGGCGCGCGTGGGCTGAGTAGCTGGGTTGTGGGCCGGGATTGCTCCTGGGCTGGTTTGTATTAGTTTAACTAGTTTGCATATAAATATATATATATATATATATATATATATATATATATATATATATATATATGATAAAAATTGCTCCATGTGGGTGTGGATTCCTGATGAGCTCTCCAGCTCCTCGGCTTCCCCCCCTTGGCCGGTGGCCGCCGCCCCCGGGCGGCCGGGGCCCCCCCATCCCCTGGCCGGAGTTTGCATGGCGTGCGGCGGCTCCTCCCGATTCTCCTCTCCTCCTCGGAGCCGTCGCCGCCCTCGGCGTCGTCGGAACCGCCGTTCCCGTGCCCCGTCCGTCGCCGGCCTCGTCACTCCTCGGCGCTCCGCCAGTGCCCCCGCGCCCCGCGTGCAGCGCGTCACGTCCGCCCGCCGCTCCCCAGGGTCGGCGTCCCAGTCGGTGCGCCACCCCCTCCTTTGGCCGCACCTGGTGCTCCTCCTGCCCCTGCCCAGGTTCCCCCCGCCCTGCAGCCGTCCTCCCTCCGATAGCCACTCCCGAGCACTCCGCTATCGCCTCTCCTCCCGCCTCGCCAGCGGCCCCACCCTGTCCCGACGGCCGGTCGTCTTTTCTCCTTCCCGCCGACACCGCATACCTTCTCGCCGCCGGCTACTTCCCCCTTCCCGGCGCCTCTCCCTCTCGCTGCCCCCCTCTCCTGGCCGGCGCCCTCTACCCCCGCGGCGCGCCGCCCCCTCGGAGACGGCCGCGTTTCTCTCTCCCTCAAGTGGCCGGTCCCCTCGCTCCCGGCTTCCGGCAGCCCTGGTCCAGCTGCAGCCTCCCGTCCCTCCTGCCTCCCGGCGCTTTCCCAGTCGGCCGAGGCCCCCCCATCGTGGGCTTTGGTGGCGGCGTCGCGCCCCCCGGGCTCTGCGTCGCCCTCGACGAGCTCTGCCTCCCTGGCGTCGTTCGGCGGCTCCTCGTCCGCTGTGACGTCCACTCCCCGGTACGAGCTGCTGAGCTCCCACCACCAGCGCGCGCTGGCGGTCCTCCCCCTTGCCGGTGGTGAGTCGGCGGCCGCGGCCCTTCCCCGGCTGCTCGCCTCCTCTCCTTCTCCTCCCTTCTTTTCTCCTCCACGTTCGCCGCTCCCCTCCGGAGGTCGCTGCCGGTCCTCTCCCCGGCCCCCTCGTCTTCCCAACCGTCGGCGGTCTGTCATCCCCTCGCCGGAGCCCCCTCCTCTTGACCGTTAGCCTCCGCCCCTTCCGCCGGAGCCCCACCCGACGGCGTCCCCCGTTTGCCTGCCGGACTACGCCTCCGACTCCCTTCCTCCTCCCCGATCGCCGCTCTCCCGCTCCGCGCCCCCGCCGGAGGTCACCGCTGGTCCTTTCCCCGCCATCCCAACCGTCGTCGGGCTGGTTCCTCTCGCCTGCCCCCTTCTCCTGACCTCGCGAGCCTTCGCTCCATCCGTCGAGCCCCTCCAGGCGGCGTCCCGGCCTGCCGGTGCCCGCCGCCGGTCACCGCCGTCCCTCGCCCAGACTTCGACGCCGCCCCCCGCCGCTCGCGCTCCTTTCGCTGGGACGTCTGGCCTCGGATGCAGCGCTGGGGCGGGGCCCGAGGCCCCCCTCGTGGACCGCGCCTGCCTCGGCCGCGTCCATCCCTTTGGGCAGCGCGCCCAACGCGCATGGGGCAGTGCACACGCCACGTCATCCCCCTTCTCAAAATTTGAATCTTTTTCAAATTTTGAATCCCACATAAAAAAAAAAAAAAAATAGAGCAGTGAGCTCCCCCCCCAGGGCCGAGCGCCCACACCTTCATTTCTAATTTCGAAATATTCCGTAATTTCAATTTTCACCTTATGTATTTTCTATTTTGCTAACCAGGGTCTTTTTGTGTGTTTTGGACCCTAGCACCTGTACTGCTCGTAAAGAGCCACTTTTCCATTTAATAAATTGCTGTTTGGTTAAAAAAAAAAAAAAAAAAAATATATATATATATATATATATATATATATATATATATATATCTATACCTATATGTATATACCGCTTATACGTATATACTTGTATATCTTTGTTTATACATGTATACACACAAAATACCTATATATATATATATATTCATATAATATAAGTACACCTATACACATATACATTTTCATTCATATATATATATATATATATATATATATTCATATATTATATAACATACACCATTATACTATATTATATACATATATATATAATATATATATATATAATATATATATATATATATATACACACCTTTTATATAGATACGTAACATATACACGTATTTTTATATATACAACCCATATATACCTATATATTATATATATATATATATATTATATATATATATATATATATATATATATATATATATATATATATATATATATATATAATATATATATATATATATTAGTAAATTATGAAAAAATATAATATATGCCTATATATATATATATATATATATACCCAATTAAATGCCATTAGCATCTATTCATGTGTGAGTCTATTTAGGTAAATATGACTATATATTTAATATTTATTTGGTAATGAAAAACATATATCCAATATTAGTAACTAACTTTATGTAAATAATAACCTCGATAATAATGGTAATAATAATACTACTAATAATATAATAATAACAAAATTCAATAAATCATAATGGTGTATGTACCATTACGTACAATCTACTAATCCCAATATACAAGGACCTACTTTATACAATCGTCACTACATATCAACTACTAATAATTATTTATAAAATCTAAAAATCACCATTCCAATAAAATAAATAATAATAAAATATTCCAATTTTCTGGGAAGGGCAGCTACAAATCTACCCACCTTAAAAATAATTTCGTCCTCGAAATTCTAATTCATAAATATTCCTTAAATTCAAAAAAGAAATCTACCTTACTGTAATCTCCTCGAAATTTAATTCCTCAAAAATAGTTTATATCATCCTCCTAGCCATTTGCAATTTCGAAACTCCGAGGACTTCTACCACCTTTGGACACACTACTCCCTCAATGCTATGTCACTAAACTTCTTAATCATCAACTACTTGCTAAAATTAGCTACCAATAGATATCTACTGTATAGGACATCTGTAATCCTCTCCTACCTATCAAGCAACCCTAAAATTTAACAAGCAACAAATTTCACAAGTGGCTAAGGAATATTAGTAAACTCTAATAAGTATGACCCTTCGTCACTCTGAAATAAGGATGAAAAGATAAGGAAGAATAATCAAGGACAATTATGAAGTTTCAAGAGCGGTAGAGGGTATCTATGATGCAGCTAGAAAGAAGGTCTATGAACCCTTGATTTTATTTGCTAGAGTGGACTACTCTAGTCCACTCACTTGCTACATCGAGGAACCCTTCATTTCTTAGAGGAGCTTGCAATCCATGCAATACATAAATTCCATTCTCAAAATTAATTTAAACAAGGTTCCATAATAGAACGAGATTTGAGAAGTCAAGATCGTGATCTCTCTCGTAGTTATTTTAAACACACGAACAAGGGATAAAACTATAATACAAGATCGTATCATGATTTTCCAAGTAGATGAAATAAGGGTCACGAATGGCTTCACATTCTAAGAGGTGGAGACTACATAATAGGTATAGGGACCTATTTCAAAAAGTTTGATTTTATAGTCCAGGTATGGTTGTATGCAGGGATGGGTTTTACTAGGTCTTAATGGGTTCCTGATTGGACATTGGATGAACCTTGGGTTTTAATCTATATGGACTGGACAAGATCCCTATGATAAGACTATTTCTACTAGGTTAGGGTAACCTAAATAGATTTCAACCTAAGTGGTTGAGTTAGATGCCAGTCAGGTTGGTTAAATAGGTCCTGTAAGCCCTGGAGATGCGCCTTTCGTGACTTTTGTGTTTAAGTAGCACGAGAAGACACAATTGAATGGCACACTAGTGACATGTGCGTAATAGGCTTCGAGTAGCCCATGACCAATATTGGGTCGGAAAAATTGAGTCAAGGTTGAGAACTCTAATTGTAGTTGGAAAGTTTATCGGTATTATGGTAAGGGTTATAGCTAGTCCTTTTTACCTGAAAGTCGTACCATAAAAATAGAGTACAAAGGGACGGGTTTGAGTGGGACATGATATACCTAGATGAAGGTGGACTCGTCTAGATCTTACATATGAAATTTGTTGGAAGGTAACAGCTGGTCTTATGCTCCGAATATTAATGACACGGCCGGTGACACAAAATGATCTAATGGAAAGTGGGAGTCCATGAGACACTAATTATCATTCTAATGAAAATTATTCTAATCAATCAATAATCCTCGTATATCCAAAAACTTTAGGAGGCTTACAGTCTACCCACCTTAGAAATAGGACATGGTCTTAGGAATATTGAGGTTAGAGGGTTCCCAAAGTCCGGATACTGTACCTCGACTCTTTGTTAATAGGGAATAAGGCACAGCGTATCGGGATACGGTAGATATAAATCAAGTCAAGGATCGTTCCTCAATAAATGGAGAACGAGTGTGTACAATGACACATTGTCGATAAAATAGAATGATCTACTCATCTACTGTATACATGAGTTATCGACGGGGTAACCAACTCTAAGGCACATCATCTAAAAAGATTTCTAACAACTGAGTCATGAAACTCTAGTTTTGTCAAACCTGTCAGACTATTGTCACAAGGGTTCTAGTGGTATGGGTCGTAGTGATCATGCATTGTTATTGACAACTGGTAGATCACAATTTGACAGGGTATTTAATCTATGGAATTAGCTAAGCTAGTGACCGTGGTGTTCCAACACTAGTTAGGTCTTAATATCAAAATTTACATAACTAGGGTAATATTTATTGGAAACCAATCTCGGGATGAGTATCTACCATAGTCACGGTAAATGATTGTCCTTACCCTTGTCTATCATCTCAGGTCTAAACTGTGGGCTTTGGTCGAGAAGAGGTTGGGTTAAGGCTTAAGGGTTGCTAGTCAAAGCAAGCTTCAAGCAAATAATTTAAGGCTCACGGCATTTGGTTTCTTGAGAATAGATAGTCTCCTAGTTTGACATTTAACTAAGGATGAAACCTTAATCATTCTCAAATTCAGATGGGCTTGAAAGTCTCAATAATAGTTTGAGGGTCGAGGGTAAACGAGTAACTCAATCACATGACTGGCCGATGGTAGCTACACTTGTGTATATCACTATCATAGCCATGGGGATACTCTGTATCCCTCTACCAATTACGAGCTTCTGTCTTTCCAAATCAGTGAAAGACAAAAAACAATAAAGAGTTCAAGAAGATGTTACTGAATACAATCACGTGATTCAAAGGCGAACGTATAATTCAAGAGGAATTGTCAAGCAGTCGCTGATGATCCTAGATACCTATATATCTCCATCCACGTAGTGTAATTAAACGAAGAGCGAACCAAATACATCATGGTTGATCAGACCATAATACACTGATTCTGATTAGACAATAAGTTAGCAGGCGTCCCCACTAAACATATGCCTCGAATCAAGCTCGAGAACAGAGTGAGCTTGCGAAACTAAGATGCAACAACAGCGTTGTTAAGATAGTCGAATACAATTATGCGAGATTTTTGAAAGAAGGCACAAGTAGTTCGAGTTTTGTGAGAATCAATTACCCGGTGTTCTTGCTTATACAGTCTTTCCACTATCTTCTTATTCATAAGACCTTGGTCAACCAATGGACTTCTAAATTCCATATTCCAGGTAAACCTATTAGTGTCAGTCAATTACTCGTCAATAAGTCACAAGACTATGGAATGCTAGGTCAGGAGACATGCTAACTTACAAACTTCCATTAATATTGGCTTTGGATCTTATGGGTCATACATGGCATTGTCCTACCCTCCACAGTATCCTAAACTTGAAATCACATCTAAAATTATTTCGCCGAGGATTACGTCTCGCCCGTATACTCAGGCTGTGGTAAACTCTTGGTTTCGTAACTCAAATATGATACAAAGTCAAACACTTCTTAACTCTATTCAATATTGATTCAAGGGTAACTACGATCAAAGAGGACCACTAGCCACAGTTTTAACAATACTCCATAACCTATATTCTCTTAAACTGATTTTTGACTCTAGGGGTCGTGCCAAGCCAGTGCGCTGCTGGCTGTAGTGAATCCATAGTCTCCATAATTCAATTAAATGGCGACAATACGCTGCTGTCCTACCATTATGAGTTAACTATCATTCTTTTAATTATATATGTAAGAATTCATGAGCTTCTAGAGATTCAAATAATTGACTATGAAAAAGCATAAGTCTTTGTCCTATCAGTCACAACCCTTATAATAAAAGATTAAACGGGAAGAAAATAACAGAAGACAAGAGAAATACAAATATTCTAATATCTATTTCATGTGTATTCAAACCATTGAGAAAACGTTGAATCGAAACCAACTCGAGGTTCATATATAGATAACATAACCAGGAATTATATAAAAATAATAATCCTTAGGGCAACTAGGAACTAAAATAGGCCATTCAGACTAAGATATGAGGATGGTATCTAAGGGGCAAGAAACTGAACGATTTATCAAGGTTAGATCATTAATTCTATGAAACCTTATCTCACCAAGTGAATAATCTATTCACATTGGATCATATCGTCATATCAAGAGGTATAATGTACCTATGGGGATCTAACAACAATCAAAATTAATAACTCCTCGTCTAAATTTTATTGCCCAGACTACCCAACGGTCAATTTGTGTAAGGGACTCCTAGTCCTAGTCATTCTCTTAAATTAAATTAATCCTTGTTCGTGAATGAGCATGTTCTAGTCGCAGGCTCGCAATAGTAAAACTAACTTAAGTACCATCACGAGTTCGCATGATTTGCGAAAACACAACCTGCATGGGCCACCACAAAAACTTGTCACGACCCGTACCCATTTTTTTAAACGGATACGAGACGTGTCCAAGCCAGCCTACGCCGCAGAGTCGGCGATAGAACGCTGTCACGGCCATGAAGATCAAATCATAAATAATACTCATTCACAAAATTAATTTAATTTACAAGGAGCCCAAGTTTACTTTTGCAGAAAACATAAACTTGTACAATTATAGAATGACTACCACTCAACTATCTAGCTAGTCTCTAGGCTTTTGTCTGTAAGTATCCCCGTATCTTCCATGCTAAGTAATCCACGGCTAACCTGAAAAATATTGGTTTCCAGTCAGGAATGAACGAGCACAATTCACTGAATACAATTTCAATAAAGAAAATGACTATAAAACAAAGGTTAGACATCAATCATGAGTTTTGAAAATAAACAGTAAAGATGGAAAATCACTAGCATATAAATAAACAAAATAAATTCTCAATCGTAGAAGTACCTTTGATATGTGATCGGTCTCCGGACAATTACACGACACTGTCTAGACTATCTAAAGTTACACTGTCTACACTGTCAAAAGTTACACTGTCTACACTGTCTAAAGTTACACTGTCTACAGCAAATAATACAATAAAAAAATATGGTATACTTTGAAATAATAAATCATTGTTTACACTGTCTAATTGTAATAATAAATCACTGGCTACACTGTCTACTTTGCAACAATAAATCACTGTCTACACTGTCTAAGGTCAGATCACACATCGTTGGTACTTCACATTCCCGACTCAACAATTTATAATAGAATATAAAATCACATAATTAATGGCCAATCAATGAAATATAGTGAAGATCAATATCGAAATACAGACAATAAACTGTACTCGCCTGTGGTCCTCTACTGTGAAACCGACAATCTGAACCACTCAATGTGTCCTAATAGTCAAAACCCATACAACAGTTTCCGGAAGCTGAAATAAACATTACCAATGTTCTCAGAATAGTCAAATTATCTAGGATTGCCTGTCCTTAAGTCAAATTCTGGACACAGGGGCAAAACGGTAATTTCGGATCAAAACTGTGTCCGCCGTTGGACCCCGCTTTGCACCGAAAAGCGTGCCAGGATCAATGGTCTTTAAAGTCATCAAACTACATGTCTACGGTTTTTTTTGATGATACGAACCCAACCGTATGTCCAGAGTTGGATTCCGGCGGTCCGTGCACATAATCGCCCATTGAATTGGACCGTGGGGCCCGCAAAACGGTGATCCGATCAACTGTCTCAGAATTGGACCAAACTTGGTATACAAGACCAGAAAATGATACGGTCCTTCTGGCGCAATTTCATCTCGATCTGATGAACGTGCACAAAGTAATTAAAAAATTTGCACAGAGGCCGATACGTAAATTTTGACGGATACGTTCGTCACGCACACACGAAGCCGTTACGCACCTTTCGATTCTTTGGTTCGCGACCACGTCGCCCGGAATGGCGGGACGCACGTCGTGTGGATGAATTTTCTAATTATCGAAAGCAGTTTTATCGGGTTTTTCTCGATTTTCAAGTCGATTTATCTTAGCATCTACTGATTATAAAAATAATCTAAAAACAGGGATTTAATGCTGGTTAGGTTGTCTAGAAGTCTGTTCAGACGGTTTTTCAAAATTCGTGATATTTTGGTCGTGATCGACCGCAAACATCGGATGTTGGGGCAGTTCTACGTCTTATTTCGAACACGTTTTTGGACAACTTTGGGTTCAATTTACGACGCATATAGTGGAATTAAATTGAAATATTTTAAGGGATTAAGAGAAGGTCATGTTGTGACATACCAGATTGATTAGTTCATGAACGATCCACTGGAGATGACGATCCATCGCCTTGAAGTCGACCGATTCCCTGTTAAGGCTGTCACCAAGTCCTCGGTTTCAGCCGCGTCTAGTGCTCAAGCGGTCCATGGCGGCTGGCAGCAGCCCGCGGCGGTGCACACGCACGTGTGGGGTGCACCCAGGTGTTCGGGGTCGGTGGCTAGGGTTTCGATTTGTCGCGGCTTCGACTATTCTTCTCGGTCTCCCTCTATTTATATACGCGGACGTATCGTATATCTCTCAGTTCTGAGAGATGGGGAGTTCGTGTCGGGTTTGAAAATGGGATTGGGGGTTAATTGCTACTGCTCTCTCCCTCTTTATATTGCAGCTGGTTTAATGCATTGGCATTGCCGGGTTTGGGGGGGGGGGTCTTTAGCTCGGTTCTAAATGAAGGGCGCGCGTGGGCTGAGTAGCTGGGTTGTGGGCCGGGATTGCTCCGGGCTGGTTTGTATTAGTTGTAACTAGTTTGCATATAAATATATATCTATACATATATGTATATACCCGCTTATACGTATATACTTGTATATCTTTATTTAACATGTATACCACAAAAATACCTATATATATATATATTATTCATATATAATATATAGATATATATATATATATATATATATATATATTAGATTATTTTTTTTTTTTATTTATATTATAATATATATATATATATATATATATATTATTATATATATATAATATATATATTATATATATAAACATACACGTACACCCTTTATACTATATAGCTATATATATATATATATATATATATATATATGTATATATATATATATATTTATATATATATATATATATATATATATATATATAATATATATATAATATAGATATATATATATATATATATATATAGATATATATATGATATATATATATTATAAATATATATAATATATATAAGTACAACCATACCATATACATTTTTATTCATATATATATATATATATATACATACATTCATATATTTATATAACATACCACGTACACCCATTTATACATATTTATATACATATATATATACACACCTTTTATATATACGTAACATATACACGTATTTTTACATATATTTATAATACAACCCATATACACCTAATATATATATATATATATTATTATATATAAATAATATATAATATATTATATATAATATATATTATATATATATAAAATAATATATATATATATAAAATATATATAATAGATAATATTATATATATATATATTATATAAATATATATAAATATATAATTAATATGCATATCTATATAATATGTATATTAGTAAATTATGAATAATATATATATGCATATCTTTATATATATGTATACATATCTATATATCTATGTAAATTATATATATATATATATATATATAATATATATATATATAGATAAGATATAATATATAAGATTATAGATATATATATAGATAGATATATATATATATATATATATATGTGTGTTGTGTGTATATATGTGTTGTGTTGTGTTGTGTATATATATATCTATAGATAATAATATAATATATATATATATTTTAAAAGAACATTTTATTGATTGAAGAGGACAGACACCACAAACAACATAACCGGGCTGGGCCCACACAGGAGAACAAAAGCAAAATTCGAAATTCGAAAGCGCCAGCTTGGGGGGGGGGGGCACGTGGCGGTCCACGCGCGGGGACCGATAGGCACACGAACCGACGCGCGGGTCCCGAGATGGCAGGGGCGGGGCCCGAGGAGCCTCGGGGCCCGGGGGGCACCGCCCCAGGGCGCGCCTCGGGGCTCCGGCGACGGCTGGGTACGGCGGCGGGGGCCGGGAGATGCGGAGGACACGGCAGAGGGGCCGCAGGAGGGGTCCTAGCGCCGGCGAGAGCCACTGGAGGCGGCGAGAGCATATATATATATATATATATACTCAATTAAATGCCGTTAGCATCTATTCCTGTGTAGAGTCTATTTATATACCCAATTAATATATATATATATATATATTTTCATAGGCATATATATAATTTCATAGGCATATATATATATATTTTTTTCATAGGCAAAAAAAAATATATATATATATATATTTTCATAGGCATATATATATATATATATTTTTTTTTTCATAGGCATATATATATATATATATATATATATATATATATATATATATATATATGCCTATGAAATATATATATATATATATATATATATATATATATATATATATATATATATATATATATATATATATATATATATGGGTCGTTCTATAATACATCCGCTGGAAATGGATGTATCGATACATCCGAAATCTGGACCGTTGGATGTTGATCCAATGGCTCGGATTGAATAATAGTGCAGAAACATCATTTAATGCTGATTTAGACTTTTGACCTGTGGTAACTTGCTTTAGCAGGTCATTCTTCACTTTAATTTTTTCAATGAACACCCTAAATTAACTCATATTTACTCTCTCAAAAGTCCATCCAATTTAATATTTTGTAATTTTTTTTGGTTACAGGCCGTCGTGGTGGTGGTGTTGGTGGTTGTGGTGGAAAGAGAAACGGAGATGAAGAAGGAAATAAGAATCGGTCCGGATCGCGTCGAACGTCGTCGAGCCCTCCTAGAACAACGAGGAGTACCAGCTGCGCCGAGAAGAATCGTTCCGCTTCGCGTCGAACGTCGTCAAAACCTCCTCGAACAAGAAGAAGTACCAGCGGTGCCGCTCTAATTTTACTGTCCATGCCATTGTCAGAAATCTTATTTTTCATCTATTAATTTTATATTTTGTTAATAAAGCTACATGTCACGGTGGTGGTGGTGAACTGAGGAAACCTGCTTCTGAGGTCGGGCGGATCATCTGCTCACTTATTTAAAAAAAAACTGTATTGATCGGGCGAAATATTTTTTACTTTTCTAATGATAATTTTTTTGAAGAGAATATTTTATTTGGACGGTGAATGGCCATTCTCTTTGCTTTTAACACGGAGGATGGCCATTCTCTTTGCTTTTAACACGGCGAATAGACGGAGAATGGCCATTCTCTTTGCTTTTCACGCGGCGAATGGACGGAGAATGGCCAGTTCTCTTTGCTTTTAACACGGCGAATGGACGGAGAATGCCCATTCTCTTTGCTTTTTCACACGGCGAATGGACGGAGAATGGCCGTTCTCTTTGCTTTTAACACGGAGAATGGCCATTCTCCATTCCTTTAACATAGAGAATGGCCATTCTCCGTTATTTAAAAACTGGAGAACGGACACTCTCTGTGCTTTAACAAAGTATGGTACATTTGGGACTGGAAATGTTCAAGTATCTCATATTTTTTTCACCAAATATTTACAGTATTTTTAATATCATTTACCATAGTACATTCATTTAATATTAAATCATTTTCAAGATAATCCGAATATCATTTTATCAGGCTTCCACTGTATGGCTGAACAAAATTTCTTGCGAATGTTTGAATATAATTAACCTACTATCAAAGAGAATTTTTCTTACATTACATTATGCATTACACTGGCATCGACTTCATACTGATGGAATCGATGTACTGATGGCAATAACAAAGGATGAACAGGCAGGATTACAATTATGTTTCCGCAAAAACAAGGGATGAACAGGCAGGATTACAATTTTGCTTCTAGCAATGACAAGGGATGAAGAGGCACTGGCATCGAATTCATACTGATGGCATCGATGTAATAATTTTTTACAGAAAGCAAAACATATTACAATCAAATAAAGTTTCAGTGATCCCAGGAATGCATCCGTAATGAGGCCACCTGTAAACCCTAGCAATGCACCCAGGACTCATAAAATCTGTGATGGGCATCTGTCAATCAAAGGAATATAGCAAAATATCAATATCATCTATGAAGGCCAACTGCCAACCAAATAAACGCTTCAACCAAAAAATTATAATCAAATTAAGTATACTTCATTCCAAGTCCAATAAACTGCATAATTCACGTTACAGTAATCTGCCCAATCCACGTTACAGTAATCTGCCCAATCCACGTTAATAATTCAACATAGAAACTACATAATTCACAATACAATAATCCAAATAAATATCAGACATACTCTAAATTCAAGACCATATTACATTTTCAAAACAAATTACGAACTATGCACTTAGTACAAACGAAAAGTTTAGTCTTACAATATTTCAAACACAAAATTTAGTTTGTCCGCCATGACCAACAAATATTCAGAACCATATTACAAGTCAAATATTACATCCAAATTGAAATAAGAGACATTCATAACTCAAAAGATGAATCTTCATAGCCGTCTCCATCTTCTTCTTCTTGTTTCTTTTTCTTTTTTTCCTATTTTTTTCTCAAAATATCCTTCACCTACACCTTGAGGGACGGATTAAGAAAAATTATAGTCGGTATTGACTCACTTTATATGTAGAAATGACATCCAGAAACATAAATAGAAGTATCAAAGTGATGGCTAGCATTAAAGTGTCAATATGCACAGTGTGTATTTTTACATAAGAGTTTGGGCTACCCCATTTACCTTCTTCATGAGGGAAAGAAAATCTTATTCATAGTCAGCAAATTCAACCTCTATCTGGTTAATCTTTTCCAGAATCAATTTCTGGTTGTCGGATATAGTCTTCATCTCTTTGAAGACATTCTCAAAGTTTGCAGCAACAAAATTGTGTAGGTCATCAACCCTGTCCTTAGTGTTTTTGATTCCATAAGTTGATGGTTTTCCAGATGTTGATGGTTTGCTTGCAGCTGCTGCCCGTTTTCCAAACATTCGAGTAAAGGTTAGTTTTCTCATGGGGCCTTTGTTTTTAATATAAACATCCCCTGCTAAGCTTGGGACATAATGTTTATCAGCCATCGAGCATATAAATCCTCCGAAAGGGAGAGCTGTCCTTGCAGTTGGTTTTCCTACGAGATGCATCATTCTACTGAACATGTAGGAACCTATATCCATCCTTTTTTTCTTCCCCATATAATAAAGACATTTTACTCTCTCGGGATGGATGGAAAACTCATGTCCAGTAGGGTTGAGTGTTTGAGATACGTAGGTATGCAATAATTTATACAAAGTTGATAATTGATCTTTGTATACATTTGAGGGGTCTTGGCACCCATCGAAACACCTGTAATCTCATAAATTGCATACGTCATGGAAACATTATCAATATCTTTCATATCAAACTCAGGAACTGGATCAAATTCATAAAATTCGTTGATGACAGCAGCTTTTACCCTAATCAGTTTCCCTCTCAGAAATACCAGTGGTTGATCCTCTTTTTTTTTAATTTCAGTCGGAAGATTTGAGTAAAATTCTCTTACTATTGTTTGGTAGATTTTTTCAAGACAGGATTTGTTCAGTTTCTCCAATTGATAGAATTTAATATATCCAGGAAAGCTTTGTCTTCGACATCATCTATCTTAATTGATCTTTCAGGCATAATAGCCTTTTTCTTGAAATATTTAATGTAAATCTTCTTAGTTTTTTTGTCTTTAAATTTTTTACCTCCTCTCCAACCTGGGACTTATTTGATGATTGCTCTTCCTCTTTATTTTCCTCTTCTGATGAGGATTCAAAATCCACAGAGTACGCTGATGACTCTGTATCCGTTGCCACCTTAGCCTTCGCTTGAGTACGCCTTCGATCTTCATAAGTTGAGTCTTCCGACGACTCTGTATCGAAGATAGATTTTTCGGTCTTTGTCGAGCAATGAGTTTTTTTAGCCTTTTTTTGCACGTGGCTTGGCTGCCGCCTCCGTCTATATCGTCGCTGCCGCCGCCGCTGCCGCCGCCGCTGCTTCCGCCGCTGCCCTTTCGGCCTCTGCCCTAGCGACCATAATCTTGGTTTTCGCCGCCCTTGCAAGTTCTGCCCTTCGGGCCTGTATCGCATCCCTTTGTGGATTCTTCCCCTTCGACGACGGTCGTTGTTTCTTCGGCGACATTTTGATTAGAAGAGTGTTTGGGAGAGGGTTTGGGAGAAGGAAGAGGGTTTGAGAGAAGTAGAGGGAAAATTCGACCGTCTTATGTGACCTTGGGAAGTGGAAAAAATTAGAATAGTTTTGAGTTTTAAATTAATTTATTACTATTATTACTAGTATAAGACGGTCGAATTTATTACTATTAAATTTAAAAAACTACTTTCCAAAATTAAATTTATTACTATTATTACTAGTATATATCCATGTGAAATCACTACATAAAGCATTGGGATTTTGAGACCCTAATTTTAAAAACTACTTTCCAAAATTAAATTTATTACTATTATTACTAGTATATATCCACGTGTTCCGTATAGATTATTGAAAAATTTGGCAGAAAAAATGTGGTGGAAACATGTTTATTTAAAAAAATTTGACAACATATTTAAGAATGTGAAGTTTAATCTCAATATTTCCATGTTTCGAATATTTGATTAAATTTTTGAAAATAAGAAGACTATGTACTCGAAAAGAGTAAAATTGAAACACTCAAAGTTGTCCTCTATTTTACTTTGTAATCATATTTAAGATGGATTTGACGGCAAGATTGACGCTGGCAGCATAATCAATTCTATGACATAACAAGTCATTGATGGGGATATCGTCGCTGATATATGGATTTGACGTAACAAGATTTTTTAATTATAAAGAGCAATGCTATAGTTAGCAAATGGGTGTAAGTTGTCAGAAGGTTGAAAAAGTTTGATTGTAGCCGAAAACAAATTGAGTTAACAAAATATTCTATTTCATTAAATCCCAGCTTCGTTGCCGGAACATTCTCCGGAGAACTATACAAGAGGAGGACAAAAAACTGTAAAAAATAAAAAAAAAGTCTAGCCCTCACTGGCCTCGCAGAGGATCTCCGCAAAGTCCTGCAGGGTGCGCACACCCGCCCTATGGCACAGGCGAAAAAAACGCTTCACTCTTCTCCAGAGAATCTCGTTCCTCCGGAGTGATCGGCAACAGGTCAAAGTTGGGCGCCGGATGAAGAGGTCGAGCGATGACCTGCAGTGATAACCCGCAGGAGGTCAGGAAGTCCGCAGCCTCTGCCAGCCAGTCTTGGGCCGGAGGCGGCGTAGAGGGTGCTCCATGCGGAGAGGCTCGGCGACGACTGGAAGAAGACTCTGGCAATGGTTCCCAACGAGATGATCTTTTGGAGCCATGTTAAATGTGCAACCTACTCAGATGAATGGGGACCCCTATGTATATATATACACGTTCCAAACTGACTCTTCCTATTCCTTATTGGAAGTTGGGGATATACACTCTTACAACCTTCACCCATTGCTGACATGTGGGCCATGGCCCACATGTCAGCAATGGGTGAAGGTTGTAAAAGTGTATATAGGACGGATTTTTGGGTTAGTTGCAGGCTTAGTTGGTTGTGCTGTTTGGCTTTTACATGGAAGGCCTAGGTTCGAGTCTGGTGTTTGGGTTCTGTAGAATTTTTCTATTGTTAACATTTTTTGGGTGCTAATATGCTTTTTAACTTAGTATGGAACAATTTTTAGGACTGTTAATGGCCATTCTCCGTTCCTCTAACACGGAGAATGGTACATCAAGGACAGAGAATTGTACATTTAGGACGACGAATGGTACATTTAGGACGGAGAATGGTAAATGTAGGACGGAGAATGATACATGTAGGACGGAGAATGGTCCATATAGGACGGAGAATGGTACATTTAGGACGGAGGTAGGACGGAGAATGATACATGTAGGACGGAGAATGGTACATATAAGACGGAGAATGGTCAATATAGGACGGAGAATGGTGGGACCCACCTAATTTTTTCTCTCAAATTTTCCTCCCCCATTTTCTCTCCTCCTTTCCAAACACCATCATTTAAAATTTTTCTCTCACTTTCCTCTCAACTTTTTCCTTCCTTCCATTTTCCATCCTTCCCAAACAGTACCTTAGGACGGAGAACGGTAAATGTAGGACGAAGAATGATACATGTAGGACGGAGAAAGGTCAATATAGGACGGAGAATGGTACATTTAGGACAGAGAATGGTACATAAAAGACGGAGAATGGTACATTTAGGACTGTTCCGTAGGGTTGTGAATTTTAAATAGTTTGGCTGTTTAGTTTTGTTTTGAATATATATAAATTGGTTTTGAAGGCTCGTGAAGATGAATTAGTTTGGCTGTTTGGCTGTGTAAATAGATTTTAAAGGGTTGTGAAAAATAAACCAATATTTTTGTATCGATCACCATTAATTATGGTGAATGGCACTGATACCACTAATATGAGTAGAATTTGCACCGCCAGAATTTATTTTGAATAAGGTAAAATCTGTGTTGGGAAATGGCAAAATCTCTAGGATATGATTACACTGAGATGTTGTATTAATGGTAAAATCTGTGTTGGGAAATGTCGAAATCTCAGAAGTGAGCCGTCTTAGGCGTCATTATATCACAGTCCATTTTATTTATAAAAAAATAATCATGTAAAAAATTAGTATTGACAAAAGTAAAATTTGCTCAAAATGGAGAATCGAACTCATAAAAAATATCTTGTATGTAGACTAGTAAAATATATATATAAAGAATGCATGCATGCAAGCATGCTAATGTTTTCACCATTCACCCCAGGAATGATAGAACATATCTAAATCATTATACCACTCGTACACAGGTTCTCCTGGTACTGGGATTACATTATCAAAGGGTTTTTTAAACGTCTGTATTGAATAACAAATTTTCCAGAGTTCGTCGTCGAAGATCACGTTGAAGCACCCACGTATGTCGAGCAGGCGAAGACCCTTGCAGTTGCATATGATAGATCGCAGCGTGTCTTCATTGAACATGTCGAATCCCATATGTAGGTGCTCGAGACGCGGCATCGAATTTGCCATGGCCTTTCCCTCTGCCTCGTTTTTCGTGTCCAGCACGAACATGTTCCTGAGCATGAAATCCGGGGGGCATGTTCCTACTCAGCTTTACCAGACGGCGGCAATAATTTTCGATGGCAATTATTCCAGTCGACGTGATGTAGAGGCAGTAGCTAATGTCGAGTTCTTCCAGCACAGAGAGAAACTCCAAGTGTCTCACGAAAGTTTCATCACTCACGTCGTACTTCGGAATGTGCAGCACCCTTAGAAACTTCCCACTGGGAACGGAAAAATGGGAAAAAATCAATATAAATTAACAAAAGTATACGTAAAATTTTGTAAAAGAAAAAATAAAGTATTAGAATAAGACCAAATAAAATTTTTTACTGGCCTTAAACATGCAAAAGAGAAGGCTGCTTCATCGAGCTTGTACGTGGAGAGGGACCCTAGATGTCCCTCACTGCGAGCCACGAGCTTCATTACGGTCGAACTAATCTCAGCGGTTTGCTGGGTCCTCCGGCACCACTGTACCAAGTCGACGTTAGACCAATAGTCTAAGGGACCGTTGAGCGCCTTCCACCATGAACGGCAAACTGGGGCCACGTTGCACATTACCTCGTCCGCCGGCATCCCCGACAGTACCAGTATCATCGAGAGAATCTCGGTAGGGATGACGGCCCATCCGCTGTAGTTGATCTTGCTCCTCTCCATTGCGACTGTTCTTCTGCTTCTTTCCTTTGTTTCTCTCTAGTCGGATGGGTTCTCTTCTTTGGAAAAGGCTATTTAACCCCTCATTTACGCGGGTGTATGTAACCCGCTCGTGGAGGGGTATGACCGAACAAGTCACGAATCTATTGGGAAATAACGGTAATGCCACTGTATTAATATTAGCAATTAGTCGTTTGGGCTCCCAACATATTTGGGTGATGCCATCTCCCATTATGTGGCATCTGACATGGCAGATAACATAACAGCTGACATGGCAAATTTTAACCCCAAAAATTAATTACCCAAAATTTTTTAATGTTAATGTTAATGTCAATATTAATATTAATGTTAATGCTAATGCTAATGTTAATGTTAATATTAATGTTAATATTAATCAATGTTAATTTAATATTAAATTATTTATTTACTATTAATGTTCATTTTAATATTAATTTTATTGTTAAATTTTTCCATGTCAGCTGTCATGTTAGCAACCATGTCATATGCCACATAATGGAAGATGGTATCACCCAAATATTTTGGGAGCAAATAGCATTTTCGTAATATTAGTTTTAATTATATTGTAAATTTTAAATTAACAGAAAAGCCAATGTAGATTTAATATTAATGCTACTGTAAAAAAATTTCGATCATACCTCGATACTTACGTTTGTCGACCGAGTTACCGTCTTCATCATTATCAAGTTTTTATCCGAATCATCATCGTCGCTGGGGCGTGATGCCGTACGAGCCTGGAGTTGCGCTCGTGCAAGGCAAGATAACAGATTCACAATAGTATTTATAGCTCAAATTGATAACATAAGCAGCGGAAGGAAAACGTAGTATACAACAAGAATCTCTTTTATTGATAATGAACTGAAGGTTACAACGGCTCTGAATAGCCCAACTCATCATGCCAATTGGCTACAACGCTCATGATCTCTCTAGCTCACAAAGGAGTACATTGTTCCGTACATTATGCCTCTTTATAGCAAACAAGTAGTCTTCGGCTGAACATCTCCATGTCGCAAGTCCGAACGCCAATGCGGTAGCTCCTCTTGAACGCTAAGGACTCCATGCATCTGGACGTCCAAGCCGAGCCCCGCCTCGAGCCGAACATATCCTGAACTTGTCCACCACCGTGTCCCTGCGGCAGATACAGTTAGACATAATCTTAACATAAACATTGTGATCGTGCTCATCTATGTCCCATTTTTCCTAGCCTACAAGGTTAGAACTTTACATAAGAAATCATATCATTTCACTCAACCAACCAACCGTAAACTTAAACATATGCATAAGGATGGCAGGCCCTGCGCTTGCACCTAGCGCTAATCTCAGCCTACCGGCCCTATCTATATGAAGGTCACGGTATTTCTGTCACGACCCGCACCCTGATTAGGGGCACGAGTACGTGGTTACGTCCAGCCTACGCCACAGCTTCTGCGGTAGAATGCTGTCTAGGTCATCTATAAATACTACAACTAAACAGATAAATGTACCTGTATAGTATATACACAAACAACCCAGAGAATAACATAATATATAAAAACTACTACAGTCTAAAAAGTACTAGCTAGCTCGTAGGCCAGGCAAACCTAACTAAGCTACACTATTCAGCATGAGCAAAGTCTAGTGGCTCTACTAATAAGCCACAGTCCGGGTCTACTCCATCAGACTCGACCCCATAATAGGTCGGGCAATCAGTCACACGAGACAATTGTAATATGTTAACGGTATCCTGTCAGAAAAATGAGCAAGTACAAACACCAACAGCAGTTCCATATGAATTGACAAATACTATAAGAGACATTATAATAAAATACAAGACAAAGATATAGGCGACTTGGAAACCATTTGAAGCCGAGTTACAACCCTTGGACCAAATAAGGACCGGGGTTGTAACCCTTCTTTCAAATAGAACTTAGTCTCAAATCATGGTATAGTATAAAAGCAGGTAGAGCATGTGAGTAATGGAAACATAGTATGGTGAGAAATACAGAAAGTAAAGCTGAACTGGAATATAAGATACGACAATAAATGTAAAATGTGATTTGAATTATTAGAGCGATATGTGATCTGCTAGGGAGTCATGGTGCTCCCTGAACTGTAGTCGGTGCACCTCTCTCCACTGCTGCCATATCTAGCTGATGCAAGTTCTCCATGGTCTGTCGCAGCAATGACCATGGTCTATCATCACGCAATGACCATGGACGGTTCGTACCGTAATGCATCTTTGGCATCCTTATGGGTAAGACTATGATCGCTTCGATACGGGTTGCTAGCCCAATATCCGAAGGATCCCAAACTTACTGATATCATAGCTTATCACAACACTTGACGGTCGCAATCCGTCCTAATGATATGCACCATAAATACCATACATAATTCCCTCCTTTGAACTACTCGGTTGAATTAAGATGATGTGCACAATAAATACCATACATAAATACCTACACTGGACGGTCGCAACAATATCATAGCTTATTGAGTATATTATATTGACATTGCTTGTCCTCCATTCGGAGTTGACCGTTCTCGACAGGTTTTGATATTATAAAAGTTGTTAGATAGTAGAAATAGACAGCATTCTACGTCGTTTCTACGGTGTAGGCTGGGACGCTGTCACATTATAGAATGGCTTATCGAGGAAACTACGTTGTCGACAAGTTGTCCATAACCGTGCGAAGACATATTTTCCTTTTAGTTATTAAGACATAGCCTACATTATCTTTGAAAACTCAATCCCTTTCCCGTGTTTGTGCCCTTACATTTATCCTTTCATTCGCAACAACATTATCGATTTACCTAGGAAGGAGGTCGAGAAGAGGAGGGTCAGCCACTCACCTTGAGTTTACTTCAGGCGAGAGAATGGATCTTAATTCAACCGTTCCCGTTCGATCGAGTCAATCGATCCCGACCTATCGGTCCCGACCGAATCGATAGCGACAGTGTTCCTTTCTCGCGCACCCTATCACGACCCGCACCCGGAGTAAGGGCATGAGTGCGTGACAGCGTCCCAGCCTACACCGTAGGAATGACGTAGAACGCTGTCTAGTTCTACTATCTAACCACAGTTAGATATTACAACCTATCGAGAATCAAGGGTCGTCGTCTAACCCAGCTATGGCAGTCTATTCTTGTGTATTGCTCCTTCAACCAATCCATTCCTAGGCCAAGGGACCGATTCGGCCCACAGCAAAAGGGTCGTCGTCTAACCCAGCTATAGTTCGTGATGTCTTGACATTGCCAGTGGCCTTCACACCCTTTCACTGCTTAACAAATGCACGTGACACACGACGGTGCTTGCTATACTTCGATAGCCCAACAAAACTCTTTTCTAATGTGTTCGTGCAACGACTTGACAAGCAAGGGCTACGTCAAGCCTAGCATCGAGAGAAATACGACTTAAACTACGGGACAAGCGAATGTTAGTATTAATTGTAGTTCCAATTACATTTTAAATAAAAAAGAATGCAATTTTAACTTTAACTAGTTGAAGTAGATATTAAATCCAAAACTATTTTTAATTTTAGTAGTCATATTAGTTTCAATAATATTATAAATGTTTAAATTAACATGAATGCCACGGTATTAGAAACCTAGCTAGCTAATGTCACGTTCCTCGGGGCTCGGTTAGTGTTCGTCTAAACTCGTACGTGCGAACTAGTTATTAGTAATGATAACCAAAAATTGAATTTTAAGTTTAAAATCTAGTCGAGCTCGATTTTTTCTCTTTATCCCATCTCCCACACTCTCTTTCTCTCTCTCTCTCTCGGGTTCTCTCTCACATGTTGTGTTCCATAACACAACAGGTCCCGTAGCATTAAATGCTCTGCATGCGTTATTCTACACAATTTAATAATAAACACTGATACCATATCATTAGAAGAGCAAAGGTTGTCTTGGAAGTCGTAAAAAATTACTTTATATTGTCTTCTCAATACTTTTTTGCATTGGAGATGACTTTTTAAACTTATTGTCATTTCTGAATATTTCTGAATATAGCCGCCTATGCAAGTTATTGTCTTCTGCCTCATGCCACATAGGATACACAGTACATAACAAGACAATAGGGTTTCGTAGTATTAAATGTTGCTGCATGTGTTATCCTACAATAGAGGGCCACGTGGAGATTGCTGTTGCTTGCTTCCTCATGCGTTATTAGCTACACATTTTAATAATACATGTACCCAGAAGACGAGAAAGTTGTTTTGTTGGAAGTTGTTTCCTTTAAAATTATGCTTCCTCCTAGAATCACTCAAGAATTTTCATGATCCATCAAAAGAGGGCCACGTGACGGAGTTACAATGAAGACGAAAAGGTTGTGTTGTTGCCTTGCTGGAAGTTGTTTCTTCCTGAATAATGCTTTTTGTACCTCCAAATTGCACTTTCAAACTGGCCATCCTTACGTGGCTATATGTTGATCTGACAGCTGACGTGGCAATTTTTTTTAAATAAAAATTAACATTAAAGTTAATATTCCAGATTAACATTAATATTAATATTATCGTTAACATTAACAATAATATTAATATTAACATTAATCTTAACATTAATATTAACATAAATTAATATTAACATTAAAATAACATTGATATTAACGTTAAATTATTATGGAGAAAATTGGGTAGTTAACTTTTTGGATTAAAATTTGCCATGTCATCAGTCATGTCAGATGACACACTATTAATTTAGGAAAATGCTAAGAACTCATTTATTTAACATGCCACATCAGATGGGAGGGCTATATATAGATGGTCAATTTGGAGGTACGATAATATCATTACTCTTTCTTGTTGTATTGTTTCTTGTCCTTCGTTTCTTCTGCTGGTTTCTAACACACTCTATTTTCTTCAATGTCGACGTCACATGGAGAAAGTGATCGTCGTGTGGAAGATTTAGTCGATGAAGAAAGCCTCCTTTCAAGAGGACTGTCAGATGATTTGGATGATGTGTAAAGTTTGGAAGATGTTAGCTTAGGAGACAGTAAAGAACAAGATGAAGACATCAACTCAAACAACAAAATGTTATTTCGCATCACCCTTTCTAATGTATTTAAGAAATACATTATATTTTTACATCTATTTCTCATGTTTATTTTGTTTTATTCTGTTATTAGGGACGACGATGAATCTCCATTGGATTTCGATGCAGCAACGATAAAAAAAATATTGTAATCTGCCAACATTAATAAAGATCCAACCATGCTATTAGAAGAAGATATTATTGGCCTACAGTTCAACTCTATTGAAGAAGCGGGGACATTCTATCGGATTTATTCAAAAGCGTATGGTTTCAGTATTAGAAAAAATGAGGTAAAAAAACAAATCTGGTATGGTGACGATCCGTAGTTGGTGTTGTTCGAATGCGGGATTCAGACACAAGAAATACAAGAAAGCTCCAAACAGGGTTCGTGAGCCAAGAAGTGAAAGCAGAAGTGGTTGTAAAGCAATTTTTCATATTGGGTACAGCCATAAAACAAAGATGTGGTCCGTCAAAAAATTTCATGTACATCACAACCATAACCTGGCGAATAATTATGAATCAGCTTTTTTGAGATCCCATCGTAATATAACACCCGCAGAGTTGGAAGAAATTAAGATTATGAAGCAATCAGGGATGGAGACTGGAGAGATATGGAATTTACTTGTCCAGAAGAAAGGTGGCTGGGATAATGTTGGATGGACGAGAAAGGATTTATACAACGCTCTAGCTCAAGATAGTAGAGCACTCGACAATGTCCATGCTTCGACAACACTTACATTTCTTCAATCAAAGGAGAACAGTGACCCAGATTTCTTCTACGACTACAAGGTAGACAAAGATTCCAGATTGACCCATCTCTTTTGGGCTGACGGTTCTTGTCGATTCGATTACGAATTATTTGGAGATTCACTAGCATTCGATTCTACATATAAAACAAATAGAAGTCAAATGCCGTTGGTGGTTCTAGTGGGTACAAACAATCATGCGATGACATGTGTGTTTGGGTTTGCAATGATCCATAATGAGACTGCGGAGACTTATTCTTGGGTTCTGGAAAAATTCCTAGAGTGTATGAACGGCAAATTACCAGTGACAGTTCTCACGGATGGTTGCAAGTCCATGAATAAAGCAATTAAGGATTTAATGCCCAACGTAGTTCATCGAACGTGCTCATGCATATCCTTAACAATACTGCCAAACATGTACACCGAGAGGGTTTTTACAATAAACTGAGTCTTCTGATTAAAAAGTACATAGCACACTTGCTACTTTACTTTGAAGTATGTTGTTGTTACAATATTACAACTTTAGTTAACGTCCATGTTTTCTAAACAGGTACTATTCAGTCGAAGAATTTAAAAACCGTTGGCAGCAGATGCTAACAGATTATAATTTAGAAAACAATGAGTGGACCACTGCATTATACAAAACGAGGGAGCGATGGGCGGACACATTCCTACGTGGTAATTATTTTGGCGGTTCTACTGCAACAACTAGATGTGAATCTATGAACGTATTTCTAAAAAGGTTTTTGAATGAGAAGCTGCCACTTTGGAAGGCCCTTCAAAATTGTGACCACGGTTTGGCGGCCTTACGTTACGGCCAGATGGGTAAGCATGTCACTGATAAATTCTCAACAGCAGTTGTGAATCAAACTAGCATGGCTGTAATAGAAGGTAAATTTGCTGCAATTTACACTAAAACGGTGTTTATAGATGTAAGGAAGAAAATCACACGTTCTGATGCATATACTGTTCCCCATCATCACATCGTAAGAAAGGCAGAAGTTTGCACTGTCCAAAAGTATTTGTCGCCAAACAGTGTCAACCGGAAGGTTACATTTCATCCGGCCGGCAACATCATAAAATGTGAATGCATGTGGATGGAAAGCAAGGGGATTCCTTGTAGGCATATTTTTCAGCAATGAAGAGATTGCAAATTGGAGATATTCCAAAGAACTTGATAAAATCTCGTTGGCTCAAGGATTGCAAAGAGAGTTATCTCTCCGGACCTGGCTCAGAAAGAAGATTCATCCACCCAGACATTATTGAGAGCAGAAGGTATGGTTCTATTAATGAACAAGTTAATCTGTTTACATACTATTGTAAGAAATTAAGCAAAATTCAAGAGAGGGGAACGGAGTTGATGTCGTCTGTTCTGATGGAGTTGAAAGAAATGGTGACCGATATTGGCGAAGAAGAACAAATGGTAGCTGATGCAGTTCATGAAGTGCATGAAGCTTTAAAAGAGCCAAATCCGGTAGCAACAAAAGGAAGGCCTTCTCAAGGGAAATCAAGCCAGCCTACAGAAAGTCATCCTATCCCGAAGCCTAGAATATATAGATTTTATAAAAAATCGGGTCACGATTATCGTAATTGTAAAGTACGAAAACGAAATAGTGATAATGAGCAAATGGAATAAAATGTAACGTCGTTGACTTAAGACAATGTCTTTCTTATGTGGCAAGATGTCATTCACACGAGACAATTAGATAAAAAAATATGTTCTCCAATGCAAAAGTTTGAGAAGACAATTAGATAAAAATGGAGAACAATAAAATCCAAATTCAAAACACGGAGTACATAAAAAATGGAGAAAATATGTTCTTCGTGCAGTTCAAAACGGAGAATAACATTCTCCGTTTCAAATGACACGGTGAATTTCATTCTCCGTTTCAAATTAAAACGGAGAATGAACAATCTAATGTGTTTTTAACACTGGGAAGCTTATTCTCCGTTTCAAAATAAACGGAGAATACAGTTCTCCGTTCCAAATTAAACGGCGAATAGAATCCTCAATCGTTTAATACTGGGAACGGCATTTACCGTGAAGTTCGAAACGGAGAATGCTATTGTGGTGTCGTGGTTACAATGCTAGACTTGTATTCAAGAGGTCATTGGTTCAAATCTTGACTATAACAAAATTTTGTTTTATTTATACTTTTTTTGTAAGTTATGTATGGAGCCCATTTAAAAGGGAAAAAACTTTGATACAGGAGCCTATGTATGACATGTGGGCCATCTTAAAATTTATGTGTATATATATGTTTACACGTTTTACAAAGCAAGAGGGGACCACATGTCATACATAGGGGTATCAAAACTTTGAAAAGAGTTTTGTTAGAAAAGAGTTTTGTGGGCCCTATTAAAATTTATGTATATATATATATATATATATGTACACATTTTATAAAGCAGGAAGGGCCCACATGTCATATATAGGGGGTATCAAAACTTTGATACCCCCTACTGTATCAAGAAAAAAACTTTGATACATAGGGGGTATCAAAGTTGGCAGAATTCGAAGGGGCAGATTCATTGGTATTAATGGCATATAAATGGCCGTAGTTGGAAGAGTTTATTCTAGTCTTACTTAGCTCTAATTGAGAAGGGGCAGATGTATTGGTATTGATGGAAATTAATTGAATTGAATTCGAAGTGGCTGCCTTTTTGGCGCATGAGTCCGAGTTGTTCCATGCCTATAAATGGCAGTAGTGTAGAGAGAGTTTGTTCTCGTCTCACTTAGCTTTTCTTGTGGAGATGGACTCTACCGATCCCCCGCCTTGGCAAAACTCTTTCCTCTCGGTTGTTGATCTCCTCGTTCGAAGAAGCTTTGGTGGTGAAGTCCTTCAGAAGACTGACATGTGCCTGGGTTTGGATTTATTGCCAACCCACGCTCTGTCAAAGCGCCCGCACGTTGATTGGCTCGGACTATTCACGGTGTTCCTTTGCCGCCAGGAGTTTATTTCTTCAACATGTTCCATTGGTCCGACGATGCACGGTGGTGAAATCCTTCAGAAGAATGAGATGTGCATGAGTTTGGAGTTTATTATCGTTCCACGCTCTGTCGAAGCGCCAGCCAGGAGTCTATCTCTTCGACATGTTCCTTGTTGAAGAAGGATGGCTTTGCACGGTGCTCTGCCTCAAGGAATTTCTTGAGGCAGTGGGTTCCTTTGCCTCAGTGAGTTCCTTTGCTCGGAGGATTCACGATGAAGTGACTTGCCTCAAGGAGTCATCCAACGGTTCCTATGCTCTAACGATGCACGATGAATACCACGTGGACACGAACTGAAAGACGACAGAGAACAACACTCCTTCACAGATGAAGCTTTCAATTGAATTCCTTGAGGCAAATCACTTCATCATGTATCGTCAGAGCAATGGAACTCCCTGAATAAAGGAACTCCGTACATAGTCAGAGCAATGGACTCCCTGAACAAAGGAACTCCGTGCATAGTCAGAGCGAATCAAAGTTCGAGCGCTCCGACAGAGTGTGGGTTTGGATTTATTGCGCTCATACTTTGATTCGCTCTGACTATGCACGGAGTTCCTTTATTCATGGAGTTCTATTACTCTGACTATGCACAGAGTTCCTTTGTTCAGGGAGTTCCATTGCCCTGACGATGCACGATGAAGTGATTTGCCTCAAGGAATTCAATTGAAAGCTTCATCTGTGAGGAGTGTTGTTCTCTGTCGTCTTTCAGTTCTTGTCCATGTGGTAGATGGTATTCATCGTGCATCGTCAGAGCATAGGAACCGTAGGATGACTCCTTGAGGCAAGTCACTTCATCGTGCATCCTCCGAGCAAAGGAACTCACTGAGGCAAACGAACTCACTGCCTCAAGGAATTCCTTTGCCTCAAGGAGTTCCATTGCTCTGCGATGCCCGGACGCTGCTCACATTCAACTTTTTTCTTGATAGTAGGATTTTATGTAGTATTTCAGACTTTCATAATGTACATGTGACTCAAAAAGTCAAACTTTTCGTGGTTATCACAATGTAAATTTTACTCAAAAAGGATTTTATTATAAAAGACAGCAGAGCAGACATTATAAAAGACATAAGTTCTCTTGAAATCTAATTCTTAGCCCATACCAACCTCATCATTGTAGTCTTAGTCCATACCAACCTCGTTATATTCTCATCAAGCTCATCTTCATTCTCTTTTTCAAACTAAACGGAGAATAACATTCTACGTTTTGAAAGACACGGAGAACGTCATTCTCCGTTTAAATAAAAAACGGCGAATGAACATTTTAATGTGTTTATTATCCGTTCAAGACAGACGGAGAATGTTATTATCCGTTCCGAAATAAACGGAGAATTCCATTATCCGTTCCAACTAAAACGGAGAATATAATCCGAAGGGGCAGATTCATTAGGAATAAATGGCATATAAATGGAAGAATTCATTTGTATTAATGGCATGTAAATGGCAGTTTCATTGGTATTAATGACAATAAAAGTGACAGTAGCTTGGCGCATGAGTTCGAGTTGTTAAATTTTGCCAATAAATGGCAGAATTTGGGAGATCTTATTATAAAAATGACTGCCCTTTTGGCGCATGAGTTCGAGTTGTTTCATATGTAAATAAAAGTCAAAACTTTTCGTAGTTTTGACAATGTAAATGTAATTCAAAAATGATTATATTATAAAAGCAGAGCTTATAAAAGACAGAAGTTCCTTGCCCAATTACATCATAATTACATTATTGTTTTACAATGTCATTGCTAGGTTCGTTTTACATATTTGCTTGAAAGCAACTCCTTAGCCCATGACAACCTCATCTTTGTAATCTTCTGGTGAGTTTCCTTGTCATCTCCTTCCGGTATTTCGAAGGGAGGAGTCGTCAACATATTCATATAATACGCCGTGTATAAGAGGCAGTTGGGTGCCAGTTGTTGTGGGCAATTTAGAGAACAATTCAGCACTTTGCTCTCATACTCCTTCTTCGCCGGGCATCTCTCCCTCATCATATCAACTTTTCTCCTGACGATAGGCTCTAAGGTTTTCTTCATTAATTCTGCATCCACCTTGCACGTATCGTACGTGGTTAGCCTCAAGGAGTTGTAGTGTGTCCAGTCATAGGAGATAAAGTTGAATGTGAGCAGAGTATAGTGTTTGATGTATGCATTAAAGAGTGGGATGAATAGCAACTCTATGTCGTCCTCCAAACCCATGACGAAGTCTACTAAATCTGTTTGGATGTCTTCAAAGGTGCCGGGTTTTGCGTTTTCTTCATTGGCACGTTGAGCGATGGTCTGTTTCCCAAAAACAATACACAATATCATGAGTAATTTTTTTCTGTCACTCATCATCGGTTTACACATGAATATGGATTTTTCTGTTTGAATTCTTACCAATGTGTGGGCCGTCATGAATGCAGACCACTTATGTGATTGGGGCGGCGACTTTTTTTCCTGGATCAATGGCACCTCCTTCGAACTAGACGGGGTACACCTTTTACTGCCTTGAATTTCTCTCAGCTTCCTTATTATTATGTCCAGTATGTCAGCCTCCATGTCGTCATAGTTGAGTATGTCTTGCATGTCTACTGCCAACAGCTGGACTGAAACTCCATTTTTACCCTTTTCCGGATAAAATTCGTATACCATATCACTGCATATAAATTTAGTTTAGATTAAATTAATAAAGATAGATTCTCATTACATATTTGTGAAAAAGTCTATAAAAAACGAACGAAAAAAGGGTTCAGAATACATACTTTGGAGATTTCTTTCTGGGAATTACGATGTCGATGTATTGTTTCTTCAGCTCTTCATCCGCATATTTCCAAAGTAAGAGTTCATCGCATTCCCTTAGTATGACGTGGTTCTTCTTTAATTCAGCCATTTTGGCGTCTTCTCGGGATTTCGGAGCGGCATTAACCTTTCGCTTTTTATTAGCCTCTCCAACTGTATTGCTTTTTATTAACCTCTTTTCCCCCGATCCTCCTCTTCTTCTGACTTCTCTTGGAGCAGCAAGTTCAGCAGCTGCTTGAAACTCCTCACTCTGAAGTACTACAACCATGTCTTCAAGATCTTTAATTTTCCCATCCTTTTATTGGCTTCAATATTAACGATTCAACTTTATTTTGAAGCTCCCTTTTCTCCTCAACGTGCCTTTCATTTGTTACTTTGAGTTGTTTGGTTGTTCGCACTGAAATAAAACAAACAACAATAAAATATATGATGTGAACCTAATACGGAGAATGACATTCTCCGTGTAATATAATACGGAGAATAGAATTCTCTGTTTGGAATTACATGAAGAATAACCTTTCCAGTATCGAAATGATAGGGAATAGCAATTATCCGTTTCAAATAACACGGAGAATGACTATTCTCCGTGTTATAGTACACGGAGAATAGTCATTCTCCTGGAAGATTACAAATCAAAAATTTGAAATAGAAAAGATTTTACCTTGTGCATGTAGATCTGATTTAAGAACAGAATTTTGCTGTCTCAAATCCTCCAGTTCATGCACAGAGCCCTCCATCACAACGTTGACTTCACGTTGTTGTGCTTCTTGTGCCTCGAGCTCTTTCAGCTTTTCTTTGAGTTTTTCGTTCTCAAGGTTGGTTGCACGTAACTGCGCTCCTTGTGCCTGCATATCTTTTAAATTTTCTTTGAGTTCTTCATTCTGCGCAAGAATATCAGAATGATATCTTCTCAAATCCTCCAGTTCATGCACAGAGCCCTCCATCACAACGTTGACTGCACGTTGTTGCTCTTTTTTTGCCTCGAGCTCTTTCAGCTTTTCTTTGAGTATGGCATTCTCAAAGTTGGCTGCACGTAACTGTGCTACTTGTGCCTCCATCTCTTTCAGCTTTTCTTTAAATTCTTCATTCTGCACAAGAATATCAGAATGATGTCTTCTCAAATCCTCCAATTCCTTTGCTGAGTAGTCCATCACAGCGCTCATTTCATGATGCTGTGGTATCCGTTGTTCATCAAAATTATCTCCACCTGCTTCTTGGTGTTCTTCCTCTCCCTCTTTTTCAACTTCTTGTATAGGTGGCTCATCTTCTTTGTGCCCTTCTTCTTTCCCAACAGGTATAACCAGATCTTCCAATATCATCTTCGATCTCATTTTGTTGTGATATTCGGCCTTGAGGAAGTTTGAGATTTCGTACCCATTCCATGTGAAAAATCTTGGGTAATCAGGAATTGGGGCGAACTTCATTTCCATAAATTTACTATGTTCTGCAAACTAATAGAGGAAGTATATTGTACAACCTTCCAATTTGTGGAAAGCCATTGAGTAATTCCCCTGTTCAGTTTTGCTTCTACTCCTCTTAATGCTATCCATTACATATGCCAGGATTAACCTTGGCCAGCATATACTGTTGATGACGTCCACACTGTCTACCAAGGCCAAGAATCTGTACGGCAAATTTGAACCACCAGACTTTGTGAAGAATACTGTTTGGCACAAGTGGAAGATTATTAGCTTGGCCAAATCATCTGGATTAACAGCGTTATCTCCGCCACGAAGCCGTCGTAACAATTCAAAGAACTTGTCTCTCACTTCCTTATTCGTGACTTCTGAGTGTTTGCCCTTAGTATTAGCCAGCAATCTTGTGAAATGATCTCTACACAGGATCAATGATGCTGGTGGTATGGGCTGCTGTTGTTTTTCCTTTATCAATATTCTGTAAGAAATATCATCAACGCTTTCTTCATTCAGCGGTAGACCGAATATGACTGCCATATCCTTGACGCTTGGCGCGATTTTAACAGTGGTGCTTAATTCAAAGCACCCGACGCCATCTTCTTCTTCTGTGTAACTTACAATTAAATTTTCAAGCCCTTCCGTTACCTTGGCCATTTCGGAGACGTGGACTCTATTTTGGTAGAAAATCTCGACAAAATTCCAGAAACCAGTATTCTTCAAGGAACCAATAACTGGCTCAGGTAAACGGCCAACATCTCGATTGACCTCCTCCATAAGATTTAGCATTGGCTTGAAGGTAGAACGGAAAAGTCTTGAATCCTTATTCCTGACAGATTTTCTTTCTGAAAAAAAAAACAAAAAACAAAAAATTAGGTCGGCCATTCTTATGGGTTTTAACACTGGGAACGGCATTCTCCGTTTCAAGTTAGACGGAGAATTTCATTCTCCGTTCCAAATTAAACGGCGAATAGAATTTAACATTCAATTGCGTTTTATGACGGAGAATATCATTTTTCTTGTAATATATACAGAATTTGCGAACATAAAATCAAAGTTATACCTTCTGTTTGCACTTCTTCTTGCACTTCTTTTTGTTTAGCAGCTTTTTCTTTTTTCCTTTGTGCAACTTACTTAGAATAGGGTTTCCGTTGTTCTCCGTCTATCGCTTTTGGATTTTCTATAACTGGTGCATCTTCTCTATTTGGTGATGCTGTCGGTGATGATTCTGCCGCTGATGCCGACATGGTGTGAATATTGCGAATGGGGAGGAAGGTTTGAAGATTTTGGAGGAGAATGACCTAGGTTTGAGTACAGAGTGTATTATGGAAGAAGAGGAAGCTCCGAAACGGTTTTCTTTTTCCTTTTTCTTTTTTTAATAAAAGGGTTCGGGGGTGTTTTGAATTAATTAGAAGGGTAAAAATGTCATTCGATGGAAGGGCAAAAGACTCCTTTCTGCTTAATTATATTAATTTGAAGGACAGAAATGATTCTGCTTAATCAAAAAGAATTGAAGCCGTTTGGCAAAAATGTCATTACAACTCAACAAAACAAATGAACATAATACATTAGGGCTTTCCATACATTAAATATAAAAGAAGAAGAAAAAAAAAATCATCGTCTTCCATATTCAACCAGATTGGACTTCTTTTTTAGCTCTTCATTGTGCTCTGAAGTTGTAATCCATTCAGCAACTTTGCGTCTTTCCTTTTCCGCATCAAACTGCATATAACAAACATAACATCAAAAATATTGCTCTAAAAAGTTGAAGTTTTTGAAGACATGTTTTCATACTTACATCGATAGAACGGTAGTCCAGGCTACACCGGTCTTTCATGAATGCAATTAAAAAAATTCCACAATCAACTAAATTGTCTTGGCGGGGAACATAAGAAGGACGTTTTATTGTAAAAGTAGAAAAGCTGAACCTAGCATCTCTCAGCTTCAAAATCTCTTCTTCGAGAAAGATATCCAAATTTGAAAGCTACAATTACCAGAAAACAATATGTATTAGTATAATGCGTATCTTGTACCCAATTTATAAAAATTGATGAATATGAGCTTACTATTTCTTTTATAACTGTTCTGCTTTGAATCGGATCATCTTTAGATGCAAGTGGGTCCCAAATTTCAACAGTCCTATTTTTAAACACAACTCATGCAAGAGTATAGTGTTCGCCCAAATGAATGGGTATGTATATCTGAATCAGGATAATTAGGTAAAACAAATTAGTAAATTTTCAGAAAATTAGGATTAATAATTAAACATAAATACATTAATAGCTCTTTACAAGTGCTTAAAGATCCCATGTAATTCTGAAAGTATTTAAACTTCTTCCATAATTCATGAGCCTTTTTGATGGATTGAGGTAACGTGGCTTTCTACATACACATCAATTAATACATTACGAAGGACAAACAAACGAGAAAATTGTTAATGCATATGCATTGAAGAATAAAATGCTCACTCACCGACATCCTTATTGGTAAAAATCATACATTAGCTTTATTGGAGGTTCTTTTCTATTCCTCCGCGGTGAGAAGAGCAGAGACAATACTTACAATCTGAATAAAACATTAAAAATGTCAGCGATGGAATCGAAGTAAACATAGATGGCATCTAAGAAGAAATATACTATCTATACATACCCCATTGGTAATTTTCGTTAAAGGAGCTAAGGTCTTCATCTCCCACCGAGACACATAGGTTTTGTTGCAAGATGATATTATTTCTCTAAGAAAAGAAACGAATAAATTAGGAGAAAAAAATTGTTGGAATTAAATCAAAACTCATATTACTTACTCGTCAGGTCTATCATCTGCAAAAATATAGTCGTAATATCTCGAAGAAACACTAGTACAATTGCTAGGCTTCGAGGTTGAACCCCTTATTAAATTTTTGGATGGTGTGACCGGTTGTAAATTTCTACGCATTCTTTTAGAAGGACTGCTAAAGTCAGTTTCTTCTTCTTCTATAGCGTCCAATGCGAGATATCGGTCCAATGCTTTACTACGAGACTGTAGCTCCACGTCCTCCTCTTCGGAAGAAGATTCAACGGAAACCACCTTCACATTATTAAATGCTCTAGATGAAGATGCCTCCTTCAAAGCTGGAGATTCTTCAATCTTCTCCAAACGCCGAGATAACTTCATTTGTTCAATTTTTATCTTTGCAACATCAGCTGAAATCGTCGACAGATGTTCTTCAATCTTGCGCAACAAATGCAGAATGAAGGTCTCATTTGGATTTGGCATCCAATCTTCTACGTCTTCTACATTTCCTCCCACACGAGTAGACATCTTGAGAACAAGAAAACTATTGTATTTCAGAAAACTATTCTATGTATTTTAGAATGAATAATAGTACTATGAAACAAGAAAACTATTGTATATATAGCAAGAGAGAAATACAAAAAGTGAGGAAGATAGAAAGACAAATAAATTTTGAGACTAGCAAACAATCTACTAGTCGTTTGATTAAGGAGGGCTCGAGGAAGATTCTACTAGCCGTTTGATTGAGGAGGGCTCGAGGAAGATTCTACTATCCATTTGAAAATTACAAAAGGTTATCGTGATCAACTTCAATTAAGGAACTCTATAAGAGGTTTAATTTCGCTTGATTGAGGAACTCGACGAAGTCCACCGCAAACCGGAACTTCTTCTTCTTTTCTTCTTCATCTCCGTTTCTCCTTCCACCACCACCATGCCCTGTAGATTTATAACAAAAATATTAAATTGTTAGATGAAACAAAAAAACTAAATACAGAAATATTACTAAATCAAAATCAAACAGAACACATATTCATAGAAAACATGAGATTAAAGATGAAAGTGTCACAGAAGTAACACCACAATTTTACAACAACTAAGCAGACTCTGCTAAGCAATAACTAAAATTAGGGATTGTGTCCTCCTTGGATTTAATTTACACAAAGAAGAGATTTGAGAGAACGAGCTTTTGTAGTTTTTGTAAGCTTACTCTTTTATCGAGCTTGATTCGAGACATGTGTTTATTAGGGACGCCCACTAAATATATTGTCTACTCAGAATCAGTGTATTACGGTCTGATCAACCATGATACTGTAATATGTACGCTTTCAATTTCTGCAATTTAAATTCCATATATTTAAATTACGCATTTATTTACGATTTACGTACTTTGTGCAAACGACCACTCTGAGTCCAAGCCTAGCATGGGTTGATCGGACTCAGGTGAGCCTACACATATTCTCGGCTTCCTTAATGTACCATTCTCCGTCCTAAATGTACCATTCTCCGTCCATTTACCGTATTAAAATCAAAGAGAATGGCCATTCTCCGTGTTAAAAGCAAAGAGAATGGCCATTCTCCGTCCATTCGCCGTATTCACCGTCCATTCGCCGTATTAAAAGCAAAGAGAATGGCCATTCGCCGTATTCTCCGTTCATTCTCCGTCCTAAATGTACCATTCTCCGTCCATTCGCCGTATTAAAAGCAAAGAGAATGGCCATTCTCCGTCCATTGGTCGTATTCACCGTCCATTCGCCATATTAAAAGCAAAGAGATTGGCCATTCTCCGTCCATTTGCCGTATTCACCGTCCATTCGCCATATTAAAAGCAAAGAGAATGGCGATTCGCCATATTCTCCGTCCTAAATGTACCATTCTTCGTCCTAAATGTACCATTCTCCGTCCTAAATGTACCATTCTCCGTCCATTCGCCGTATTAAAAGCAAAGGGAATGGCCATTCTCTGTCCAAAAAAATGTTATCCTCGAAAATATTATCTTTAGAAAAGTTAAAAAATAATCCGCCCGACCTCAGAAGCAGGTTTCCTCAGTTCACCACCACCACCATGACATGTAGCTTTTTTAACAAAATATTAAATTGTTAAATGAAAATTAAAATTTCAGACAATGGCATGGGCAGTAAAATTAGAGCGGCGCCGCTGGTACTTCTCCTTGTTCGAGGAGGCCTCGATGACGTCCGACGCGAAGCGGACCGATTCTTCTCGGCGCAACTGGTACTCCTCGTTGTTCTAGGGGTGCTCGACGACGTTCGACGCGATCCGAACCGTTTCTTATTTCCTTCTTCATCTCCGTTTCTCTTTCCACCACCACCATCACCAACACGACTACCATGGCCTGTAACCAAAAAAAAAAAGGTTCAGATTAAATTAGATGGACTTTTGAGAGAGTAAATATGAGTTAATTTAGGGTGTTCATTGAAAAAATTAAAGTAAAGAATGACCTGCTAAAGCAAGTTACCAACAGGTCAAAAGTCTAAATCAACATTAAATGATGTCTCCTGTATTATTTTATCTGAATTAAACCTGGACCGTTGGATTAACATCCAACGGTCCAGATTTCGGATGTATCGATACATCCATTTCCAGCGGATGTATTATAGAATTTTCCACACACACACACACACACACACACATTATATATATATATATATATATATATATATATATATATATATATATATATACTCAATTAAATGCCGTTAGCATCTATTCCTGTGTAGAGTCTATTTAGGTAAATATGACTATATATTTAATATTTATTTGAAAATGAAAAACATATATCCAATATTAGTAACTAACTTTATGTAAATAATAACCTCGATAATAATGGTAATAATAATAATACTAAAAATAATAATAATAACAAAATTCAATAAATCATAATGGTGTATGTACCATTACGTACTATCTACTAATCTCACAATATACAAGGACCTACTTTATACAATCGTCACTACATATCAACTAAATAATAATTATTTATAAAATCTAAAAATCACCATTACAATAAAATAAATAATAATAAAAAATATTCCAAATTTCTGGGAAGGGCAGCTACAGCGCACAACGCGACAAGCTTTACTAAGAAATGAGAAAAACGGGCAGCACAAAACGCGCACAAAAAGATACCGAATCTCTGCATCTGCCGACCGACAAGACGCAAGAAATTCGGAGGATAGCCTAAGTCAGGGCCTCCCAGAAAGCGTTGGAGGCGTGGGAGCAGCGCCTCGTAACTTTGAGAATTTGTCTGATAACCTCTTTGTGCAATTATGGCGGGCTTAGTTGGCATCCTTCGTATCTAAATTTGTTCATGTTCTTCCATAATACCCAAATACTGGTGGCCGCGACGATCTGATGTCCGTTGGAGCAGCTCCAGCTGGCCAGGAGAACGTGGAAGCCCCCAGTCGGGTGGGCCATATTAAGTCTGTTATGAATGTTGCACCATATCCGGCTCGCCAGCTCCCCAGAGAGAAGGACGTGCTCAGCCGATTCTGATGTGTGGTCCGTACAGCAGTGGCATCTGAACGCGAGGCTAAAATCGATAGATCTGATGTGGTCGTCCATCGACAGTTTTTGGCGTAGTGCTCGTCATATGAGGATAGACCATTTGATGGGTATGTAAGACAGCCAAAACTTAGGGGACATGGTGTTCCGTATGCCTCTGCCTCTAGCAACTATTCTCGCTGAGGCTAGCGTGAAAGTCCCGTCTAGTTAGGGGACCAAATCTATGTGTCGGGCATGTCAGAGACCCGTAGGTTTGTGGCAAGAAGGTCGTCAGCCAACTGGTGACCAAACAAATCTCTAACCTTCCCCCAATTCCATCCAGCACTTACCTCCCAAAGGTCCCTGATAACGCATCCCCGTAGGGTTCTCTCGTTGGGCTGAAGGGTGTCTTCTCCTAACCACCATTTCGAGCTGGCCAATGAGTGGCCGTCGCCCAATCTTAGATGGATGAAAGGTTCAGCGATGTTGCATCCACGAATAATGTGCCGCCACGACGTCGAAGATCTGTTGTTGGTGACCGTTTTCGTCAGATGAGAGAATCTGGAGTATCTAGCTTTCATCAACCTCGTCCATATCGAGTTGTCCGTGCGCAGCTTCCACCACAGCTTCATGAAGCATGCATCAACGATGTGGTCTAGTCTATGGAATCCTAGACGTCCTTCTTCAGTCGGTTTGGCCATAGTATCCTATCCGACCTAGTGGTGTTTGTCTTTGCCATCGTATTGATCCCAGAAAAACTTGGCGAAGAGGGATTCTAGGGCATGGATGACCTTCTTGGGAGAGGAGCAGATGGCCAGGGAGTATATCAGGATTGAGGAGAGAACATGTTTGATGAGGATCAGCTTGCCCCCCGGAGACAAGGTTGTGTTGTGCCAACTTGCAATCTGTTTACAGATTTTGTCAACCAGGTGCTCATATATGCCCGAGTTAGATCTACCGTACACCATTGGACAACCTAAGTAAAGGAAATGAGGGCATGTCGTGTTAAAGAAGGTTAAGTTGGAGAGCAGAGCTGAGCGGGATCTGTCAGCTTTGTGATGGGTATAAATGATGGTCTTGTTGTTATTGACATTTTGGCCGGAGCATGAAATTATCTCGCGATCGTACTCAGCACCATCTCGATCGATTCTCTGTCTCCAAAGGAAAAGATAAGGATATCGTCGGCGTAGCTAGGTGTATGATGAGCGGGCAGCCAGTCGTGGTGTGGAAGTGGTAAAAACACGGCATTCTGGGCATGCTATTGAGGCTTCTGCTGAGAGATTCTACAACGAGGATGAAAATAGTAGAGGAGAGGGGGTCCCCCTGTCTAACCCCGTGAGTGGATCGGAAGAACCCTGCTACTTGGCCATTGATAACCGTAGAAAACCAAGAATTGTTGATAGATCTGAATATGATATCGATCCAGGATTCAGAGAATCCGAACGCCCTGAAGTGCCATATCATGAATTGCCAGTCTAGGCGGTTGTAAGCCTTCTCCATATCCAGTTTGATGGCGACGTTCCCTCCTCTGGACGGGAACTTCATACAAGTGATCATCTCTTGGGCGAGGAGAATGTTGTCGGAGATGTTGCGGCCTTTCACGAACCTACTTTGTTCTTTGGATATGATCTTGGGAAGGAGATTGGACATTCGGTTGGCAACGATCTTCGATATTATCTTGTAGGTGAAGGTGAAGAGGCTGATAAGGCGAAAGTCTTTGAAAGTTTTTGGGTTGTCTTTCTTGGGGATAAGGATGATGTTGGCGCAAGAGATGGAGTTGGGGTATCTCGCCCCTTGAAAGAAGGCTAAAGTGGCTTTCCATAAGTCATTTTTTAAGGTGTCCCAACAAGTTCTAAAAATACCCCATTGAATTCGTCCGGTCCCGGAGCACTGTTTTCATTGATAGACCAGACAGCCGTCTTTACCTCCTCCACCGACGGAGGGACCACCAGGGTCTCATTGTCTTTGTCACTGATGAGGGAAGGGATCTCGGACAGGACCGCGTTGTCTTTCACGATATGCTCTTTCGTAAAGAGGTTCGAATAGAAGTGCTCTGCCGCAGTCTGAATACCTTCCTAGTCGTCCACTATGACCCCATTTTTGGCTTAAATTCGGTAAATTTTTAATTTATTTCTGCGACATTTGACCCACGCGTGAAAGAACTGGGTATTGTGGTCGCCATCGCTGTCCCAGGTCAATCTGGCTTTTGGCCTCCAGAAATCCGTTTCCACTTTCAGCCTGAATTTAAGAATCGCTCTAGCAAGATTAAGCGAGGCGCGGGCGGCCAAAGATTGGTCAGTGGCGAACGTGGATTCGGCACGGGTGACGTCGTCCTCTGCCGCCTTGATCTCCTGGAAGATATCTCCGAAAGCCTCTTTGCTCCAGGACGTTAATGCCTGACGAATGGCTTTGATTCTGGCCACCATCCGGGCAAGGGGTCGAGATTCGATATCGAGGTCCAAGCGAAGGCAACGGCGTTCCGAAATTGAGGGTGGTTGCGCCAGAAGTCGAAGAATCGGAAAGGCTTTTTAGTGAAGGTGTGATTGTTGTTGATCATGATGAGAATAGGGGAGTGATCCGATTCAGTGGAGTTAAGATGAGAGAGGTTTATGATCAGGCCCATGTCTGACCAGCTGTCGTTGATCATCGCCCGATCCAAACGGGAGTACTGCCGTCGATGGACCTCCTGCATGTTGCACCAGGTGAATTTGCTACCTTGGAAGGAGATGGGGGTTAAGTTTCTGTTGAATATAAAATTGTTGAAATCGTCCATCGTTGGCTGGAGGGGTGGGCGGCCGCCGGATTTCTCCACTCTACATGATACCATGTTGAAGTCTCCGCAGCATAACCACGAGAGACCTTGGAAGGGTAATGCCAGAAGGTCATCCTAAAGCTTCCTACGCTCGAAGATTTTGCAACTCCCATGAACGGCGGAAAGGATGGAGCGGGACTTGAGAGCCGGATGTTCCACCTAACAAGATAAAGCCTGAGGCGTATCTTGAACGCTCCCAAATTTGAATTCTGGTGCAAAAAAGATCCAGATGTCATTGCATCCTGTGATAGCCTGGGTGAATCCCAGCTTAAGTTGCATGGCTTTGATTGTTCTTTGAGGAATTTTTGGTTCATTGATGATTAATAAGTCAATTTGATTAGTCTTCTTGCGGTTGAGGATTCTGTTCAGCGTCGGTTTGTTTCCGAGACCTCTCACATTCCAGGAGATAATGTTAAGCATTTGAAGTGGTATTAGGAAGGAGGTAGTTAAGCTTTATGGCCGATCTGGTAGTCATAGCCGTCAGTTGCTTTTGTTTGTTTTAATTCTTCTTGGAGGAGGTTTTTTTGGAGGGTGTGATGGAGGACCCGATAACTTTAGTAGCTTTGTAAGGCCCGTCGGGTGCACTGCTACCATTGACATCTGTCGAGGGGGTCATCGGATCGATATCCAGTTCTTCCAGGCCGTATAGCGGATTACCACGGTCCAGGAAACCCGCTTTCTTGGCTTGCCAGAATCTGTCGGTTAAAGGGGGGTTGAGGCTGGGATGAACGTCCGCTTTGTGTGGGTGAAGGTACCGAGGTGGCACTACCTCTGGGGTCGTCTTGGAAGTGAGACGCGAAGGAAGAGCATCGGGAATCCGAGGAACTGACAGCGTAGCAGGACGGCTCTCCGTTGGAACCCCTCCTGGATGATGGTGGCGGCCGAAGGAGAGGTGGAGAAGGTTGGGATCCTCTGGAGGGGGGATGATGATCTCAGAAAGGTTGTTGGTTGAGATGGGGGGTGGTGCTTTGGGCACGAGGACGACGCCTGGGTGCAGTGTGTGAGGGGAGCTAAGATGTTCGGAAGAACGACTGGGCTTCGGGGATTCTGGCTGGACGTCTTCACCGGGGATAGATGGAGCGAGCTCACACAAGTTGTCGATGGTGCTGTCTGGGACGATGTGTGAAAGAAGTTCAAAGGCATTGTTGAGTGGGATAGCGGGAGGATTGAATGGGACGATGGCGGAGCTCATCATGTCGGTCGAGCGGGGGCGGGTTTGTCGTGTCGGACCGTCGATTAGAAGGGTCGGGTTGTAAGGCTCAGTCTGATTGACGTTGTCCGAGGAACGTTGCACGATCGGAACGCGCTGGGAGCGCGTGCTGGCCTTCTTTAGCTCCAGGTTGGCACAGAAGTAGTGATGCAATAAGTGACCGCTCATCTGGCAGTGTTTGTAAAAAATGATGTTGTTGTCATAGACCAGCGGTTGGCGGTGTGTTTGATCTCCGAGCTCGATCTCTATAAGTTTGGGGGGGTCATTCGCGAGATCTAGCTCCACGCATATTTTTGCGTAGTTGTACTTGGATAGGTTGCGTGTTTCTTCTGCGATGGCAACCAGGGTCCCGAAGGAGCTGGCTATCAGTTTGAAGGCAGCTGCGAGAAAACAGACCAGGGGAAGGTTAGGGAGGGTGATCCATGTGGATATGATGGTCGAGTCAACTTTAGGGTTGAAGTTGGGGGACCATTTGACGATTTTAGCGATCTGTGTTCCGATTTTGGAAGTGCCCTTTGCCCGAACAATGGCATAATCCGGTTCTGATGTGAGGTGGAGGAGCATGTGCTTTGGGTCAAGTAGAGCGACCCGGTAGACTGTGGAGAGACCCCACTTGGCGACCGTTTCCTGGGCAGTGGCGATTTTCGGGCATCCGAAACCAAATTTGAGGACGAACGTCTTGGAGAAGAAGGAGGATAGGGAGAAGATTTCCATCACTGCGAAGGGGACGCGAATGGGGTAGCTATTGATTAGAAGAGGGAATACAATGTTTGGCAGGACAGTATCTGTCGTCGATGGTGGGAAGGGCCTCCCACGATCTGGCCGGAGGGCCTCGACAAAAGATAGGGCGCGAGGGGGGCCGTCACTCTGGGGATTGAAGGGGAATCGGAGATGCCTGGGGGGCCCACTGTACGGGTAGAGACCGAAGTGAGTGGGTACCCGGGACTGGGTGGAGGCGTCGCCAGCTCTAAGGAGGAGAGGATAGTGAAAAGCGGCGCCGGGTAGGAGCACGGTCCGCGGCGCTCGGAGGACGGAGGTGTCACCGCTGAGACAAGCGTGCTCGGCCTGACCACGTGGGCCACTCCAACGGAAGAAGGTACCAGGGATGGGGAGGATGGAGACAGGTCAGGGTCCGCACCAAGAGGCGCAAGGCAGGGGGGTACGGGAGGGACTGAGTAGCATCAAGCAGCCGGGGGGCGATGCGGGGCACGGTGTCATGAAGACCAGAGGTAGAAGTGGCATGCGGATGGAGGGAGAGCAGAATGCGAGCGCCGATGGACAAAGTTGCCCACTACCAGGTGTAGGATGCGCCAGGGGAGGATCCGAATGAGGACGAAGCAATATGGTGGCGCAGGTCGACTCGCGCGTCTTGGCGGTCGTGGGACAAAGTTTGCAGCCCAAGGGTTGCGCCTGGGGATCATCCGCTAGCGCACTGCAAGCACCCCTGGGGCTAGCGCCAGGGCTGAACTGCTCAGGACACTCAGCCTCTTTAGAAGAGGAGCCAGGGGCGTAGATTATGGGTTAATCCTGGCGAGCTCCAGCTGGCGCAGAGGATGCTCGATAGAGTCAGGCGTAATTAGCAAAAAAATGCCCTGGCTGACCGTGTCGGTCAAAGAAACAGGTGGGACTTGCACGACTCCCGAGGGTGTGAGAAAGTGGCCGGTTTGACTATGCCGGTCAAGGGAACGAGGCTGGAGAAGCTCGACCCCCGCGTAAGGCACGAGGGAACGAGAGGCAGCAGGGACAGCTGTGTCAATCGATGGGAGGGGGAGAGGTACCCATCGCAGCTCCTGAGAGATCAACCGTACCCTGAGGTGTGCCACGCAGAGGCAAAAAGTCAAAGGGCCCACCACAGCTAGGAACTCCAGTTGCACCCAGCGGTACGGGAGCATGCACATATCCGGACTGTGCCAAGGGGCGCTCATGCACGAGGTCAGCAGATCCTATGCACCAGGCTGCACCATGGGGCACAACCCCCCATGTAGGTTCAGGATCCGAGTAGAATGATACAGGGATAGTGGAAGTCAGTCCCGAGGGAGTGGAGCAGCTACCAGAGATAGTTGGGTGAACTGCGCCAGAGAAAATAGAGTGGACTGCACCAGCGAAGGCCACGTGGCCAGGCGGTAGACAAGGGTTGATTTCGCTCGCGAGCGGCTCAAACCCAAAGGAGGGCACGGGGCCCGAAGGCACGTGGCCCCCTGCGGCCTGCTCCCCGCAGAAGGACAAAGTGGGATGGCCCATAGAGCGGGAAATTGGCTCGAGGCCCGAGCCACTCGTGGATTGCACCAAGGCTGGCGTACTAAGGGGACGAGTGTTGAGGAATGGCGCAGAGGAGGAGGTTGCGCCCGGTTTGCTTCTCACGGAACTCGAGGGGGGAAGAGTCAAAGAGAGGCACGTGGACCAACGCTAGGAGGGGACGGGTGAGTCACGTGTCCGTAGCCTATCACATGGGTCACCACATCGACCGAAAAAGGTAGTGGGTGGCGGATAGGACCCCGCTCGGACGTCGCACAGGGGACCGCCCGGGGCTGGGGGCGGAAGCACCACCAGGCCTACAACATCAACCGCAGCGGCTAGGGGATCGTGCAGCTCGCACGCGGGAGAGGGAGGGAAGGGGGAAGCCAGTCCATAAAGGCTGGGGGTGGCAGATGTATCTGTGGGCCCGACGACCTTCGTCGGAGAAGACGTGTGCTGAGGAGATGGGAGCGATGACACCGGTAAAGGGACGGCAAGCGGGTGTGCCTGAACCCACCAGCGTCTAATGATGGCGAGCTGGTCCTCCGTCCAAGCGAGGGAGGGAGCACCAAGAACGGAGGGGCAAAATCATGGCAGGGTGGCTGCCGCGGAGGGGGGTGTGGTGGCAGCCGCGGTGGTCGTGGACGGGGAAGGTACGCGTAGCGGAACCACCGTCTACGCCTACGGCTGGAGGGCGAGGAGGCTCCAACATCACTGCGAGAGGGCCGGAGCGAAGCTCCGACGGCCGGCGGCCCGCGCAAGGCCGGTGACGGGGAGATGAGAGGGGGGAGTAGTCGGGAAGGAGGAAGAAGGAGCCAGGAGCCGGGGGAGGAGAGGAGGACGGGAGCATGGGAGGATTGCTATATATATATATATATATATATATATATATATATATTGTATTAGGCTATTATAAAAATAATCATATATATACAAAAAAATGAATTTAGTCTATCTGACCCAAAATAAATTCAAAATAATTCTACTAAGTCTTAGCAACCTGACATGGCTCTACCAAGTGGGGTTGGCTAGGTTAGGATCCAAATGTATTTTCTAGTCAAATCAAACCTGAGAAGTCAACTAATAAGCCTCTTGTGCTATTGGCAAATAAATAGCACATAGGAACCCGATTGAGTGGCACACCCATGGCATATGGGACGTAGGCTCAAAGTGGGTCAATACCATATATTGGGTCGAATGGTTTTGATAGATGTCGAGCTCCGAACACACGGTGGAAGTTTGGTCTAGATTTACGGTGAATAGTCAAATGGCCTAAATTGATATGAAGTTGTACGAAGTCAAAAGGATGTCAGGAAGCAAGTTTAGGTAGAACATAATATATCAAATTGAAGGTAGACTTGTCTACTTCAAAACTCATGAATGACATTTCAAAAGATTGGCATTTCTTGTGCTTCAAAAATTAAAGCTATAGAAAAGTACATATATAGTCATAATTATAGTTAAAATATATTTTTATAAATAAAAATCATCTAAAATAAATAAAAAAAAATTCAAAAAAATTATGGTGCTTTTACAGGGTCCAACTATGATTTGGGTTTGTTTAGGCTAGGTTTCAGTTGGGTTTTTGGTTTAGGGTTCAAACAGGGTTTGTAAAGAGGTTTGGCTTTTTGATAAAGAGGCAAGAAAGCCGAACAAGTACCAAGTAGGACTTGATGTATATATTTTTCCTAGACTCAATCAAGAGAAAAATAAATAATAAATTTAAAAAAAAATCCTATTTTGGTAAATTTCGATGATGTCGCAACCATCATTGTTTAGTAAGCAACAGCCTTCAGTTGTCTATTTGTAAGTTTTATTGAATTAGAGTTTAGTAGATCGTCGAAATCAGGTTTGACCATGACCAATGGGCCAACATGATAGAGTGCTAATCCATTGCTTATGCATTTTCAGGTGATCATGTAGGCGTCGTGTAGTACAATATATAGGAATGAAGTTGTAAAGCAGAATACTCTAGAGGGTGGGTGAATAGAGTAGGCAGCAGAATATTGCTAATTAAAAACTTGTTAGCAGTTAGATCACAAAAACAATAATAATCACAAAATAATAACAGTAAAGATAAGAGATTAGAAGGCAAACGCAAACACAAAGATTTATACTGGTTTCCCTCTTGTGAGGACTAGTCCAGTATGAAGAACTTTAGCTTCTAGTTGAATCCACTATTGGAAAATCCTGCAAGTTTTCATACGAAGTCCTTGCAACTTCTACAAACGCGGGCTTTGATACGAAGAACTCGACCAACTTTAGTTTTGAAGAGTCTTTCTTCAATCAAGCCTCTGATTATAATTTCTTTGAAATCTTCTAGACCGCACCGTACCGGCAAATTGACTAGAGAATTGTAACTGGCTTAGGATTTGAAAATGAAAGCTTTTAGAAAACTCATTGGAAGAAACGTAAGCTTTAGGATAGAAGATTTGAAAGTGAATGAGTGATTTGAAATGATCAGAATTCCTCTCTATTTATAGTTTTTCCAAAGGCAGAACTTTGGCAGAATTCGGGCAGAATTCGGCAGAACTCTATATAAAAAACCGCAACTGAAGGGTGACCAAGTTCAAAAATCAACGTTCATATAACGTTCACCTTGGCCGAACTCTGGCCAAACCCTGGCCGAGGTCTGTCAGGGTTGGTCAGGTTTATTTTAAGAAAAATATTTTTGGGCTTTTTGAAATCCTTCAGAAGCTTTTGTAAATAAGAGATGTTTTTCAAAACATAGGTCAATTTTGTAAACAATTTTGGATAGCCTATTTGCGAGTACGACTCGGTGTACAATGTATTCCTAGACTCAATAAAAGTAAAAATTATATTGCATAAAGAAATACAGTCACGAGTGGCAAACATAGCTTCGGTCTTGAACTGAGTAGATATCCAATCTTGATCAGAGTCCAAAACGTCTTGAGTAAACATCTGAGTTGTTCCGTATTTCGAGACAGAGTTTGATCAATTATTAAAATCAGGTTTGACCATGACCAATGGGCCAACACAATAGACCTTTTCTCTCACCTCGATCAATCAACGGTGAGTGGCTTGACCTTTCTCTCCTTGACCCTTTTGTTCTCCAGTCAATCAATGATGCCGATGAAATGTTAGACGTAGACGCGCAGGCACAAAGTTGAAATATTTATTTTTATAGAAGTAAATCATAAGAAGTGTGCATGTTTATTTATATATATATACGCTATAGAACTGTTACATCATAAAATTTTTACATGTTTACTTATGTATGTTCATATAGATTTGTGTTAAGCAAGGATTGAATCATTGAATGAACGTTGCAACGATAAGGCGAAACGCTATACAAATGGTTATGTTTGTCATGAATTTGTAGACCATTCTTGAGTAACTAGTTTATATCTCGCACGGTCATGGACAACTACACAAGGTTTCATTTTCTCGAACGACAACATGGGGCCACAAGACCTATTGAACCTAGGAGAAAATAGAACAGTTGTGCTAGATACTAGCACGGGTTATTCAAAAACTTTTAGACAGCCTTGCTTCCTGCGCTAAAAATATCATCGTCTAAACCAACCTATAGCCCAAGATGGTTTATAACTAGTGACCGTCACATACATGCATACACCATTTTGGCTATCAATATCTGAATGAACATGGAAGAACATAATAAGTTTATACTACAATGCACACTCTGCAGTGGGTAAGTTTTTCGTAGTTTACATTGTCTGTACCTTATCAACTGCTTACATGTAAACAAACTAGGATGGCTAGAAAGATCACAAAATATATTGCATATTTCACATAACTTCTTGAACAACTTAGAGCGTGGAACTTTAATTAGTCACTCACCAATACACAACAATGTATTGATCCTTACTCTCATATGTACTATGAACCAGAAAGGGCGTGCCTTCTTACAAGGCAATATTCGTATATTTTGAAGCCTCATCTGTGTGCCGAAGGCCTGATCAATCATTTTTAAGATCCATGTATTAATCCAACGAAGATGACTCAACTCTCCCCAATAGCATGTGTTTTGAATATTTTTGGTTGTATAAAGGGATATAATCAATGGAACGACCATCTCCTTAGCATTCATTTTGAGTCAGTTTATAAGCCCGTGCGGCATCCGTTGCAATAGGGTCTTGTAAATGATGTTCATTATCAATGAAGTAATGTTTTCTTTTGTTTCAAATGTGTTGTACAAGTTCTCTACGTACTTTCTTTATTGTTGTGTTTCTGATAACCTTATGACACTGCCTTATGCGAGCACAACATAGGCTCGCATGACATCATGCCTTAGGGAAGACTATCAATTCTACGGAATCGGGACATGACATAATATTATCATAGCATGAGTTTATGTCCTTTGGATTCCCATCTTGAGTCAAGTTTAAAAAACCCTTGACCTCGTGTCGATGAGGTGAGTTATTCCTTACAATGAGTCCGTAATATTTTCTGAGACTAATGTGAGTTTCCTTCTACTTCTAGAAGTTGGAGAAGCTCTGCTGAATAAAGCGAATACTTCTAGTGGCTAGAGTATCTCGAGGGCCGACCTTCTACCAATCCTATGGCACGAAGTATAACAATTGCCAATTTCTCAAAACAAATTTGATATGCTTGATCTAGACAAGTCCACCTTCATTCATGCCTATCACGTCCCACTCAAACGCATCTTCTTGCTCTCTATTTGTATTGTACAACTTTTGTGTCAAAAGTCTCAAAATTGGCACCTACCGTGCAACCGTTGACTTTTTATATTTAAATTGGATGCCCAATCTCGATACAAATCTTTCGAACTAATATATAATTTTGACCTATTTTGAGTCTACTATAGACATGCCATTAGTTTTCTACTTAATCGAGTCCCATGTGCTACTTATAAACAAATGGCATAAATGACCCCTTTATTAGGTTTTCGTAACACAATTTGACCTAAATAATTATATCGGCCCAAACTAGTCAAACAAGTTGTGGAAGAGACTATCCCAGGTTGCCTTAGCCTAATATGAAAATTTTAGATGGGATTTTCTTAATTATGTATAGCCATGATTGGTTTTAACCCATATTTAAAACATCCAATATTTACTTTCCTATTTTAGAAACCAAATCAAATCTTTGAGATGCAATCCCACAAGTCACAAGTCTGTTGATTTGGACCACCAAACCTTACCAAACTCTACCAAACCCATATTCTCTTAAATTCTAACCCTTTCCCCTACCTTCCCTTTTATATACATTCACATAATAGGGTCGACCTCTATCCTTACAACTCTAAAACTAACCAGAGCTTCAGCCGTCAACTGTTGTTTGCTATCTTCCCGAGCACCCATGACCCTCAAACCACCTCCAAGATGACCCAAGATACGCCTATTCAACCCTATCAATCCCCAAGATGTCATGCCCCGATCCCGCAGAGTCCTTTTGTCCTCGCTTAGGACTTTGTAGAATCGTTCGTCCTCGCTTGGGCGTGATGCCGTGCAAGCCTAAGTTGCACTTGCACAAGACAAAGACCTGTAACAAGACAAGATAGACAAATATCGACAACAGCGCAGAGGAACATAAAGCAGATAATTAAAATTAGCAGCGAACACATTATAGAATATAATTAAACACAAGGAAACAAAAACAAATTCTCTTTATTGATTTCATTTGAACATATTACAAGCTCTCAATTCCCTCTCATAGAATGCTTACATTCTTTCAGAACTTTACAAATTATAATGATCTCGTTCCATACATTACATCCCCTTATATGTAAAACCAAATCTTTGTAATAGATGTACTTCTCTTGGCATCTCTTCCGATTTTTGGCTCCTAAGGATGAGGTTCGGGCTATCGCTTCGGACTATCCTTCCTAATTCATCTTGCACCTACGTGTAGACTGATGATATGTCAGTATATCAACATACCGGTAATGGTGAACGAAGGCTACATCGTCTGAAACTATCACTAATTCATTTAGTAAAAAAATATTTCTTGTTATGTGATCTTGCTACTTTTACCTATGTTCATTTCATGCATTACCGAGTCAGATTACATCTCTTTTTGAAAACCATTTCGAAAAGCAAACATATAATTTCTTTCATTTCAAGCAAACGAAGGAATATTCATTTATTTTGTAGTACGCAGCGTGTTTCCTGAGTCATACTATATTCTTAAGGGCAATAACATTAGCATTCTTTTCTCTTATTCAAGGCATTCTTAAGGTCAGATTGCAAACACGATTATCAGATATTTTCTTTTCATGGCGTATAATATTTCCTGGCAATAGATTATTCTCTGATACCAGTCACATTCCAAGTGTCATACTTCTTGTTTTGTTATCGGGACATTAGGAATTCATTTGCACAGGCTATTCTTTATTATCAAACTCAAACTTAAAAACTTAAGCAACACATGTATCACTTTTTTAGTGATTCTTACCGTAGTCGACGGTCCATCCCTGTATAAGACAAGGATTAGCATAAACATGATATAACCAACATTGTTCCCTGTTCGTCTCTGTATTGTTATCTCGTAGCAAATTCATTAACGACATATGCAGAATTAATTGGCAGTTGTGACTCTCCGGTTCAGCTTTGCACCAATCAACACTTATCTATATGATTGTCCATGGGTATTACCATGATTTGCCGCTGTGACTCTTTGGTTCAGCTCATCGCTAAGGACTCAACACCCCCCTGATCGCGAGGTCTTATTTACCTCAGGATGCCCTAATCTCTCCTAGGCCGAGTGGTTCGAGGCGCCCCAAGAATCCACCCAAGAGACGATACTTGTCCATAAGTTGTCCGAGACCAATGCATATGCTCTAGCATTTCTACCAGATGAAACAGATTTTGATCAGATCTTTCAGATATACGACACGTTCATTTCGTGCCCTAGCAGACATACGACACGTTCATTTTGTGCCTTAGCAGATGTACGACACGTTTATTTTGTGCCTTTCTTCTATTTTCGATCACATAGCCAACAACTTCTCTTTTTTTCATTAACAATACAAGGAGTCATATTCAAAACAACAGTTTATTTCTTGTTTTGTGCCTTTCTTCTATCTTTAGCATGGCATTATCTCATTTGATTTCACATGGCACCAGTTTATTTCTTGTTATCAGGCAACAAATCTTATTCTTAGATATATGTTATCTCTTTTCTGGTTCTTAGCATAGCAACATATGATATAAGCATACAGATTTGTACTAGCATTTTCAATGATATACCATCTTGTTATTAGCAACAACATTCATTCAAAACTCATATTCTTATTAGGCTTAAGCGAATCATAAAATGAGTCTTTGTCCACTCACCCAGATCAATCGTCTTCTATTGCAGAGCCAGCAATACGATCTCTCTGTTTATCTAGTGCCTTTGCGGAGTGGGGATATAATATCTCTGAAAACCATTTCGAAAAGCCAACATATCATTTTTGAAAACCATTTCGAAAAGCCAACATATCATTTGTATTCTTTTCTCTTATTCAAGACATTCTCAGGGTTAGATTGCAAACACGATTATCATATGTTTTCTTCTCATGGTATATAATATTTCTTGGCAACATCTTATTCTTTGATACCAGTCATATTCCAATATCATACTTCTTGTTCTGTTATCGGGACTTTAGTAATTCATTTGCACATGCTGTTCTTTATAAGCAAATTCATACTCAGAAACTTAAGCAACACATGTATCACTTTCTCAGTGATTTTTACCGTAGCCGACGGTCCATCCTTGTACAAGACAAGGATTAGCATAAAAATGATATAACCAACATTGTTCCCTATTCGTCTCCGTATTGTTAGCTCTTAGCAAAATCATTAACGATACATGTAGACTCGATTGGCAGGTGCGACTCTCCAGTTCAGCTCTACACCAATCAATATTTATTTATATGATGGTCCATGGGTATTCCCAGGATTAGCCGCTGTGATTCTTTGGTTCAGCTCGTCGCTAAGGACTCAATACCCCCCTGATCGCGAGGCCTTATTTACATCAGGGAGCCCTAATCTCTCCTCGGCCGAGTGGTACTAGGCGCCGTAAGAATCCATCCAAGAGACGATACTTGTGCACAAGTCGTCCAAGACAAATGCATATGCTCTAGCATTTCTATCAGATAAAACAGATTTTGATCAGATCTTTCCGATATACGACACGTTCATTTCGTGCCTTAGTAGATATACGACATGTTCATTTCGTTCCTTAGCAGATGTACGACACGTTCATTTCGTTCCTTTCTTCTATTTTGGTTCACATAGCCAACAACTTCTCTCTTTTCTTATTAATGTGACAAGGAGTTATATTAAAAACAAAATCTATCTTTAGCGTGGCATCATCTCATTTGATTTCACATGGAAACAGTTTATTTCTTATTATCAGGCAAAAATCTTATTCTTAGCATACGTCTTAACTCTTTTCTGGTTCTTAGCATAACAACATGTGATATAAGCACAATGATTTGTACTAGCATTCTTAATGATTTACCATCTTATTATTAGAAACAACATTTATTGAAAAACTCGGATTTTTATTTGGCGCACGAGAATCAAAAAATGAGTCTTTATCCACTCACCCAGATCAATCGTCTTCTATTTTAAAGTCAGCAATCCGATCTCTCTGTTTATCTAGTGCCTTCGTGGAGCAGGACACTACACAAGGTGTCTCGGCTATTTGTTTGGTCATTAGAGAGCCAAACTTGAGCTCCACTTTCAACCTTAACATAAAATCCAAACAACAAGTTGGCAACTTTCAAATCCTTTTTTACCAACTTTTTATTGATCAACAGTTGGTCCGTGGTGAGCATTTTACGAAAGTTGGCCCAGGCTGAACCCTATCTAATGTAGCTGTTGTCAGTACAACTTTGCAAGGCACTACTGCAGCCCTGACACCCTTGGTGAGAATCCTAACATCCCTCTCTAACCCTCCCTTCCATGTGTAAATTTCTTATTAATTTTTGTATGTTTTTTAGTCTGAATCTTCATTGTTTTTGTCACTAAAACCCATTATCTCCATAAGATTGACATGCTAGTTTTGTGTACCAACTTCTCCTAAAATCCTCGATCTTTGTAACTATTAATTCTCATGCTTTAATTTATGAATAGTTGTCATAATTTTGTAATATCTCATAATATAAAATTATTGTTTTTGTATTATTAGATTATTTTCAGCCGACCAAATAAGTTGGCAATATTGTGCGACTAGTTGAACATATTAACTAGATACTCTCTTTTCTTGTGGATGATATAAATAGATAATATTTAGACTTAATTTTATAATTATTTTAGAATATATATATATATATATATATATATATATATATATATATATATATATATATATATGTCACGACCCGCACCCTAGCGTTAGGGCACGAGACGTGGGTACGTCCAGCCTACGCCGCAGTGTCGACGGTAGAACGCTGTTCTAGGTCATAGTCACATCTAAAACAATATGCTATACTCTCCAGACGGAGGACAAACACATAAGGACACTATCTCAATCACAACTCTAAAGATAGATAACAGCACGATGAAATAGATAAGATAATCCACAAGAGAGAGAACCAGGAGTGATAGTAAAACAGTTCTATTAAACAAACACAAGATTTCAAATACAACTCTAAGACAAACAATAAAAAATGAACAAACTCTAGGTAAATACTCCAAGCTCTACCAGTGTTCTCTAGGCTAACTGTGAACTCCAAGTACCTATAAAATTTTATCAACGGGTCCAATCAGGACAGGAACGAGCACATATCTCTCACAACAGTTCATATCAGGAATGGACATATAAAACAAGCTATAGAAAACTATACATGAATCGTTGTAAAGAGAAATCAACAAGAGAGAAGATATAACTGAGATATAATATGATAAATAAAGAATATAACCTTCTACGTGAATCAGAGCATGAATTGGTTATGTAAACAGCTTGTGTTGCACATGGATACAGCTATGGAATGCACATGGATAACTACTGGGGATAATGATCACATAACCAACTACACTCTCCCTGCCCCCAACCAATACAAAAGGATCAAAGCATGTTATGTTATTGCACATGGATAATAACTACTGTATACATGGAGCTCATATGGTCATGAGTGTACATGAATAACATATGAGTGCACATGGATAAAGGTGAATACATGGAGTACATGATGACCATGATAAAGTACATGAACATGACATACTCGATGTATCCGAGGGGATAACATCGCATGAAATGATCCAGAGGGTACTGATCCGTGTGAACGTCGTGTCAGCATCAAGTATACTAGTTTATAACAAGAGTACATATCCAAAAAAGCATAAAAAGATCAGAGAATGTACTCGCCTGGTAATCCAAGCCGCTGATAAATGTAGATGTCCAACTGGAGTCACAGTGTCCTATTTAGAGCAATCACAAGTCACAAAAGAGTCTAACATGAAATAAGAGTAATCTACAGTGCATTCTAGATAGTTCTAGGTCCAAGTCTAATCAATAAGTCCACTAGGTCAACCATTGGCTTAGTTTGACCTGAAGCTTACTCTTTCTCTCCCACTCAGTTGATATCTGAAGTTAGGTGACAGGTGAAGAAGGTTTTGATTAGATGCTCTCATGCTGAAGACCCTCTCTCTTAGCTTTATCATATTAGTTACTCAGAGCTTTTCCATAGTTTTGATCTATGTACTGAATATCCTTATGTAACCCGATCGGGTACTCTATAGTTTTTGATCAATAATATGTTTGGTTGGATTAAAATATATATATATATATATATATATATATATATATATATATATATATATATATATATAAAATATATATATATATATATATATATATATTAATTTATGTTTATAAATATTTTATTTTTTCAAAGTAACATGATACTTTATATATTATTAATAGCCATATTTGGTTATAGACTAGTCTAGCTATATTATGACCTAGTTGAGACCATATATGGTATTATTATAGATAGTGTGTGATATGCCATCGAGTCATTATTGATTATTAGATTTATTGTTCTAGGAGTTCGTGACGCTTCGACTTTGGTTGTTGGAGCTGGACGTTGCTGTATACTCATCTCGAGAATCCAGGCAAGATACCGAGCCATTATTTGTTCTGATTAGATTCTTATATTTGTATTTGTGTTGTTAGTGGTAGTTATAGTAGTGTGCGTCCAAGTTTGACTTGGATGCTATCGATGGTGGCATCGATATTGGGGTGTGTGTTTGACTAAGTGTTTAGAGGACGTTCCAAAAGTGTGAAGTTATTTTCTGTAACTTTCCTGCCTTGATACGTAGTTGTTTGCAAAAAATAAAAGTTTGATTATAAACTAAGAAAAAGAAAAGTATAATTGATTTCTCCGGAAGTACAACTATAGGAATCTGATCAGAAGTCGATCATTTTATCCCTTGGATAATGCGATGTCAAAGATGGAAGTCTTTAGAGAGCACTGCAGCAATTTGCTCAGGAGATTACGATCATTAGTGATGCTTGTAAAGTGATTTGGAACTCTATTTATAGAGTTTTAAGATAACTGTCAGACAGTTACCCTGATTGGCATACACTCGCAATTGGCGCACCATCACCCATTTGTGCGAACAGTTGGGTTAGCTGCTTGGGACGCGTGGCATTTTGTGAGAGAGATGTGCTTGGTCGTAGGTAATGTCACGTGTACGTTCTTCGAGATTAGTGGCATGCACGCCACGTCATCTTCCTGCTTCTGGATAATTTGATTAATTAGCGCCAACTCACAAATGGCACTTGGCACAATTTGATAATTCGCGCCTTTTGCTTTATTCATTAAATCTATAAAAAAATAATTTCCTTACGCCAAATGACAAATAGTGTGAGGCAACTGTCAGTCATTATGACCAAGTATGACACAATCTTCTCGAGCACTGTGTGCCCGAGATTTGAAAGGATTTTTCTTGACTGACGTACTGTCAATCATGATGACGAGCGCCTGAGCTTCTCGAGGAAGCTTGCCACGTAGGATCTTGCGCAAGCGCCATTTGATTTTGAGCGCCATTTAATGATGAGCGTCATTTAACTTCTTAGCGCCATTTTGACTTCTGAGCGCCTATTGACCAGCGTCATCAGTTGTAATAATTTTTAGCTTCATAAGACCCTCTTCAAAGTTCTCAATTTTGAAAATTTTTGAAATTTGAAATACTTTGAATAAGAAGCGGTCCTGCGTGATTGGCATTGTAGAAGCTAAACATCAAGGGGCGCTACTCATTAAAGTGCGCCATCATCAAATGGCGCTAGATCATTAGGTTGCGCCAAAGCTAATGTGTGCAGCACCACGTGGCAAGCCTCCTCGAGAAGCTGTAACGACTTTCATCATTACTGACAGCTCTGACAACACAAAAATTGAAGAAAATTCATTCGAATCCCGCATAATATGGCGCTCGAGAAGATTTTGTCAGTATATAAATAATGCTAACAGATGGCCCGTACAAGTCATCAAGTGGCGCCAGTTATTGAGTTGACCAAATGAGCGTGTCTGGTCGTGGGGTGTTCTACCCAACTTAAAAGAATTAAACTAATGGTGTTTTGGGACAACTAACTAGTAGGGTCAATCTCTAGAAAGCACGATGGGAAGAAAAGAATAGGGATGGAAGAAAGCAAGCAAGATGCAATTGATGAGTCAAACGATAGATAAAATCAAGGAAAGAGGTCAAGTATGTGGATGAGAACCTAGACTTCTAATCCTATACGCAGGCTTGCTTGGTACGGTAAAGTAACCAAACAATTTATCTTGACCTGCATGGGCCACCACAAAAACATGTAACGCTCTAGTCCCAAAATACGTAGGACTAGGAACGTAGACATGCCAGCCGTATAATAAATATACGTAAGCTGGAAAATGTAGTAGAACCATAACTAATCCCATCCACATAGAATAAATGAATAAAAGATATCATATAATGAGAATGAATTTGTCTTGATACAATATGTTGGGCGGAGACAAATCCACTACCAACAAAATAAAAAAAAGTACATAGAAAATGAAATGAGTGGCGAGCGAAGCGAAGACGATCCAAGTGCAATCATCCTCGAAGAAATAGCGATGATCACGGCTAGAGCTAAAGCACCTACAAAAGACAAGAGCACACACCTAGAGAGATAACCAGGTCCTCAGAGGGACGTAACAAGACACATAATATCATGCCATATAAACTAAATAAATATTATTCAAATAAATAAATCAATTGAATTATAACATGGTCCAATACACACCTATTGAACGAGCGTACCATCCCCCCAACCAAACAAGGGCAGAAGATGGTAAACTAATTCACGGTGACGTATCTTTCCATGCCATGAATCCAATATGGTATCCGGACCCCAACAAGGTTCAATACCTTCTCATCGAAGTAGTAATTCACACCTACAACCAAACAAGGACAAGATGTGACGAACTAATCCGCGACAAGTTATTGTTCCAAGCTACGGTCAGATACAAGTACCCAAACCAAAAGTACTCGTACCTAACGGATAAGGTAGCCTACCATTCTAAGTGAAATGTAATTAAGAACAATCCTTCCTACGCATGGGCCCTGGCTAAATAGGATCGGCATAGTCCCCCCTTGGGGTACTAGAGGCCAATCAATAAGAGCATGACGTTCCGCAGAATCGTCAGTGGCCGTCAGTAATCATGGGTCATCAACCCCGTATCTCCGACGGAGAGTCCGGGTCACAAGGGAAGTGCATCGAAGCCCATACGCTAAGGAATTGTCCTCCCTGCCCAATGCCTACTATGTTGTATCCACAACAATAACCTCTATAACCGCTAAGTCAAACTAGTATGCAACCTCTATTAGCGGTTATTCCTATCGTACGGCTTGTACGTACTGGTGGCCAGCCAATCACGCACTTCCGTGTCCTACATGCGACACAACTTCGTGTTACAACGTGTCATGGCCAATGAATGTAATACACAAGGTGGTCCCTTAAATCTAGGTTTAATGTGAGAAATATAATACATAGCAGGAAATATAAATGAACAGTAACTTCTAACAAGTTATGCCATGCATCATAGTTTATTTTGCATAAAAAAAATAAATATTGCATGAAATATGAGCTAAAATAAATAAACAGCAAATGACAAGGTGTCTTGCCTGGTAGGACGCCTGGTGTGCTGCGATAATCAAGGTGGCACAAACTGCAATTTCGGTGCAACAACTATACAAGGTGACCTCTGATGGTGGCACTGACGGTTCCATTGGGTCCAGAAGGGTCAACAACTATACAAGGTGACCTCTTATGTCCCCCTATATTTATATATATATATATATTATATTACTACACCTATGCTTGACATTTGTATTTATATAAAAAAATCAAGTAATATATATATATATATTTATATGAAAACAAAGTAATAATAATTAAATAATAATAAAAAAATGATTGGAAAAAAAAGTTGCTGCTCCTTATGACCTTTTCCAATGAGGTTCATTGGAAAAAGTATAGAAAAAAGAAAAAAACAGAAGAGAGAGAGAGAGTGGAGAGTGTGCGCGGGAGAGAGAGGCTGGAGAGAGTGAGCGAGAGGGAGCAGAAGTCGGCCGGGATCGACGGATCGGTGGTCGGGCGCGACGATCTAGTCGAGGGAAGCGGCGGAGAACGACGTTTGGGGAAGTAGTCGATCGGAGGCGCAAAGGACGGCACGGTTCGGCTGGGGGTCGTTCGGTCCGGCGGCTGGAGGCGGCTAAGGCGGAGGACAGGGGTTTCGACGGCGACAAGTACGGCAAAGTTGGAGGTTTTGGTGGAGGTCGGGTGGTGGTTCACCTGCGCACACTGGCGGAGGGGTCACCGGAGTCTGGATGCAATGGTGGTACTGGAGGAGGCGGAGCTCGCGGTCCGACCGGCGGCAGAGGGGGTCGTGCGGTCGGAAGAGATCGGAGGGACGGCCAGGCAAGGGCGGTCGGCTCACAGCTCCGGCGGCAGCCAGGCTCGCCAACGTACAGCGGATAGGGCTTTGCTCCGGCGGGGAGGCATCAGGATCGGGGCACGGCAGATCGACGGCGCACAGCTCGGCGAGGTGAGGTTAGGGTCTGGTTTTATTTCTATTTAGAATTTTAAGGATTTTGGTGGTGGTGGCGGTGGGCTCTTGGTGTTCCGTGGTGGTGGCGGGGCGATTTATGGTTGTGGTGGTGACAGTGGCAGTTTGGCCGGGATGCGGAGGAGTGGTCGAGGAGAGTGGGGGAGTCGTAACGGTGGCAGGGTGTTGATGGCGGGGGTCTGTGGTTGGTCGTGGGGGAACGAGGATTCTGACCAGACTCCCGCGGGTGGCGTGTCGGGGCAGGACTACTGTGACCGTGATGGTGGCTGCGGTATGGGGTCGTCGGGGTAGGGATGAAGTGGTGGTGGAGTCGCCATCAGAGCGGCAAGGCGTGGTGTCGATAGGGTTAGGTTTAGGATTTTGATTAGGAATTTATAGATGTCGGGGGGTGTCCGACACGGGGAATATATGCAGATGTAAACATAGAATATGAATATGGATGGTGGAACACGGATACGGTGCACACACTTCATGGAGAATTATTTGTGGAGAAAATTTGTATGATAGAAATTTGGAGGAGTACCTGCCTTTTATAGGATGTGGGAATTCCCAATTAGATAAGAATTAGGATTCCTTTAAACCCAATTTAGATATTTCCTAATTTAATTTAAAATCAATCCAAATCCAAATACGAATCAAATTTAAATCAAATTAAATTTTTAGTTTTAAAAATCAAATAGGATAAATCAAATTGCAAATATTTAACTATTTAATTTATTCCATAAACTCAAATCAAGATTTAAATGCCACAAAAATTTCAAAATATATTTTCTAAAATACTAATAATATTAATTTCAAAAATTATATTAAAAATTATAAATATATATGTATGCACAAATAAGGTTTTCATAATTATGTTTTTCCTAGTATACAATAAAATATTATTTATAATTAATAACTGCTAAAAATAAAATGCCTTTTATAGCAAGAATAGAAATTATATATAATATTTTGAAAGTGTATAATAAAATAGAAAAAAAATGTTTTTCTAAAATATGTACTCTCGCACATATTCGCATTCGACGAGCAAGAAAATAAAATTTCGTGCGCGACGTACGATATGACTACGCGACGTACAATACAAATAAAAAATTAATCAGTACCAAAATCAATAAAAAAATAAAAAAATAGTAGAAATTTAGGGGTTTTTCAGTTTTCGACTTAAGCCGTATGAGGCTCATACGGCCCCACATGGTCGAAGGCTGAGAGATTTATGCGGCTAAAAAAGTAATTCCTGCATAGCCGTATCGTAGCCGTTTTGGAGATGGTCTCATTAGGTGTCACGCCCCAGAACCAGAATACTGGAGAGCGGGGGCAGACATAGCCAGCTACGTATATAAAATGGATTCCATCTCGCTATACGGTCACGGCTGTCTAGATACATGAGGGTTTAACTACAAGCCATCAGTCTCTTAAGGTCATGAACAAGCCTACTGTCTCAATCACAAGCAAGTAAGTAAAAGTTACAAGATGTATGATCATTAAATATACAATAATAAGGCGTCCCAAATATTACATATTCAGCTGATCATGAAGCTAGTCGTTACAAAATGTTAGGACTAGCAAGAGTTTAGTCATACATGATCAACCCTAGGATCTGTTAATCATGTTACAGCCCGTAGGCAGACAGTAAGTAAATTGCAATCGAGCTAAACAGGTGCTCGTCGGCTAAACGCCTTTAAAGAATATTTTTACAATAGAGTGGGAGATCAAGAATAAACCCACTCGTTGCCAGGGTTCCGTCTAGTGGCCACCATCTGGCTGGAAGGTCGGTAGATCCTCTGGAGCTGCTCCAAAATTTGGCCATACAAAACCAGCTGGGTCAGACCCCAAAAAGAGCAAGTACCACAAAGGAGGCTTCACTTAGGAACTAAAACCAGCAATCAGCACAAGAGTATAAATAAAGTAAGAACTGGAAATAAAGAAAATACATCAGGATGATATACGACGAGATAACCATGGAACTATTCAGATAACCAGGTTACAACCCGTAAACCAAACAAGGACCGGGGTTGTAACCCTTCGTCTGAACAGAACTTGGAATTCTCACCATTTATCGGTAAAATAAATACAAGCATTCTGGTCATGCAGTAATCAGGATCAGGGCAAGACTAGACTGGTTAGACTCCGTCCAATCATTTTACGGCCAAGCAAGAATTATGGCTTGATACTTTAACTAACTAGGGTTATCACAGGCCTAGTTACTAGCAAGATGCAGTAAGATTATTCCACAGCCACAAGCCCTGCAGACCATCCAGGTTACTTGGGTTGAAAGATTAGGGTTGAATTCAGGTGGGTACATCGTCCAGGAAATGAATGTACCCTTAGGTAGCTTGAAGGGTGCAACACATGACAATGTGCTGGAAATGTGCCCTACTCGACGGCAGGCTACAGATCCCAAGGCGTGCCCAGGTAACGGGATTGCCTGTAGCTGGGAGATCTCTTTATGACTAGTGTATTAATCTAGTTATTAGTCTTTAGTTCATTTCAATAGGTATTCCTGACCATGGTACTCTGGAGTCCCCTCCTAGGCATGATGTAAGACATGACTGGATTATTTGTACAAGCATAATCGCCCACGGTGTCCAGATTAATTATACAGGTCATGTCATGTCAGGTAGCCATCGCAACAGCTTATCAAGAAAAATCATGTCAGGTTTAACATGTCCAGTTTACTGGTCAGAAGTGCGCCGCGACGGGCCACTATCAGGTCATGTCAGGTTAGTCATGTCAGGAGTGCACCACTACGGGTCACTGTCATGTCAGGCTCAATTATCATGTCTAAACATATCAAGTAAATTCATGATTATCAAGTTCATAACAAAAGGCGTAAGAATATAAAATGAATGTAAAATATCTAATAAAATATCTATACACAGGGCTATAGAAGAGCCATGCAGCTAAGGCATATGCGGCCAGGAATTATCTCATGCGAGTGGAAGATAACAGCCCATGCGGCTGAATAGGGTCAGGCACATGCGGCTGATAAGGGAAAAGTCCATGCGGCTAAGAAGGAGTTCGGGTACATGCGGCTGGGAAGTAAAGTATCATGCGGCTGGGTCAATCGTGGCTGCATATGCGGCTGATAATGAACTCAGCCTCATGCGACCAAGGGTGCTGATGCATATGCAGCTCGGGAGCAAGGCCTTATGCGGCCAGACAGGTTATACGCCTATGCGGCCAGGATATGAAGGGGGCGCATACGGCTCGGTTATGAGCTCGTGCGGCCAGGTCAGTTCAAGGGCTCATGCGGCTAGTAAGGAGTACAAGTTCATTTGGCCAGGAAAGACAAGGGCGCATATGCGGCTAAGTGGGGAAAAGCTCAGTCATGCGGCTGAGAAGGAATACTTGCCGCATGAACTTGTCATACGGTCAAGTCAAGGCAATAGTGCATGCGGTTGGAACAGACTTGTCGCATGAATGTTCATGCGGTCAAGTGCTACCATGCGGCTCGGGACTGTGCTTCTTCTCCAAATTTCCTAGAAGAAGTACACCATAAGCCATGGCTTCCAAGTTGCATAACTCTACCATCCGGAGCCCAAATCCGAACTTCTATAGGTCAAAATGGGGTAGAACGAAATTCTCTCCAACATGGAACCATCAAAACTCGGAAATAATAAGATTAAGTAGATCAAAACCCAAAAAATCCAAAAATAAGGTAAATATAGATCTACAAGAATCTGGCCATGGAAAGAGAAAATGCTAAGTTCTAAAGTAAGTTAGAATGCTGTAAGGAAGAGAATGAAACAATAAAATTGGAGTTCCTCCATGAAGCAAGTTGCACTTGCCTAGACCTCTCTCTCCCTCCCTCTCTCTGGTAGATGAAGAATTAATGGAGGAAAGAAAGAGAGTAATGAAGAGAGAGAAGGAAGAATGGGTTAATAAATGGTAGTGGTGGTGGTAGGTAGGTAGGGGGTTCACCCTTTGGTACATAATGAACCAATAGCAATCCCAAACCGAACCAAGCCAACCCGAACCAAGAATAGCCAAGCCAAACCAAACCAAGGAGATATGCAAATATAAGATAAAATACGTATACGTATTCCAAATACGTAATACAAACAACAGGCATTACATTAGGATTCACTCCTAATAGGTATAAAGCTTTCCTCTAAATCTTGTTTCCATGCATTTAGGGTGGTTTAGAATCCATGGAATGAATCCCCTTGTAGAAATCACCTTTAGCACCAAGATAGAGGCCATTTGGAGTTCTCTAATGTGTGTCTACATGTAGTTTTGTGTCATAATGGGTAGTTGTTGAAATAGGACACCCCATGTGTTTGCTTTATTGCCAATATTGTAAATTGTAATCTATTTTCAGGTTTTATATGTTAGAGAGTAGTTAGTGAGGTGTGGTTGTGACTCTACTTGGTTGGAGGCGTTGGTATCAAGTAATTTTAGGCTTTTGTATCATGTTGTATATAGTTTCATTGTGTTTAATTTATATAAATATTAGGACTGTTATAGATATCTCTTTCATTTTCTTGTTGTAGTTTAGTTTGTAGTTTAGATTATTATTTGGGTTATAGTTGTTGTGGTTGTGGTGTTGTGAAGAGAGTGGAGAATTTATTATTTGAGAGTGTGATTTAGAGAGTGAGATAGAGATATAGATAGGGAGAAGTGGAGAGTGAGCAATGGAGGGGGGAGCTGCTACTCTTGGCAGCAGCAGGATAGCATATACTGCTGTCCTGATGACAGCAGCCGTACTCTGAATGCAGCAGCAGTAGCAGGACACTTGTTGCCCTATTTTGCTTGCTGTACAGTGAGCAATATCAGCACATATATATCATTCCATTCCAATTCAGTCCATTTCCATCCCATTTCCTCCATACATACAAATCGATTCATCTATATCATTCATCACATATCAGCCCATCCCCTACATTCTATTTTAGCCCCTACATTTCAGTTTATAGCAGTCCATGTAAACTAATACAAATCAGTCCATTTTATCCCAATTTATTCATCTATTCAAAGAATACAATTCAGCCCCCCCTCATTCAAATGATATCAGCCCCCATTCCGCCATTCAACCATATATCCATACATTTATTTCAGTCCAGATTTATACTATTACAGTCCTATGTCCAGGTTCTTGCTCATTGCAGTCTATTTTAGGACTGGTATCAGTCCCTAACAAACATGTTGCAGTCCCCATATTTATGTTTCATTCCCGGGTATGTGCAGTCGCATTCAATCATTTTTGTAGACCTATGGATAGTCACCACTGTCCAAATTTGGATATTTGTTTCAGTCCATAAAACCAGTATTCAGCCACTGTAATGACAACACACTATGACATTAATTTCAGTCCTTAAACCAAGCATTTCGGTCCTCATTTTCGTCTCATCCCCTTCATGTTGTGAGTGTGTAGCTTATGAGTCTAGAAACGATTAAGAGTTTGGAATAGGTAATGTTTAGAAGTTAGTATTGTGAGAGATGAGAGTTAGTTTGAGAGTTAGTTTTTGGTTAGAATTTGTATTGTTGAGAGTGATTGAAGAGCATGTTAGAGATAAGGTATATCTAGCTAGTATCTTAAATAGTATAGTTAAGGTATTATAGGACAATAGAAGGTATGAGTTTAAGGTGTTAAGATATGGTTAGAATTAAGGTGTCTTGGTTGGTAATGGTCAGGATTAGTGCTCTTGGACTAGTTTTGACCTCGGTTGACCGTTTTGACCAAAAGTTAACAAAAGTCAACCGAAAGTCAAACTTAGCCTAAAAGTGACTAGAACTTGACCGGACTTGACCAGAGTTGACCAGTTGACCAAAATTCAAATGTTAGTCAATAATAGACTAGTTTGACCTAGAGTTGACCAGATTTGACCAATTGACCAAAAGTCAATTGTAAGTCAACTATTGACTCAGTTTGACATAGTTTGACTTGGTTTGACTTCATGTGACCTAGTTGACCTAGTGTGACTCAGTGTGACTTAGTTTGACCTATTTTGACTTGATGTGACCTAGTTTGACTTAGTTTGACTGAGTTTGACCTAGATTGCATATCATACATTAGAAATCATGCTTAAATATTGTCAAACCCTAATCAGCTTGTAATATCTTATCACTAGGTCTTTGAGATCCTTCTGAGCATCTACATTACTTGACAGCTCAGGACAGCAGGCGAGTACATTCTCTGATAGTAGTTCTTTATCTTGATATCTTCTGTATCCGATTCAGTTATAGTGTTTTACTTGATTCTCGACACGAGGATGCACGGACTAGTATATACCGGATTCCTGTCATGAGATGTCATTCCTGAATTTTCTTGGGATACTGGTACTTGCTCGATCTTGTTCTTGTACTTGTATTGACACCGATTCCTGAGAAGGAGTAGCTACCTTCTTATAGAATCTCGTGCCATGACGTGCTATGTCCGGATCCGTATACTATTTGGAGATGGGGAGTATTATGGGTTATATGATCAATGCCCACCTTAAGTTACTACTTGTTTTATAGCTCCACCCTCACCGCACGTAGGGTTTAGCCTGACCTGTTACTACTTGTTCCATAGCTTTCTATTTTGGCCGGGCCGAGTTCCCCTACTTATAGCCGGTCATATGGAATAACCTGATCTTGACCCATACCGATCACATAATACTATAATACTCGAGGCACTATTTATATGTATTACATTCAGATATTTACTTCTATTCAGTCCTACTTTCCTGTATGATACACACTGACATGATTTCCTATTTTCTATATCCTATTATATTTCTATCTTGATATGTTCATCTTGTATTCCATTGCGATTATCTCTTACATCATTTGTCAATACTATAGAACTGCTGTTGGTAGTTTGTACTTGCTCATTTTCCTGACAGGATAACTGTTGATGTTTACAGATGACTTAGACGCTGATTGCTCTACCTAGTACGGGTATGACTAGGATGGAGATTATGATCAGCTATTACCCCTAGAGCCCGTAGATGATATTTCATCTATCTAGATATGCTAGTTAGGTTTGTCTGGACTGCGAGCCAGCTAGTTTATGAGACTTACGCTATATTTTGTTATGGGATCTTATGTAGTGTTTTCGACTCTCTACTATGTTGTGACTTTGCATTCTATTTCCGTACTTCTATTCCATTATATTTATGTGATATTCGTGCCTATCTTTCCTAGATGTCCTTGTGATTGAGTTGAGTTTATATACCTCTGTACGAAGATGACAGGTACATTTATATTGTGTCTAGATGCTATACTTTCTAGGTGAACTATACAGCGTTCTACCACCGATTCTGTGGCGTAGGCTAGATGTACCCATGTGCTCGTGTCCCTACTCAGGGTACGGGTCATGACACGTTTTTGTGGTGGCCCATGCAGGTTAGATTCGTAATGGTACTCGACTTAGAGTATTGATTACGAGCATGCAGTTAGGATATAAGTTCTAGGTTATTACTATAGAAGTTTACTCAATCACATTTTAGGAAAATTTCAATTTTTTATTATTATGACAACTCTTCCTGCATTTTAATTAAACTGTCCTTCTTTGATAATATATCATCTTGTGCCATTTTGATCTCTTAGTTTCAATTCGTCTTCAGGTTGATAGTGACTCGAGCTTAGGCAGCTGGATCCAGTACCGTGCCGGAGAGGTCTGATCCAGTAGGGGAGGCAGTCCAGGAGACTGTCCCTGTTATCCCTACCATTCAGGAGGCAGCGGCAGCAGCACCCATAGGTCTTCCACCTCCACCCCCGAGGCCTTCTATCGTCATACCGGAGACACTACCGCCACCACCTTCGGTACCGACTGACACAGTACAGATGTTCGCACTCCTACAGCAGATGATGGAGTCATAGCGAGTCCAGGCAGCGATATCACAGAGTCAGACTGACGTATCATACCGCCGGACCGAGGTACTGAGGCAGAGCATGGAGAATGCTTACCAGTTGGCACTAGCAGCGATAGAGAAGGTAGCCCCACGTTCAGTTTAGGGCGCCCCCGGCCAGCAGCCACATCAGCATCAGGCTAGGCCTGGAACAGTATTAGACTTCAGAATGATGAACCCCAGGGAGTTCAAGGGTACTGAGGGCATCCTCTATGCAGACGATTGGTTGGAAGACATGTAGCAGAGCTTGGAGTTAGCAGAGACTCCTAAGGGATTATGGGTTACAGCTGCGGCGAGTCAGTTTTTCGACATCACCTTGACATAGTTTCGCACGGATCCTCGTGCATCGGTGAGGGGTTTGACATGGAAGAACTTCTGGAGGCTCCTCAAGGAGAAGTTCTACCCCGACGTAGCTCTTACCGCTTTGGAGGGCCAGTTCGTAGGACTTGTGCAGGGGAACTCGTCGTTGGACGAGTATGCGGTAAAGTTCTTTCACCTTAGTCGATTTGCCCCAGGGGTGATCCAGAATGAGGGGGAAAGGCCCGCAAATTCAGGAGGGGTCTGATTCATGCAGTCCATACTCGCACTTCTGGACGTCGAGATGCGACTTTCGAGCAGATCCTGATGGAGGCGCAGATAGCAGAGGAGGACTTCGGCCTCAAGTCGAAGAGGAGCAATGATACATTGGGAGCCACTTCTAATGCAGGACCGGCAAAGCGTCACCACATTCAGCTGCAGAGGCAGTTCCAGCAGCAGCCTCAGTTTCATCAGCATCAGGCACCAGTACGTGCCCAGCAGCAGCAGGGGCAGAGACAGGTCGCTCAGTGTGCCTTCTGTGGGAAGCAGGGCACAACTAAGATATCTGTAGGAGGAGATTGGGTGCTTGCTTATTCTTCGGAGCGACCGATCACCAGCTGAAGTGATGTCCTGCTCAGGCAGCCAAAGGAGGCCAGGACAGAGCACCGGTGGGACCCGTAGTTCAGCAGAAGGATCAAACAATTCAGACGCAACAGCAGCGTTATGTCCAGCACCAGAGGGGAGTCCACCAAGGCAGTACTTTTGCACTAGTAGCTGAGGAGATAGAGCCAATAGCAGATGTTGTAGCAGGTCATATTCTTCTCGATTCTTTTCCTGCTTTTGCCTTATTTGATTCTGGTGCTACGCATAGTTTTGTGTCTGTCTCTTTTGCTCTTAGACACAACATCATTACTAAATTTTTGGGTAGGACTTGCAAGATAATGACCGGAGGAGGTGTTATCCTGGTTAATAATATTTGCAAGGGACAGAGAGTTAGATTGGAAGGCTGGGACTTGAGTGCGTGCTTGCTCGTAATGCCACTTTCGAGGTACAATATGGTACTCGGTATGGATTGGTTGAGCAGGTACCATGCTAGTATAGACTGTAGAGGAGGTAGAGTTCTGTTTAGGTTACCGACAGAGCCAGAGATGGAGTTTGTTAGAGGAGCAACTGAGCCGAAGACTGGATTCTGTAGAGCCTTGTTGGTGGTACAGGAATTGCCACATCCTTTGATAGGTAAGTTCTTGGATGTCTTTTTCGAGGAGTTGTCTAGGATATCGCCAGACAGGGATGTTGTGTTCTCTATAGACTTGGTGTCGGGTGCTGAGCCTATTTCACAGCACGTCTATCGAGTCAACAATAGCGAGTTGGTGGAGCTGAAGAAGCAAGTCGACGAGCTACAGGACAAAGGATTTATCAGATCCAGTTCTTTACCGTAGGGAGCGCTAGTTCTGTTTGTACCTAAGAAGGACGGTATGATACGCATGTGTATCAATTACAGGGCACTCAACAACCTCACTATCAAGAACAAATATCAGTTATTTAGGATAGATGACTTGTTCAATCAGTTGAGCAGCGCAAAGGTATTCTCGAAGATAGATTTAAGGTTCGGGTATCACCAGCTGAAGGTGAAGCGGGAAGACGTTCCGAAGATGGCTTTTCGGACTCGTTACGGCCAGTATGAGTTTACTGTGATGCCATTTGGGTTGACCAACACCCCAGCAGTGTTCATGAACTTGATAAACAAGGTATTCCATAAGTACCTTGACAAGTTCATGGTGGTCTTCATAGATGACATTTTAGTATACTCGAAGAAGCCTGAGGAACACGTAGAGCATCTGCGGACCATGTTGGAGATTCTGAGGAAGGAGCAGCTGTATGGGAAGCTGTCGAAGTGTGAGTTCTTCTTGGACCAGGTAGAGTTCTTGGGTCATGTTGTGACCGAGCATGGAATCTCTGTGGACCCGAAGAAGATTTCAGCTGTGGAGTCTTGGTTTACACCCAGTTCAGTTGCCAAGATTCGGAGCTTTCTGGGTTTGGCAGGCTATTATCGAAAGTTTGTCTAGGACTTCTCTCGTATTGCAGAGCCGATGACTAGACTCACCAGAAAGGACGTGGAGCTCGCCTGGACCGAGGAGTGTCAGGCTGCCTTCGATGAGCTGAAGAAGAGGTTGACTACAACTCCTATCTTGGCTTTGCCATCTGGGACTGGAGGTTTCACGATCTACAATAACGCTTCTGGAAAAGGATTGGGTTGCGTTCTTCAACATCACGGGAAGGTAATTGCCTATGCATACAGGCAGTTGCGTACTCATGAGAAGAACTACCCTACCCATGATGTGAAGTTAGCTGCGGTTATCTTTTCTTTGAAGTTGTGGAAGCATTATCTGTACGGAGAGCGAGTTGAGATCTTTACGGATCATAAGAGCTTGAAGTACGTGTTCACTCAGAAGGAGCTGAACATGCGGCAGAGACGCTGGCTAGAGCTGATGAAGGACTTCGATATATCTTTACAGCACCATCCGGAGAAGGCCAACGTAGTTGCAGATGCCTTGAGAAGGTATCCAGTAGCTATGTACTTGACGGCAGATCGTCATCTTTTGGATGACCTGGATAGTTTGGGTATCGAAGTGATCATTCTAGGCGTAGATATTCAGATGTGGGGCCTACAGATTCAATCTGAGCTGATGGATAGAGTCAGATCGGCACAGTATGATGACGTTGCCCTGAGGAGCATCAGGGAGCAGGTATTGGTGGGTTTGCTCGACGATTTCTCTATAGCCGAAGATGGGTTGTTACGGCAGAGTGCTAGACTGTGCGTTCTGAATGGAGAGATTTAGGAGGAGGTTCTTCAGGAAGTGCATCGCTCTCAGTAATCTATGCATCCTGGGGCCAACAAGATGTATAGAGACACGAGAGAGCACGTTTGGTGGTACGGCATGAAGCGAGATGTAGCTTAGTTCGTATCTTGCTGTTTAGTGTGTCAGCAGGTGAAAGCCGATAGGTAGAGACCAAGTGGATTGCTTCAACCACTACCCATTCCAGAGTGGAAGTGGGAGCACATCACCATGGACTTTATGTCTGGACTTCCACGATCTCTAGGAGGAAAAGACGCGGTTTGGATCATCGTTGATAGATTGACCAAATCGGCCCACTTTTTGCCTTTCAAGGTGGGTTTGTCTACGGAGAAGCTGGCGCAGCTGTACGTTCATCAGAATGTGAGATTGTATAAAGTTTTGGTGAGCATAGTCTCAGATCGGATAGTCGTTTCACTTCCCACTTCTGGAGGAGTTTACAGATTAGCTTGGGCACCTCGCTCAAGTTTAGTACCGCTTATCATCCCCAGACAGATGGGCAGTCAGAGAGGACTATCCAGGCTCTTGAGGATATGCTTTGCACCTGTGTGTTAGACCTTGTGGGTTCTTGGAAGGATCATCTTCACATGGTAGAGTTTGCTTACAATAACAGCTACCAGGCCAGTATAAAGATGTCGCCATTCGAGGCTCTATAGGGACGTAGATGCCGCACTCCTTTATCGTGGGATGATGTTGGAGAGAGAGTGTTGCTTAGTCCGGAGATGGTAGTCGATGCAGCCGAGAAGGTTAGACTAATCAAAGATAGACTTCGGGTGGCTCAAGTTAGACAGCGGCATTGAGCCGATAACCACCGGAGACCGCTAGAGCTCGAGGTTAATTTTAGTTTCCTGTTGTGCTTGTTTGTGATTGTTTGTTGGTTTTGTGTGCTGAGTTTTGTTTCGTGCCTAGGTTATAGACATGGTGTTTCTGAGGATTTCTCCAACACGTGGCATGATTCACTTTGGCAGAGACGGGAAGCTCAGTCCATGCTACATCGGACCTTTCACTATCCTTGAGAGGGTCGGTACAGTAGCCTATCGACTGGACTTGCCGCCTACGCTTGAGGGAGTGCACAACGTATTCCATGTATCGTAATCGAAGCGGTACGTGGCAGATCCCAGCCATGTACTGGACCATTCAGCGATAGAGGTGGGACCTACTCTCAACTATCCAGAACATCCAGTTGAGATTCTGGATCGTAGGGAGAAGGTGCTCCGGAACCAAGTTATGCCCTTGGTTCATATTGCATGGAGGCACCACTCTCTATGTGAGTCTACCTGGGAGAGAGAGGACGACATGCGGGAGCGTTTTCCATATCTCTTCTAGCCTTGAGGTATATGTTCTTTTTGTTTTTTGCTTATGTTTCCATGTGGTTGGTTGTTTTAATTTTGAGGACAAAATTTCTTTTTAGGAGGGTAGATTTGTCAACCCCAGTTTTCACAATTGGGGGTATTTTGGTCATTTTTTATTTTTCAACATTTTTGGAATTTTATAATTTTATTAATTTTTTATATGATTTGTTTAGTAGGGTTCGAGTTTCGTCTCGTTTCGACTTGTTATAGCGACTCGGGTAGCTTAGTCTCTAGAAGGGACCCAAGTTAAGTTAGACATGGCCCACATGTTCCACAAATTAGATTGGTTAGACTAGTCTATTTTCCCTTTATTAGATTAGTTGATTAGAGACTCAAACTAGATCCGATTGATCTCAAACTTGAACCTAGGCTAGACCTAACCATTTGAGACTTGAGAGGCATGTTTGGGATATTTCACATTAGCCCTATGAATCCCTATTATGGCCGACCACTTAAGGAGGGGTTTAGCTTCATTCCTTCTTTAGAAACTTGCCTCTTTTTGGAGCTCTCAAGTGTTCTTCCCTCTTTTGGAGTTTTTGCATTAATTTGATCCCCAAATCAAATCAATCCTTCATCAAATCTTCCCTCAACCATTTCCATTCTCCAAGGGAAGGGTGCTACCAAGGATTGAAAGAGAAGTGAAAGGTGGAAGTGTCCATTTGAGGAGTTCTTCGTATCGGAGCCGTATGGGCTAAGGTCTCATTAGGATTCACTCATAATAGGTATAAATATTTTCTCTAAATCTTGTTTCCATGCATTTAAGGTGGTATAGAATCAACGGAATGAATCCCTTTGTAGAAATCACCTTTAGCACCAAGTTAGAGGTCATTTGGAGTTCTCTAGTGTGTGTCTACCTGTAGCTTTGTGTCCTAATGGGTAGTTGTTGAAATAGGACACCCCATGTGTTTGCTTTATTGCCAATATTGTAAATTGTAATCTATTTTCAGGTTTTATATGTTAGAGAGTAGTTAGTGAGGTGTGGTTGTGTCTCTACTTGGTTGGAGGTGTTGGTATCAAGTAATTTTAGGCTTTTGAATCATGTTTTATATAGTTTTATTGTGTTTTAGTTATATAAATATTAGGACTGTTATAGATATCTGTTTCATTTTCTTGTTGTAGTTTAGTTTGTAGTTTAGATTATTATTTGGGTTATAGTTGTTGTGGTTGTGGTGTTGTGAAGAGAGTGGAGAATTTATTGTTTGAGAGTGTGATTTAGAGAGTGAAATAGAGAGATAGATAGGGAGGAGTGGAGAGTAAGCAATGTAGGTGGAGCTGCTGCCCTTGGCAGCAGCAGGACAGCATATGATGCTGTCCTCAGGACAGCAGCAGCACTCTGAATGCAGCAGCAGTAGCAGGGCACTTGTTGCCCTATTTTGCTTGCTACACAGTGAGCAATATCAACACATACATATCATTCCATTCCAATTCAGTCCATTCCCATCCCATTTCCTTCATACATACAAATCCACTCATCAATATCATTCATCACATATCAGCCCATCCCCTCTATTCCATTTCAGCCCCTACATTTTTGTCCTATAGCGGTCCATGTAAACTAATACAAATCAGTCCATTTCATCCCAATTTATTCATCCATTCATAGCATACAATTCAGCCCCCTCCCCCTCATTCAAATGATATCAGCCCCCATTCCACCATTCAACCATATATCTATACATTTATTTCAGTCCAGATTTATAGTATTACAGTCCCATGTCCAAGTTTTTGCTCTTTGCAGTCCATTTTAGGACTGGTATCAGTCCCTAACAAACATGTTGCAATCCCCATGTTTATGTTTCATTCCCAGGTATGTGCAGCCCCATTCAATCATTGTTTGCAGTCCTATGGACAGTCACAACTGTCCATATTTGGACATTTGTTTTAGTCCATAATACATGTATTCAGCCACTGCGTTGACAACACACTTGGACATTAATTTCAGTCCTTAAACCAAGCATTTCAGTCCTCATTTCCATCGCATCCCCTTCATGTTGCGAGTGTGTAGCTTATGAGTCTAGAAATAATTATGAGAGTTTGGAATAGGTAATGTTTCGAAGTTAGTATTGTGAGAGATGAGTGTTAGTTTTTGGTCAGAATTTGTGTTGTTGAGAGTGATTGAAGAGCATGTTAGAGATAAGGTATATCTAGCTAGTATCTTAAATAGTATAGTTAAGGTATTATAGGACAATACAAAGTATGAGTTTAAGGTGTTAAGATATGGTTTGAATTAAGGTGTCTTGGTTGGTAATGGTCAGGATTAGTGCTCTTAGACTAGTTTTGACCTCGGTTAACCGTTTTGACCAAAAGTCAACCAAAAGTCAAACTTAGCCTAAAAGTGACTAGAACTTGACCGGACTTGACCAGAGTTGACCAGTTGACCAAAAGTCAACTGTTAGTCAACATTAGACTAGTTGACCAGAGTTGACCAGTTGACCAAAAGTCAACTGTAAGTAAACCTTTAACTCAGTTTTTCCTAGTTTGACTTGGTTTGACTTCCTGTGACCTAGTTAGACCTATTGTGACTCAGTGTGACTTAGTTTGACCGAGTTTGACTTGATGTGACCTAGTTTGACTTAGTTTGACTGAGTTTTACCTAGATTGTATATCATACATTAGAAATCATGCTTAAACATTGTCAAACCCTAATCAGCTTGTAATATCTTATCACTAGGTCTTTGAGATCCTTCTGAGCATCTACATTACTTGACAGCTCAGGACAGCAGGCGAGTACATTCTCTGATAGTAGTTTTTTGTCTTGATATCTTCTGTATCCGATTCAGTTATAGTATTTTACTTGATTCTCGACACGAGGATGCACGAACTAGTATATACGAGATTCTTGTCATGAGATGTCATTCCTAGATTTTCTTGGGATACTGGTACTTGCTCGATCTTGTTCTTGTACTTGTATTGGCACCGATTTCTGAGAAGGAGTAGCTACCTTCTTATGGAATCTCGTGCCATGACATGCTATATGTGGATCCGTATACTATTCGAGGATGGAGAGTATTATAGGTTATGTGATCAATGCCCACCTTGAGTTACTACTTGTTTTATAGCTCCACCCTTACCGCACGTAGGGTATAGCCTGACCTGTTACTACTTGTTCCATAGCTTTCCATTTTGGCCAGGCCGAGTTCCCGTACTTGTTGTCGGTCATATGGAACAGCCTGATCTTGACCCATACCGATCATATAATACTATAATACTCGAGGTACTATTTATATGTATTACATTCAGATATTTACTTCTATTCAGTCCTACTTTCCTGCATAATACACCCTGACATGATTTCCTGTTTTACATATCTTGTTATATTTCCATCTTGATATGTTCATCTTGTATTCCATTGTGATTGTCTCTTACAGCATTTGTCAATACTATAGAACTGTTGTTGGTAGTTTGTACTTGCTCATTTTCATGACAGGATAACCGTTGATGTTTACAGATGACTTAGACGCTGATTGCTCTACCTATTATGGGTACGGCCAGGATGGAGATTATGATCAGCTATTATCCCTAGAGCCCATAGATGATATTTTACCTATCTAGATCTGCTAGTTAGGTTTGTCTGGACTGCGAGCCAACTAGTTTATGAGACTTATGCTATATTTTGTTATGGGATCTTATGTAGTGTTTTCGACTCTCTATTATGTTGTGACTTTGTATTATATTTTCGTACTTCTACTTCCATTATATTTATATGATATTCGTGCCTATCATTCCTACATGTCTTTGTGATTGAGTTGAGTTTGTATACCCCGTACGGAGATGACATGTACAATTATATTGTGTCTAGATGCTACACTTTCTAGGAGAACTATACAGCGTTATACCGTCGATTCTGCGACGTAGGCTGGACGTACCCACGTACTCGTTGTGGAAGCATGGAAAAGAACAAGAATAGCCCATGCGGCTCAAAACAGAAGAAGCCCATGCAGCTCAAAACAGAAAGAGCCTCATGCTTCTCATGAATCTATTGGAGCCTCATGCGGCTCAGGAACTCTCCAATAGCCTCATGCGGCTCAAAAAAGAATCACGTGGCCCTATACAGCTTACTTTTTACAACTGGCCATAAAGTGACTGCTCCCATTAAATGCTCTGACATAAAGTGATAACTCTGACATTAAAGCTGAAATGATGAACTCTGACATGATGGTGTGTTCCTCGGAAAACGAAAAAAATCTTCTATACAGCTGGCACGATCCACCAACTCCAAAGCTCCCTATGCGGCTGCCACCCACCCATGCGGCTGATGCTCTCATGCGGCTTGGATCGTGGAGACCATAGTCATGCGGCTCAAATCCTAAGAAGCCACCCCATGCGGCCGCTGTTCTCATGCGGCTCGGATCATGGGGATTATCTCTATGCAGCTCAAATACTGAGAGGCCATGCCCATGCAGCCTTGACACGTGGCTAGTCTTATGTGGCTCAATTGGAAACCACCCCCATGCGGCTCAGATTTCGGAGGCTACACCTATGCGGCTTCCACCTTCATGCGGTTCAAAACCTAAGAAGCTACCCTCATGCGGCTGTGGTTCGCGGTTATGTCACGTGGCAGAAGATCAGTTTCCCCGTAATTGTGGTTAGATACGTGGCATTAAATCAATCAAGATTTATCAAAAAATCCCAACTACCAGATTTAGTGCAATCATCATAATTACCCGAATCAAAGTAGATTTATTGCAATCACGCGGATTAAACACGTGGCAGGAGATCCGAGCTTCCAAAGATTCATGACAATCAACATTAATTACCCATACGAATTTTACACAATCAGTATTAATTGTCCAGATTCGTTGTAATCAAGATTAGTGGTCCAGATAATTGCCAACAAAATAGGATCAAGGAAAATGGCAATTAAATCGCCAAGCCGCCGACTTTTTAGGGCAATCATTGCAAACCCTAATGATCACACCCCACTCCTATAAATTGCAAGGTGCCATTCCCTTACAAACCCCCGGCTGGATACACAGAGAGACAAAGGCACGCACAAGAGAGTCTTTCCACACGCTTCGAGAGCATTTCTTCATCAGAGCCGAGGCTACGTCCGATCGTCCAAGGAGTTATACAGAACCGTCGTCGCTTTCCTGAGCCTCTATCGTCACCCCACAGAATCAAAACTAATCAATTGTACTTAGATTGCTGTATCTAGGTTTTTATTCCTAGGCTTTCTTTGTATGAGCGAGTTTGTATTGTGAAGTAAAAGTCCAGTCCTCCCATAAAACTGTTCTGTACTTTTATAATCAATGGCAAACACGATGGCGACTGTACTGGGGACAAACTTCTCCACGGCTGAAAAGTTGGTGATGCAATCGGATGCAGCCAAACTCGGCTCCACACAACAGAAGATGGTCGTCCGCTTCGACCAACAGGCATTTGAAGAAATGCTCTCCGATGGGAGCGCTGGCCCGATCCAGAAGAGAGCCCGCATGAAGAAGGGTCGCAGGGAGTGGAGGCCCAAGTCATTTGCTCCTCCCTAAGCTCTGGACGAAGTACTCTCTGCTGCCCAAGACGGCAAGGGCGACTCTCATACGGCTCCACATCAGGCCATAGAGGACTCTGCTGTCCCCAAGTCCGGCAGAGGAAAACACTACGATGCTGGACTTGCAGGGGCAAAAAGGGACTCTATGTGGTCTAGGAAGAAGCCGAATAAAGGTACCAGCGGCATGCATGATGCTCATGCGACTAAGATTATGAGCCGCATGCATGATGCTCATGCGTCTAAAACTGCCAGCCGCATGCAGAATGCCCATGCGGCCAAAACTCCAGCCGCATGGAGGAGGCACATGCGATCGAGACTTCCAGCCGCATGAAGAAGGCCTATGCAGCCAGGACTGTCCGTCGCATGAAGACTGCTGATTCCAGCCGCATATTATCCACTCCATACGGCTTGGGCTCTGTCTTCGACCGCCTCTCCTATGGCCCTGATCTTTCATGCTCCCAAGAAAATGTGTCTGACTCTCTGTAGCACCACTTAGACTCTTCCTACTATGTGCCCTCAGCCGCTAGAGTGAAGAAGTCTAGGGCAGCGCGAGCTCGATAAGCTCAGTCGGCTGTCCCAACCTCTGACCATCTGAGCGCTCCGCTTACTATTATACGGGCCTATGATTGGAAGTTATACAGAACCACTCGAGTCCAGCCCCCGGCGGCAAATGGACAGAGTGGTTCCTAAAAGTCTCCCCGCAACCAAGGAGCAAACGTGGTTGCTCGAGACCCATCTGACTTGCGTGACGTGATCCTTCACAAACGTAAGGGAAGAGAAGGGGACTCGGTGTGCAAAGAGTCCTCCCACGGACATCACTGCACCCAAGTCATTGTCAACTGCTGCTGCAACAACACGGCAGTACGAGAAGACCGACGGTCCGTCTTCCAAAGACTGCAAGAACCAAGTTCAGAGGATGAGGCGCTTCCCGTCGTCTCCTGCAACTATGTTCAGAGAATCCTCGCCAGCGGGAGAGAAAAGAAAACAAATATCTCCAGCCCAAATATTTCAACCACTACGACCAAGAAACTATCATCTAAGCGGTTGCCTACCATCGGATTTTTCTAAGGTACCCGTTTGAAGACGAAATCTACTACATTGGGAGATTCATCATCCACATCACTGGGGGTTGTTAGAATCGGGGGTGGCATTCCTCCGAACATCCACGACAATCCGGTATTCCAAGGAGATGAGCCCGGGGAAATGACTCTCCCAACAGATACAACAGGTGCCGACGTCCCCGAGGATGTTCACGACTCTCAAGACGAGGCAAGCTCTGAAGCTGGGGGTACTATTCCTTCTGAGTCCGAACCAGAGAAAAACATTCCCACATACCTCGACGACTTCTCTGTACAGGGGTATGATTCAGAGGGCACGTCGTCCACCGTCCCTTCCACTTCGGCTCGTGTGAGGACGGCATTCATGACAAACGACAATCAAGACGGTCCCAGTAATCGCCAACGCATCGACACTCTGGAGGCCATAGTACATACCTTGGTCAAATCTATGGCCGAAATTAAAGCGACTCTTCCAACTCTGCAAGGAAAGACGCCTGGCCAAACAAGCTTGGGTCTCATGGTCAATGCGAACTCGAACTCAGCGGCACCAAACCCCAACAGCAATCCTCCTGAAATATCGGCTCCCACCGCTGCGGATGAGGCCAGGGAGGCAAGAAGAGAGGTCCAGGAGCTCCGGGCCATGTTTCACGCCCAAAAAACCTTCCAAGACCTCAAAATACGGCAACCATACCCTGCTGCATGGAGGGTGTCCCTTTCCTACCAAGATATAAGCCGTTCAACATCAATCCCTATGATGACAAGACTTCCGCAAGTCGGTACATTACTTCGAGGTCACAACCGACCATCTGCCCCATGACGATGCCATCCTTATACGATTATTCATCGGGGCATTGGAAGGGGTCGCCTTCGACTAGTACCACAACCTGCCAGACAACTGCATCCATTCCTTTACCAGCTTCAAGCGTATGTTCTTGGAGAGGTTCTACGAAGTAGGACAAGACATGACGATGTCCACCCTCATGGATGTTGTTCAAGGGGAGAAGGAGCTGACAAGGAACTATATTGAGCTGTTTCGCCAAACCGCAATGAAGTTGCCGTCTGGAAATCCGGATTCCTCCTTAATTGAAATTTGCCAAAAGAGACTGCTCCCAACAATCAGCCTCTGGATGGGGAAAAGTCAATTTAAGGACTGGAAGACGTTCATCATCAGTGCCACTAGCGCCGAAGATAAGTTGAAGATGTAAAACCCCTAAATTTCTACTGTATTTTTATTTTTTTGGTACTGATTTAAATTTTTTGTATTTTACGTCGCGTAGTCGTATTGTACGTCGCGCGCGAATTTACGATTTTCGTATTTTCTCGTCGAGAGCGAATATGTGCGAGTAACATATTTTTAGAAAAATAATTTAGCAAGAAGGTATTTAAAGATTTGAACTTTATGATTACTTTCGAAATATGTTTTATCCAAATTAGTAAAAATATAATTTGAAAATATTTCCTATTAATACATAAATATATATTATAATTTTCGAAATTATTTAATATTGATATTTTAATATTCGATAAGTTATTTAAAATATTTATTATTTTATTTTTTTCGAAATTATATTCATTGGTATTTTTGAAAAATATATTTGGAAAATATTTTGGCCATTTTAAATCTCGATTAAATTTTATGGAATGATTTAAATAAATAGATTAATATCCATATTTGATATTGATTTGATTTTTAAACTAACAGAATTAAATTTGATTTAAATTGAATTTGTATTTTGATTTGGATTTTGATTTAAATTAAATTCCGATTTATCTAATGGGGATTTAAAATCCCCACAATCCTTTCCAAAGGGGAATTCTCACATCCTATAAATAGGCAGGTACTCTTCCCTATTATTTGTCATCCACAAATTTTCTCCAAAATTCTCCACAAACCACAACCATGTGCATCGTGGCCGTGTCGACGACCCCTTCCACTATTTTTCTTTTACATATACATTTTTACTATGTGTCCGACAATCCCGGACACATCCATCAATCCTCTCCCATGTTCGGTGTCCTACAGGACACGCTGATACCAAGACAACCTATCCCTATCCTAACCCTCGCTGTAATCAGCACCCCGACCGCTCGCCACCAGCCCGTCGCCTTCATCGCCGTCACCACCACGACCATCATCCCTGCCACCTTCGCCAACATCACCCCGGACATCATCATGACACCCGTCTTCCCCAGCTTGTAACCACCACCGCCTACTCCATCCCCTACCATCATTGTCATCTCCCCGTCTCTACCACCACCTCGCCGAAATTTCTCCGTCGCCCCGACCACCGCCAAAAACCCCAACCCAAACCCCAAATTCGAAATGGCACCACCGCCACACACATGGGAAAAGAGCAGAAAACCCGTACCTGCCCTCCGCGCGGCTGCCGAACGCTCATTCGCCGAGATCCCGAGCCACGCGCCTCCTTCCGTCGACGGGAAGCCGCCACCCCTCTTCAGGTGGTCGCCGCGCGCGGGCCTCCTCTCTCCGACGCAGCGCCACTGCTGGCGCTCAACCCCCAGCCACCTCCTCCTCTCGTGGGTGCTCCGCCGAAGCACCGAAAACCCCATCGCCGCCCAAGCCCGGGTCGTCGTGTCTTCTTCTCCGCGCGCCGGCCGAGCAGGCCGAGCGCCTGCGCCGGCGAGCGCGTACGCCATCCCGGCGAGATCAGCGCACCACCGCCCCTTCCTCAGGTGGCCCCAGCTCCGCCTGGCTATTCCGATATCCGCCTGACCTGGGAGCCCCTGACCCCAGCGGCGGCGCACCACCGTGCCAGGCAACTTCGCCGCGCCCCGTCACCCAAGCGCCGCCATAGCAGGACCGTGCGTCCGCCCCCGGCCGATGACCCCCATTCCTCTGGTAAACCCTCCCCTATTTTTTTCAATCTCTCTCTCTCTCTCTCTCTCTTCCTCAGTGTGAAGAACAGAATAGTTGACTTCGTTCTTATATATATATATATATATATTTTTGTTTGTTATTATATGTGATGAGCTGTAAGAGTCAGTATTATTATTATTATTATTATTATTATTATTATTATTATTATTATTGTTATTATTAGTAATATTAATGGTCTTATTATTATTTACATTACTGATTTTTACAAAAATGATTTTTATAATTAATTAGAATTATTATTATTATTAGTTATTACCTTCATTAATATAATTATTATTTTTATTATTCTTATCATTGTCATTCTTATTATTATTTTATAACTATTATTATTATTATTTTATCATTATTTATTATTATTATTATGGTTATTGTTGTTGTTATATAAAAATATATATTAGACAAAAATATGTTTTGTAAATAAAAGTCCTTATAATATTATCAAATCTTAATTATAGTTTTCACCAAAATAATGTATAACTAATAAAACTAAGTTTACAAATAATTTCCTAGGTTATGTGATATTTTTACTAATAAAAATATAGCTAGAAAAATCTACTTTAATGAACTCAGATTTTTCCTAAAAACGTATTCTTGAGTTTCATATATTGGTATAAAATATTTTCTAATAAATTGGTCTCAAAACAATAAGGGCATAATTTCTTAAAACTAGTATAAATATTCAGCACTCCTAAATTCCTCCTATTTTTTTTATCGTCGATCATGACTAATCACATGTTCCTATTCTCTCGCGATTTTGGACCATTGCGTCGACCATGGCTAGTGGATTATTGGGACTTGTCAGAGAACACCGTACCATACCATGCGACATACCAGGCAAGACACCTTGCCTTTGCTGTTTAATTTCTTGCTCAATATCATGCATGCTTTTCTTTAGTTGTTTCTTTTAAATTATATGTAGATACAAATTACTATATTTTGTGCAATTGACTTAGATTTAAGGGACCACCGCATGTTTAGTATGTCTCATAAACTGTCACGATGTACCACAGATTGTGTGTGAGTTATGAGTCGCATATAGCTTCGGACTTGCGTTTCGACCGTACATCGGTGCGTAAAGGCCGTACGTTAGGATGTAACTGCTAATAGATTTTTTTGGTAGAAGACTTGGCAGTTATTAAGGATTAAACAGTGTCGTGGAGGCGACGCATGTGTAGAGTATCATGGGGAGGGGGGAAGACAGTTATTAGCGTAGGGGCTACCTGTTCAGTACACATATAGATTTGGGCCGATAGTGACTCGGATGAGCGCTACTTACTGCCCCGGGTCCGATAGTTCTCATATGAGAACTACTTTCTGCCCATAGTTGATGGTGGCTCTTATGAGCGCTACCTACTATTACTCTCTCTCCATCTATGCTGAACACTATAAGCTCCTGCGTAGAACGTTGTCTTCTCAAGGTATATCACATAGAATGGTTAGGACCCTTTATGCATGTATGTTTTCTATTGAGCTCTTACTATTCAGTTTACGGCATGATATTATGTGTCTTGTTACGTCCCTCTGAGGACCTGGTTTTTCCCCAGGTGTGTGTTTTCGTGATTTCTTGCAGGTGCTCTGGATAAGGCCATTCCTACCTTCGTGATGACTGCTTTTGGACTTGTCATTGCTTCGCTCGACCAATTACTTTCTTTGTATATTTCTTCTCTATTTAAATTAGTTGGTAGTGGACTTTGTCTCCGCCCAACGATTGTATCATCAATATTCAAGTTGATTTCTATATTATTAATCCTTTCATTGTGGATGAGATTTAGTTGTCTTGGATTACTACATTTTACAGCTTATGTATACATACAAAGTCCAGGTATTTCGTATGTATATAGCTGGCATGTCTACGTACTTGGTCCTACGTATTTTGGGACTGGGGCGTTACATGTTTTTGTGGTGGCCCATGCAGGTCAAGTTTGTCACTTCGGTTACTTAATTGTACCGATGTGGGCCTGCAATATAGGATTAGAGTCTAGAATCTCATCCATCGACTTGACATCCCTTCTTGACTTCAAATTTTTAACTCTCGTTCAACCTCCTTGATTTGCATCTTGCTTGACTCCTTCTACGGTAAATTCTTAGTTTCGTGTTTAGTAAGATGACTACACTAGTATATGCCCATAGGTCAAACACATGGCTAGATAGATTGCATCGACAATTAATATCCATTGAGGTTATATTTAAGCATAAAGGCATTTATTTTTCCTAGAGATATAATTTAAGGATTGGTTAATTCCAAGTTGGGTAGTAGCATATACCGCTACAAAAAGATAGTTAGAAATTTTAATTTGGTATTACAAAGGTGATATACACTAGATGATAGCTAGATCGAGAAAACAAATTTTGGAATTATGATTTTTGAAATTGAGAAATAGTTATGATTTATTGGAGGATGAAATCGATTTGAGAAATATCTAAAAGTTTTAAATTGATTACGCATGATTTACGGTTAAGTTTAAGTTTAGAGTATGCTAAAGTTATCTCGAGATCATTAAAGAGTCTTAAATTAAAAACTTATGGTTTGTAGATGACTAAAGAATATGGGAGCTTAGTGAATGAGGAAAAAAAAAAGTTTCATATGATCAACGATTTATAAAATTATTTTTCGAGGCTAAAGTACTAATTATGGATATTTAAATTTTGGTAAAAAAAAAAAATTGAAGAGTAGTTGTGACTTATTGGAAGCTAGATATACGCATTTGAAGATATATGATTAAATTCGGGAGTTATATAAATGTTCCATTTCGTAGTACAAAATTGGCGGATAAACTTTATTAAATGTTGAGTTTAAGAATTGGAGGGAAATAATAATAATAATTCGATATGCGATAAACAAGGGTTGTTTCGAGATTGACTAGAAATTTAAAATTTTGATTAAAGTTGACAGCCTAAGATGATTGGAAATTCTTGGTGGGGTATCTTGGAAATTTCACTGGAAAATTTCGAGGAACTTGAAATTTAGATCATATTGGTAGAGGACCAAGAAGCAAGGAAGGTCACCCTAGTAAGATAGAAGCATTGTACATTAGATTGCTATGCCACCTATGATTATGATATTGCATATACACAAGTATAGTTAGTCATCAACCAAACCGATGAACATATCTTTTGACTTACTCGACCCTCCCTCAATTCTAGATCTTTTGTCATGACCATCTAATCATTTGAAACTTGAGAAATGATTAGATTGTTTCCTTGATCATACACCATCTAAGTGGCTATCATATCCCTAGAAACTGTACTCCTAATTTATTTACCTTGATTTGTTAGAATCTAAGTTATCTTTATTTCATGCTAAGCTCAATCATTTATATGGTTCGATAATCATTATCTCATGAACTCCCACTTTCTATTTTAAATTTTTTTGTGTCCTTTACCGTGACTTGGATAATTGGAGCACAACACTAGACTTTTCCTTCCCACAACTTTCATATGTAAGACCTACACGAGTCCACCTTCATGTAGGTATATCACGTGCCACTAAAACACGTCTCCTTGTATTCTAATTGCGACTTTCGGGTCAAAATGACTGGACTTTAATCCCTACCGTGAAACCAATATACTTTTTAACTTGAGATGAGACTCGACCACGACTCGATTCTTTCAACCCGTATATGATTTTTTTTTCTACTTAAATCCTTACATGGTTAACCTTGCATTGCTGGACCTATCACACTACTAGTTTAGCTCTTGTAAGTTGGCTAGAATGCCTTACGACCTAACCAAAATTTGGTGGACCACATTGATAGGTTCACTTGGACCATAGAATTTAGGGATCCTCACCCATTTGGTCAACCAAGCCTTGGTCAATAAAACCGTAGAATGATGGTATAGGAATAAACAAGACCTAGATCCTTATGACTCTTAGACTATTCAAATTGTTTTTATTCATCTATTGTCGTGCCTATATTTTTACTATCTAGACTAATGATGCTAATGTAGCCTAGTTTTTGCAAGCTTAGCCTTTTACCAAGCTTGTTCGTGACATATATGTTAATGGAGGTACCCCACTAACATATTGTCTATCAGAACCGATGCATGATGGTCTGATCAACCAAGTGCACTTTGGTTCGCTTTTGTCTATTATTCTACGTGGAAGGAACATAGCTAAACTCGTCCTTTAGCGTCCCATCCACGACTGCCTTGAAAATTCTTTTTGAAATTGTTCGGTCACCTTTGAACCACGTACTCGTATTCGATAAATTCACCTTTGGAACCCTTTATCGCTTTCGTCTTCCACCTATTTTAGAAGGACGAAATCCCTCGTGCCGAGTATCACCTCTAGTTGTCCCACCATCTATTGCCAAGCTAGTTAGCCATCAATCAAGTCACGTGACTACAACCTCGACTCTAGTTATTCTCCCTAACCTTCAAACTCTCGATCTATTATCATGATCTCTAATCTTTTGAAACTTAGAAAGGATTAGAATCATTTCCTTAACCAAATTCTCAAACCTAGGTGACCAGCTCTTCCTTAAGAAACCATTATCTTGACACCTAATTATATTTTTACTTTAACTCATGACCCCATTCCTTTTAAACCCTATCGGTGAATTATTCCTCGTGTCTAAATCACGACCTTCTAATTGCATGTTTGTGTGGAACGTCGTCCCTTCGCGTCCCCAATTTAATCATGTTTTCGCATCAATGAATTCTTCTATCCTCTCATCCTTACCAACCCTACCTATTCTTAATTTCGAGGACGAAATTCTTGTAAGTTGGGTAAGATGTAAAACCCCTAAATTTCTACTGTATTTTTATTTTTTTGGTACTGATTTAAAATTTTTGTATTTTACGTCGCGTAGTCGTATTGTACGTCGCGCGCGAATTTACGATTTTCGTATTTTCTCGTCGAGAGCGAATATGTGCGAGTAACATATTTTTAGAAAAATAATTTAGCAAGAAGGTATTTAAAGATTTGAACTTTATGATTACTTTCGAAATATGTTTTATCCAAATTAGTAAAAATATAATTTGAAAATATTTCCTATTAATACTTAAATATATATTATAATTTTCGAAATTATTTAATATTGATATTTTAATATTCGATAAGTTATTTAAAATATTTATTATTTTATTTTTTTCGAAATTATATTCATTGGTATTTTTGAAAAATATATTTGGAAAATATTTTGGCCATTTTAAATCTCGATTAAATTTTATGGAATGATTTAAATAAATAGAGTAATATCCATATTTGATATTGATTTGATTTTTAAACTAACAGAATTAAATTTGATTTAAATTGAATTTGTATTTTGATTTGGATTTTGATTTAAATTAAATTCCGATTTATCTAATGGGGATTTAAAACCCCCACAATCCTATCCAAAGGGGAATTCCCACATCCTATAAATAGGCAGGTACTCCTCCTTATTATTTGTCATCCACAAATTTTCTCCAAAATTCTCCACAAACCACAACCATGTGCATCGTGTCCGTGTCGACGACCCCTTCCACTATTTTTCTTTTACATATACATTTTTACTATGTGTCCGACAATCCCGGACACATCCATCAATCCTCTCCCATGTTCGGTGTCCTACAGGACACGCTGACACCAAGACAACCTATCCCTATCCTAACCCTCGCTGTAATCAGCACCCCGACCGCTCGCCACCAGCCCGTCGCCTTCATCGTCGTCACCACCACGACCATCATCCCTGCCACCTTCGCCAACATCACCCCGGACATCATCACGAGACCCGTCTTCCCCAGCCTGTAACCACCACCGCCTACTCCATCCCCTACCATCATTGTCATCTCCCCGTCTCTACCACCACCTCGCCGAAATTTCTCCGTCGCCCCGACCAACGCCAAAAACCCCAACCCAAACCCCAAATTCGAAATGGCACCACCGTCACACACATGGGAAAAGAGCGAAAAACCCGTACCTGCCCTCCGCGCGGCTGCCGAACGCTCATTCGCCGAGATCCCGAGCCACGCGCCTCCTTCCGTCGACGGGAAGCCGCCACCCCTCTTCAGGTGGTCGCCGCGCGCGGGCCTCCTCTCTCCGACGCAGCGCCACTGCTGGCGCTCAACCCCCAGCCACCTCCTCCTCTCGTGGGTGCTCCGCCGAAGCACCGAAAACCCTATCGCCGCCGAAGCCCGGGTCGCCGTGTCTTCTTCTCCGCGCGCCGGCCGAGCAGGCCGAGCGCCTGCGCCGGCGAGCGCGTACGCCATCCCGGCGAGATCAGCGCACCACCGCCCCTTCCTCAGGTGGCCCCAGCTCCGCCTGGCTATTCCGATATCCGCCTGACCTGGGAGCCCCTGACCCCAGCGGCGGCGCACCACCGTGCCAGGCAACTTCGCCGCGCCCCGTCACCCAAGCGCCGCCATCGCAGGACCGTGCGTCCGCCGCCGGCCGATGACCCCCATTCCTCTGGTAAACCCTCCCCTATTTTTTTCAATCTCTCTCTCTCTCTCTCTCTCTTCCTCAGTGTGAAGAACAGAATAGTTGACTTCGTTCTTATATATATATATATTTTTTTGTTTGTTATTATATGTGATGAGCTGTAAGAGTCAGTATTATTATTATTATTATTATTATTATTATTATTATTATTATTGTTATTATTAGTAATATTAATTGTCTTATTATTATTTACATTACTGATTTTTACAAAAATGATTTTTATAATTAATTAGAATTATTATTATTATTAGTTATTACCTTCATTAATATAATTATTATTTTTATTATTCTTATCATTGTCATTCTTATTATTATTTTATAACTATTATTATTATTATTATTATTATTTTATCATTATTTATTATTATTATTATGGTTATTGTTGTTGTTATATAAAAATATATATTAGACAAAAATATGTTTTGTAAATAAAAGTCCTTATAATATTATCAAATCTTAATTATAGTTTATACCAAAATAATGTATAACTAATAAAACTAAGTTTACAAATAATTTCCTAGGTTATGTGATATTTTTACTAATAAAAATATAGCTAGAAAAATCTACTTTAATGAACTCAGATTTTTCCTAAAAACGTATTCTTGAGTTTCATATATTGGTATAAAATATTTTCTAATAAATTGGTCTTCAAAACAATAAGGGCATAATTTCTTAAAACTAGTATAAATATTCAGCACTCCTAAATTCCTCCTATTTTTTTATCGACGATCATGACTAATCACATGTTCCTATTCTCTCGCGATTTTGGACCATTGCGTCGACCATGGCTAGTGGATTATTGGGACTTGTCAGAGAACACCGCACCATACCATGCGACATACCAGGCAAGACACCTTGCCTTTGCTGTTTAATTTCTTGCTCAATATCATGCATACTTTTCTTTAGTTGTTTCTTTTAAATTATATGTAGATACAAATTACTATATTTTGTGCAATTGACTTAGATTTAAGGGACCACCGCATGTTTAGTATGTCTCATAAACTGTCACGATGTACCACGGATTGTGTGTGAGTTATGAGTCGCATATAGCTTCGGACTTGCGTATCGACCGTACATCGGTGCGTAAAGGCCGTACGTTAGGATGTAACTGCTAATAGATTTTTTTGGTAGAAGACTTGGCAGTTATTAAGGATTAAACAGTGTCGTGGAGGCGACGCATGTGTAGAGTATCATGGGGAGGGGGGAAGACAGTTATTAGCGTAGGGGCTACCTGTTCAGTACACATATAGATTTGGGCCGATAGTGACTCGGATGAGCGCTACTTACTGCCCCGGGGCCGATAGTTCTCATATGAGAACTACTTTCTGCCCATAGTTGATGGTGTCTCTTATGAGCGCTACCTACTATTACTCTCTCTCCATCTATGCTGAACACTATAAGCTCCTGCGTAGAACGTTGTCTTCTCAAGGTATATATCACATAGAATGGTTAGGACCCTTTATGCATGTATGTTTTCTATTGAGCTCTTACTATTCAGTTTACGGTATGATATTATGTGTCTTGTTACGTCCCTCTGAGGACCTGGTTTTTCCCCAGGTGTGTGTTTTCGTGATTTCTTGCAGGTGCTCTGGATAATGCCATTCCTACCTTCGTGATGACTGCTTTTGGACTTGTCATTGCTTCGCTCGACCAATTACTTTCTTTGTATATTTCTTCTCTATTTAAATTAGTTGGTAGTGGACTTTGTCTCCGTCCAACGATTGTATCATCAATATTCAAGTTGATTTCTATATTATTAATCCTTTCATTGTGGATGAGATTTAGTTGTCTTGGATTACTACATTTTACAGCTTATGTATACATACGAAGTCCAGGTATTTCGTATGTATATAGCTGGCATGTCTACGTACTTGGTCCTACGTATTTTGGGACTGGGGCGTTACAGAAGAAGGCTCGCCAACTGGGATTACACATCTCGGAGGAAGAGGACAAGGGCAAACGCCCTAATGCCAACACCAACAACGGGGGTAATTCCTCCAATAACCGAGACAACAAGGGCAAATAGGCTATGATGGCCGACGCAACCCAGAAGCTTGAATCAAAGCCAGCTGAAAAGCAGTGGCCGCAGATGACTTACTCCTTCGAAGACGGTCATGTCAAGCCTATCTTGGACATGCTCATACAAGGAGATAGAATCCAGCCCCCTAGACGGGAACCTCGGCCGACCGAGATGGAAAGCCCCAAGTATTGCTATTACCATCATTACCTCCACCACACCACGCAGGACTACTTCCAATTAAAGCGATATATCCAGCATCTCATCGATTCGAAGGCTCTGGCCATTGATTTCGAGGAGGTAACCATGGCATTCAACATGGTGTCAGTACAGTTCGGCAGCTTCCCTCCGACAGAGACTCAAGACGGCGTAGTACCCGTCCCTCGGGCAACAATAGAGATTGCTAATCTTCCACCTCCTCGAGATCAGGCTGCTGGTCTAGTGCCCCTCACCACATCACGAGGAGAGGTCATGTGGGTCTATCCGGACCTGGTACTTGAAGTGACTCAACCCACACCACCCTCCACTGGTAGGAAGAAGGGTGGAAATGTCAGATCATGTCGTACAATCTCAGCAGATATCGAAGAAGCCACAGCTATTGTCACCCGGTCGGGTGCGCAATCCCAATCTACACCAGATAACTCGGCTGAAGATCATCAGCCGGCTACTGCTAACGCTCTAGGACCTTCTCAAACTTCGACGACCGACAAGCCTAGGCCGAAGGAGACTCGCTTTGACAAATCCCTCCGAAAAGAGGCATCTCATGGGCTGGAGAGGCCCTACAACTTTGACATCTTGGCACAATTGGCCAACATACCGACCAAATTATCATTATACGAGCTCCTGAGACTCTCCAAAGATGTTCGTGTGGCACTGAGCGATGCACTCCAAAATGTCGACGCATATCTGGCTCAGGTCAACCTCACGGGAGAGAGCCCGCCTGCAAATCTCCAGAACAGTGCTTGTACAGGTGCAATGCCCAACATCGTCTTCATTCCGCAGGATATGTTCATTAAAATCAACCTGCACGATCGTCCGTTGTATTACACTAGATATATCGATGACGTAAAGGTGGATCGGATGCACATTGATCCCGGTTCTTCCATAAGCATCATCCCGAAGAATCTGTTGTACCATATTCGCATCCCTACGCATCGTCTGACGCCGACAAGCACCGCCATCAGTGGTTTCAATTCTGACAGGAGCTACCCGATCGAAAAGATTCGCTTGAAGTACCAAATCGGCGATCTACAGTCAGAAGTGACTTGTTATGTCATAGATGCGGACACTTCCTATAATATTCTTCTGGGGCGTCCTTGGATACACGATTACATGATTGTGCCTTCCATGCTGCACCAGTGCTTCAAGTATGTCGACAAGCACGGCTTTGTAAGGACAGAATTTGCCGACATCGATCCCTTCAAAGGGGTCGAGTCTTATTACTCGGACTCCTGCTTGTACGAAAAGTCAAAGAGGCACATTGTCGAAGGAGATATGCAAGCTCAAACTGAGACAGGCAACGGGATCAGAAGAACCTCTGACGATCCACCTTCAAGCTCGCAAACCTGCCAAGACCGCACCCCTTACGGCCGCTCTGCTTAAGGATGCAATCAGTCTCTCGGCACAAGTGGGGCAAATGATAATCCGACTGCCAAGGTCTGGCCAAGCGCCAAAAACCTCACGGAGCCCTGTTCAAACAATGTGGCCGGGTACAATGCTTTGGTCATTGGCCTCCGACTTACAAAGGAACTAGAGGTAGAATACCTTGAAGCATACGACGACTCGTAGTTAATCGTCAATCAGATCCGGGTTCATATGATGTCCGCCATGAAGACATGATCCCCTATCACCAAACGGCGATCAGCATCATTTCGCCGTTCGAAGGGTTCTCCATAGAACACGTTCCCAGACTCCAAAAAATCGAAGCCGATGCCTTAGCTGGCCTTACCGCTTTCCTAGCAGTTCTGAACTATGCTCATCACTCGGTAGATGTGATAGGCCACAAACTGGTCTGTCCCAAGAATAACATTCAGTTTGTGGTGAGTAATTCTGCTCAGACGGTTGACGAAATACTAGACTGGAGACAACCATTCATAGACTTTGTAGTCTATGGCAACTTGCCCGAAAACCCAAAGGAGGCCACCTATATCAGAAGGCGTTCCCTCAGATTCTTCTACGATACAGAGATAAAAATGCTGTATCGACGATCCTACGATAGATTACTGCTTCGGTGTCTATCAAATAGAGAAGCCGAAGAAGCCGTACGCGAAGCTCATGACGGTGTCTGCGGGGCCCATCAGCCTGGTCCAAAATTACAAGATCGTCTTCGCCGGATGGGCTATTACTGGCCTACGATGGTAGCAGATATGATAGACTATACAAGAAAGTACAAAGCCTGTCAAGTCCATGCAGATTTCATCCATCAGCCATCCGAGTTTCTACATCCGAAAGTGGCGTCCTGGCCATTCGAAGCATGGGGAATGGACATCATCGGTCCAATCACTCCACCTTCGTCCCGAGGACATCGCTTCATACTCGCAATCACAGGTTACTTCTCCAAATGGACGAAAGCTATTCTGTTTGCAGAAGTAAAGTCTTCAAACATGATCAGCTTCCTCAAGCATCACGTCATCTATCGCTTTAGACTGCCCCGAAGGATCATCCACGATAATGGTCCGCAGTTCGCGAGCCATGCCTTCTATCGGTTCTGCGACAAATATCGAATCCATAATGTTTCTTGAACGCCATACAATCTAGCAGCAAACGGGTTGGCAGAAGCATTCAACGGCCATCGGTTCTGTTCAAGAAGTTCGTGTCTTCCAACAAACGCGACTGGAATGAGAAGCTTGGTGAGTGCTTATGGGCATATCGTACTACAGTCCGAACGGCCATCCGATAACATACCATTCTCCCTGGTATACGGGAGTGAGGCAGTTCTCCCATTGGAGACTCAAATCCCCTCGCTCCGCGTCGCCCTTACCTATCGATTGACGATGGACGATAATTACCGTCGCCGGCTACAAGAGTTGGAGGCCTTGGATGAAAAATGCCTACTAGCTCAACAACGAATCAAGCTATACCAAGCACGCATCTCGAGAGCCTTCAACAAGAAGGTTAAGATCAGAATATTCCAAGTGGGCGATCTCGTTCTGGCAGTTCGAAGGCCGATGGTTATGACTCACAAAACCGCCGGCAAATTCCAGCCAAAGTGGGAAGGTCCATTTGTCATTGAGGCTGTCTTCTCCAACGGTACTTACCACCTTGCGAAACAAAATGGAGACATGCTCATGTTGTCCATCAATGGCAAGTTCCTGAAGAAGTATTATGTCTGAAACAACATCCTCCAAATCCCAGATTGTTGAGTTATGTACCCTCTGGTACCGCTGAACTTACATTCTGACTCTATATTCCCCAGATTGTCGAGTTATGTACCCGCAGGTACCGCTGAACTTACACTCCGGTCACTCCAGATAAATCTGTATCGCATTTTTTAGGTAGCAAGTCATGTATGATCATACCTCTGAACTTTCTTCCTAAAAGAGCTCCCTCCTCATGATCCACTACCCGCACCTTTAGTGCACAAAAAAGGGTAACAGATCTACAAATTTCCCAAAACAACCACGTCGATGTTACCTCTGAGTTGTTTCACTTCCGCCAAAAACAAATCACCTCCTTACATAAAACTTTCACGTCCTCATTACCTCTGAGTCGTTCTATGTACCCCCTTATGGATCCCACTCCTGCCACGTCCTCATTACCTCTGAGTAGGAAGGCTCCATCGAAGAAACCCTCATGCTTGCCATGTCCTCATTACCTCTAAGTAATTATGTTGGTTCCCTTTCGACTTATTATCCGTACCTAAAACTGGAGTACGCAAAGGATAATAGTCCCACAAATGTCCACTGTTGACCACAAATATCCTCCGCTGAGTCCACTCCTGCCACGTCCTCATTACCTCTGAGTAGGAAGATCCCGCGGTAAAACCCCCATACTTGCCACGTCCTCATTACCTCTGAGTAAGTATTTTGGTTTTCTCTCGTCTTATTATCCGTATTCTGAACCAGAGTACGCCAAGGATAATAGGCCCACAAATGTCCTCTGCTGACCATAAATGTTGTACCAAATTTCCTGGTACATGCCCCTCATTTCTCATTATGCCCCGGAAGCCCAGCTGCTCCATGGCATTCTTTCTCCCGATACCAGAAACGTCCATGACCACGTTACCGTAGAATCGTTCTAGGTATCCCCGTTAAATTTGTTATCCATACCTAAAACCCAGGTATGCCAAGGGTAACAGGTCCGCAAACAGTCCCCCTGCGGGGCAAACACCACCATAACACCATAAACGTAATAAACAACAAAAATAAAGGGTAAAATAAAACATACACTTTTATTTGAAAGCCAAAAGTACTACAGGTTCTGGGATGGGGGAAAAGAACATGATCATAAAAAGCAAAAGAGCCAACTATGGCTCGGCGATACATAATTCCATGAGACGGCTCCTCAGCAAGGCAGTCCCCCTTTCGAACCGCTGCTTGGCTTGCCACACGGCCTCCTAAGACAACCGCTCCGCATCGTCCAAGTGTACGTGAGCCCGCCAGCCATCATCAAGCTTCTTCAGAGCGAGCTCCAGGCCAGCAGAAGCTCGAGTAACTTTGTCGGCGTCCTGGATAATCATCCCCTTTTTTGTACGGGCAGCTTCGAGTTCAGACTCCAAGAACGCCAGCTTCCTCTGAAGCTCAAGGATCTGCTCTCTGGTGTCAATTACCCCACGGGAGGCAGTCGCTTCCCAAGCCATGCAATCTTCACTCTTGTGACTCAACTGATCATATAGCTGAGACAGATCGCGGAGATCCTTCAGTATGACCGGCTTGACCGTATCCCGAGCGACCTTTACCTTGTTCACGGCAGTTATGAGGAAACTGTGTTCTTGATCTATCGCAGCAGACAGATCAGCTTACCACAGCACCCAAAATTGGGCCACCAGCTGATCAACCTCTAGCAATTTTGGCTCCAGAAGCGCGACTATCCCCGCTCCACCGAAAAGGGTTTTGAGAATGTCAATTTGGCCTTGGGCGCATTCTCGGGACAAGGCGAAAGGGGTCCCCCGTTCCACAGCAGCCTCGACCCCTCTCTTCAAGTGGCGGTAGAAACTGTTAACCACGTCCTGTGACGCTTCATCCAGAACTTCCGTAGAAGACGGCGTCAAAGGGAGTGCGGCTGGCAGTGTCGAAGGAGGCACGCTAGAACTCGCCACTCCTGCCACCAAGGAAATAAATTCCGAGCGGAAAGATGCGTGGATAGTGGCTAACTCCTCCTCCCCGGCCCACAGAACCTAGATACTCGGCAAGACAGAAAGGTCGACCCTCGGAGCCACTTGAGTAGAGGAGGATGCAGGGACCATCGCTTCCTGTCCCGGCTGTGCCGCCACCTGACCTTTCGAACTCAATTCAGCAAAAGGCCCTTCAATATAAGTCGAAAGAGGAGGGGGCACGCTCCCCTCTACCAGATCTCCTCTAGCAGAGCCTACCTCAACAATGTCCATTATCGGCACTTAAGGGGCAGGACCTGTATGTCCAGAGCAACCATCAATCAGTCTAACCCGAAGGATGTAATGATAGAGCAGATAGGCCTCCTCACTAGTTAAGATTTGGCTTATCTTACTAGGAGAGGAGTGTAGAGGCTGTAATTCGCTCACAGCCGCCGTAGTCCCCTCACCAGTAACCTCCAAGTCGAATTCAGCTGGTTCTTCTGCCCCAGCTACCCGAAAAGGGATACGATTGGTTCAACGTCACCCTGCTAAAATTCAACAGTCTCAAGAACAAGTTCAGTAGAGTCCCCGTCACCCTGGGTTGAGTCCTCAGCAATGTGGGACTCCTCGACAGCCTCCGGAAGAACCCCAGCAGAAATGATCGCGGTACACACGTCACTAACCAAAGTAGTCAGGGCCGGATCGACTTCAGCGGCCGGTTCTCGAGAATCCGACTCCTCTGACGCCTACAAGAGCAAAGAAAAATGATTAGGCCATAGTGCAGGAAAAAAAGGAAAAAATAGTTATAATTCAAGTCACCTTAGAAATAGCGTCAACATCCTTGATAAGTAGCCGACGGGACCTAACAGCAGCCCGTTTTATGGAATAAGTCGTGCCGCCAGCAGCAGACTCACTTCTGCTTCGCTTGTACGAAGGACCAGACACATCAGGCGGCTGATCCGCTACCACTTCATCGGACACAATGGGTGGATGATCCGCCGCCACCTCGTCTAGAGGAGGGAGAGAGTCATCGGCACCCTGCTCGCCATCCTCTTCATCCGCAGTGGTGGACTCCGAGTCCGGCACAGGAACAGTGTTTGCCTTCTGCTTCCTCGTCTTCAACCCCTGGGGCTTCTCCGCCAAGCCGGTACCAACAATAAAACTGGTATAAGGGTCAAAGTTAACAGGAAACCTGCTCGCAGTGACGTGGTAGAGAGCCGCTAAATACAAAATCTCCCCTTGCGTCTCAGCGTAAGGGACCGAGAAACTAGCACGGGTATGAGCAATGTCATAGTAATGCCAGTCCCTGATGCCTTCCAGAACGCTGCCTTCAAAACCCAGGCGAGAGCTGGGACTCTCTAGGAACAGCTGGCTGTACCCAAACTACGGGAGAACCGGCTGGGTAAGTAAGGTTCCAGGTAGACGGTATTGCGGTTGCGATATACTAAGTGTGAGGGATGGATGTTATGCAACAAAAGAAGCATCCTCCCGGGTAAGAGAAGAGGAGGCCCGGTATCGTCAACGTGTACACTCCTCACCTCCTCAGCAGAAAAATGGGGAACAGACACGAAGAAGTTATATCCATCCACCCTCGCCAGTGCCCTCCGACAGGCGGACATAGTGTTATACTCCCAGGATATCTGGCGATACTGGAAGATAAAAGCATCGTCATGAGTTACACCATCTTCTGGGCCAGGTCTCATCAAAGACCGGCAGTGCATTAATAGCCACCCCATCAAATAGTGGTAGGGAACTCGATTCGTTCAAAGTTTATCGCCGTGTCACGGGTAATAACCTTGGACAAAAAAGTGCGGAGGCCACGGTATATACTGCACACCATGGCCGGAAGAAGAGCCAGTCTGACCCCGAAGGCCAGCTTCATGGTAGGAAGGATAAAATTTTGGCTGATCCTCTCAATGGAACCAACTCCTCCTGAGACTACGTAATTTCGTAGCCATACCATCAGGAACCCTGCCAGGATTGCCTTCTCCGATAGCGGCTGGGTATCCTGATAAAAATAACTGAAGGAATCAGTTTGACTCCCAAACGTGTCGCTCAAGGCTCGTGATCTATTGGCGGTTAACACCAGATCCTGTACTCGCTCTCAGGTCAGAGGATTTCGGGGAGTAACCTGGCCTGAGGCACCTTGCTGAAAAAGGTAGGAGAGCCAAGCCCTAGTATGCGGAAGGTTCCCTTCCGAGCTACCATCCTTCTTAGTCGTCTGCTGACAGTAACTGTGGTGACACGGTAACTCCTGGAAGACAGCAACGAAACCCGGATATCGTTGCTCCAAATTTTCGAACTCTTCGTTCGTTGGAGTATATACTTCAAACACTTTATTGCCCAGGGCAGCCTAGAAATTGAGTGCATCTCATGAAGTGCGAGACCAATCTCCCCTCCAAGTGCGAAGAAGGTCCCCGTCCGCCGGTTGTGCATCTCCAGGAGAGCCATGAACAACTCCTTGTTGATGGGCAGTCCGTGACATATATCCCGGATGGCGTGGTAGAGACCAACCTCATGCAGGAAAGTCCTATATTCTCGCAAAATCTACCCGGTCAAATTGGCCCACGAAGGAATGGGGCATATCCAGTTCAAAAGCGAGAGCTGGCCAACGGGATAAGACCCTTTTCGAGCAAGTTGATTTAGGAAGGTGTCGTCTTGAGAGAATGAGAAATTAGAACCTTGCGCATTTAAGAAGGTACCCGGAGCCAGCCCCATCACGTAGCAGCTGACCGGTTCCCTGCCCGCGTATGCTGATCCAATGTGCTTATTGTAGTGGATGTTACCCACAATCATTTTCGACCGGCTCGGGGTCAAGGATTCCGGCATCTTCCTGTCCACCGGCAGTATATTGAACCACGCCAATGGGAAATGACGCTCCATCTGGGGGATGTGGATCTTCCTTCCAGCAAAAATAAAATTCCAATTCTCAGATATATCCAATACCTGAGAGTTCTTCACAGTCAGGGCGTCCTCGAAGAAGAACGTCGGCTTCAGGTACTTTTCCTGCAATCACCCTAAGTTCAGCATGGCACAGAGAAAGCAAAAGGGCTGGTTCTTGATAAGATTCAGCCTCTCCTCAGGCTCGTTCTAGGGCAGTTGCTCCACCACCTGATGAACTAGATGGTCAAACCGAACTCCTATGGCAAATTGGGCCTGACCCACCAGGGGTTCTCCTGCAACATTGACTAGCAGATTTACTGAAAAGAGACAAAGAAACAAAGTCAGGAGACGGCCAAAAAACATTTAGAATTCATGCGGCTCTGATTAAACGAGTTCTTATGCGGCTCGGATTTTACATAGTACATGCGGCTCTGTTTAGATAAGTCTTTATACGGCTTGGTTTTTTTACAAAGTTTATGCGGCTCGGTTTAGACGAGTCCTCATGTGGCACTGTTTAGGTGGGTTCATATACGGTTCTGATTCGTGGAGCGCTATGCGGCTCAGTCCATTAGGAGCTCATACGATTCTGTTCAGAGGGGCTTCATGCGGTTCAGTTCTAAAGGCGTTTATGCGGCTCAGACGTTCTCATACGGCTCAAACATAGGACATATCCCATGTGGCTCAGATATGAGAAGTTCATGCGGCCTATACAACATATGCGGCTTCATAAATACGAAGAACGTATTAAATGCTGAGAGGAAGAAGGCTTGTGCATAAAAAACATGGAACAGAGCCATTGTTTCAAGGTTTGAAGTGTTCGATCTTCTATATAGTCCTTAGCCTTAATGGCAGGGTGGACGTCAGGATGGACTGGGGGTGCTACAGTCGGCGATGAGGCCGCCGCCTTCTAGCCTTTCACCGCAGCAGAGGCCTTGGGAGCTTTGGAAGCTTTGGGGGCCATTGTCGATGATGATCGGAGAAGGAAAAACAGCAGCTCAGGATAAAAGAAGAACAAAAGAAAATAAAAAAATCTCCATGACCGAAACACACCCCTATTTATAGGAAAATATGGGGGGGCACGTGGACCAATAACCGCTTTGGGTCGTGTGCTGCAGGCAAAATCGACTCCTCGAATTTTGCCCCCTCTCATAAAAAAGATTCACCCAGGACATAAAATCTAAATAATTAATGAACCAACTCTTGGGATTCTCCCAAAAGACGGCTTTAAAACGAATTAAGGGCAATTAATGAGACACACGCGTGGTAGGGAGCCCATGCGGCTAGGGAGTCTATGCGGCCAGACATGCCATGCGGCCAAGAAGTCCATGCGGCCAGAACATCCTATGTGGCCAGCGGAGCTCATATAGCCATGCTTCTTATTCAAAGTATTTCAATTTTTCAAATTGAAAACTTTGAAGGAGGTCTTGTAGAAGCATGGAAAAGAACATGAAAAGCCCATGCGGCTCAAAACAGAACGAACCTCATGCGGCTCAAAAATTCTCCAATAGCCTCATGCGGCTCAGGAAAGAATCACGTGGCCCCATGCAGTTTGCTTTTTACAGCTGTCCATAAAATGACTGCCCCCATTAAATACTCTGACATAAAGTGATAACTCTGACATTAAAGCTGAAATGATGAACTCTGATATGACGACGTGTTCCTCGGGAAACGAAAAAAATCTCCTATACAACTGGCACGATCCACCAACTCCAAAGCTCCCTATGCGGCTGCCACACCCCCATGCGTCTGATGCTCTCATGCGACTTGGATCATGGAGACCATCGTCATGTGGCTCAAATCCTAAAAAGCTACCCCATGCGGCCGCTGTTCTCATGCGGCTCGGATCATAGGGATCATCTCCATGCGGCTCAAATACTGAGAGGCCATGCCCATACAGCCTTGACACGTGGCTAGTCTTATGCGGCTCAATTGTAAACCACCCCCATGTGGCTCAGATTTTGGAGGCTACACCTATGCGGCTGCCACCTTCATGCGGTTCAAAACCTAAGAAGCTACCCTCATGCGGCTGCGGCTCACGGTTATGACACGTGGCAGAAGATCAGTTTCTCCTTAATGGTGGTTAGATACGTAGCATTAAATCAATCAAGATTTATCAACAAATCTCAACAACCAAATTTAGTGCAATCATCATAATTACCCGGATCAAAGCAGATTTATTGCAATCACGCGGATTAAACACGTGCCAGGAGATCCGAGCTTCCAAACATTCATGACAATCAACATTAATTGCCCATACAAATTTTACACAATCAGCATTAATTATCCAGATTCGTTGCAATCAAGATTACTAGTCCAGATTAATTGCCAACAAAAAAGGATGAAGGAAAATGGCAATTAAATCCCCGAGCCGCCAACTTTTTTAGGGCAATTATTGCAAACCCTAATGATCACACCCCACTCCTATAAATAGCAAGGTGCCATTCCCTTGCAAAACCTCGGCTAGATACATAGAGAGACAAAGGCACGCACAGGAGAGTCTTCCCACACGCTCCTAGAGCATTTCTTTATCAGAGCTGAGGCTACGTCCGATCGTCCAAGGAGTAAGACAGAGCTGCCATCGCTTTTCTGAGCCTCTATCGTCACCCTCCAGAATCAAAACTAAATAATTGTACTTAGATTGCTGTACCTAGGTTTTCATTCCTAGGCTTTCTTTGTATGAGCGAGTTTGTATTGTGATGTAAAAGTCCAGTCCTCCCATAAAACTGTTCTATTCTTTTATAATCAATGGCAAACACTCGTGCCCCTATTCAGGGTACGGGTCGTGATATTGGGAGGATCATTTGCACTTAGTGGAGTTTGCATACAACAACAGTTTCCAGGCCAGTATTGAGATGTCACCATTCGAGGCGTTGTACGGGCGTAAATGTCGTACTCCCCCTATCTTGGGATGACGTTAGAGAGTGAGCTTTATTGGGACCTGAGATGGTTGTTGATGCAACCGAGAAGGTGAAGCTAATCAGAGATCGACCTCGCGTCGGGCAGGACTGACAACGACATTGGGCCGATAGCCACCATAAACCTTTACAGTTGGAGGTACAGCTTAGACTTAGGATTAGAATTTTGGTTGTTTATGATTTTGTTTGATCATGTGATTATTTTAGTTAAGTTTGAGACCATATTTATGCTAGATTGGAGATCTGGTGTTCCTGAGGATATCTTCGACGCGTGGCACTATTCGCTTTGGTGGAGGTGGAAAGCATAACCTATGTTTCATCGGACCATTCGTTATCAGTAGAAGAGTCGGTGACGTGTCATACAGACTAGACTTGCCACCTTCATTAGAGGGAGTCTGCAATGTATTTTACGTGTCGCAGTTGAGACAATATGTGGCAAATCCCAGCCATGTACTGGATTATTTCGAGATCGAGGTGGGCCCTACTTTTAGTTATCTAGAATAGCCTGTGGAGATTCTGGATCAACGAGAGAAGATACTAATGAACCAGACGATACCCTTGGTTCGCATAGCATGGAGGCATCACTCTCCACGTGAGTCTACTTGGGAGAGGGAGGATGAGATGTACAAGCAATACCCTGATCTTTTTCAGTCTTGAGGTATAATTTTTCTATCCTTCTTACCTGTTCAGTTTTGTCTTAATTTCGAGAATAAAATTATTTTAATGAGGGTACATTTGTCACTTCCACTTTTTCTAATTAGGGGTAATTTAGTCATTGTGTGCTAAATTAAACTTTTTTTAAAAAATTAAATTGATTGGTGCGTAGCTTTGATTGGTGTTTTTGGTAGTGGCAAATGGTTTAACCATAGTCAACCTTGATTAGAAGACTAACCATGTGATTAGAATCATTTTTAGCTAATTAGATTTTAAATTAAAGCAATTGTCCATATTAGGAAACAATTAAATCATTTTTAGGCTATTTTACATGTAGCTTTTTAGCCTTTTTGTCAATGGGCTTTTAAATCAACTTGAGGAGTGTTTGGCCCATGACCAAACCCTAACCCTAATCCCCATGTAGTGGCTGGCCAAACACAACATCCCCCCACCTTTTATGTGAAAAGCTTGTAGCCGTTTAGCTCTTCAAAACCCTAGTTTTCTTCTTCTCCTCCAAAAGTCTATTTTTATTATTTCTTATCCAAATCCTTCCAAATGAAGTGCATTTTGATCGTTGGGAGGAGAGGAACCTGCTGGAGACTTGCTAGCGAGGGATCGGAGGCATTGGACCGAAGGAAATTGACATCGACGCGTTTGGAGACTCGATTCATTGAGATATTGACTCTCAATAGGTAAACCCGTCTAAACACTTGTTAATCATGATTTTTCTTCGTAGATGCATCCATATAGGTACCCCAGACCTGTGCATGAAGTTTGGTTGGTTTTTGTATTCGTTTGATAGGTGTATCGGATACGTGTCGGTTCATTGGAACATATGTTCGACGAAATGCCGCTTAGAGCTGAAAGTTGGTATTTTGTGATTCTGTTTTCACAAATTTATTGCTGTGATTATTTGAAATAACTTTTGTGAAGACAGATCCCAATTTGACACATTTTCAGTGTCCAAATCGGACACGGACACGCGTGCACGAGGCCCGTGCACGGTCTCGTGCATGCCCTGCTGTCCGAGTGTCATAACTCGACTCACAAGACTCCATTTTGCATCAAATTTCATGGACGCATGGGGAAACCTCTGCCCATGTTCTCATAAAATTTCATAATGTTTCGTGGAGCATGCGCGGAGAAATCCAACGCGCACGGTTCAGCCAATACTGTGCACGCGGCCAGAAATTATCGCTGACACGGCCTTCGTACGCAAACACGATGCGACAAGGACTCATTCCAGGAGCACGTACACAAATCCTTAGACCTAGGCTACCCAGGAACCTGACCCCGAGACACGACGTGGCTCGTGTCGCGAGCCACGGGGCTCGACACGCGCCCACGAGGCTGCACGCGCACAGCCGTACGGGTTCGTGTGTCCAGCGACACGTGGACACGACGTGGTGGCATGTCAGTGTCTTAGACCTAGACCTAGACCACCCCTAGCAACGTGCACGAGCATGGGGCTTCTCGTGTTGCGTGTGGCGTTCAATCGAGCATGATGCGCGTGCACGAGCACGTTTCTATACACGCGTATTCTTGTTTTTCCGATACGCACTTCGTGGACATGTTACGGATACAGGTTCGACCCCGTGAGTACCCTAGCATGTCCACACGTATACACCCTTGTGTTTGCCAAGTTTTGTGAGTTCTAGTTGTGTATTTTTCGTTTTGGGTATCGAGTTGGTTAGGGTATTTATGTTGGGTTTGTTTGTGAAGTAATTTTTAGTTGAAATCAAGATTTTCGAGTTGAGCTCAGATTTCTGAGTTAGAACTGAGGTTTAGCATAGATTCTGACTGATATCTATAGTTAGACCATGTTTACTTTCATCTATAAATAATCTATTAGTTATATATATATTTTCTTCTTTGTTCTCATATATATATATATATATATATATATATATATATATATATATATATATATATATATATTTTTATATATATATATATATATATATATATATATATATATATATATTGGTCGCATATAAATATAGGCCTATATACGTATTTAGTTCAGATTTATGAGTTTAAAGTTTGTTTTAGTTAGATTCTGATTTTGATTTTGTGGTTAGACAATATTTACATTCATTTCTATATAATTTGTATGATATATATAATTTCCCTTTTATATGTATATATATATCCATATATATATTGTTAGTATATAAATGTAGGGTTATGAATGTTTTTGGTTCCCGTTGAGTTTGGGACTGCTTTGGGACGGTCTCGACAGCCCCTTATTACTTACAGCTCACACACCCTCCATCATTCCCTTCTCTTCTATATTTATAAGTTATATATATACATATATATATATATATATATATATATATATATAAAGTAAAATGTCCCTGAGCTCTACAGCTCAGAGTCCCCCAACCCTCCCCTCAACGCCCCCCTCGTGGCCCGCCTACCGCCGCCGATAGCCGACCGAAAGTCCTCCATCCCCCTCCCCTTCTCGCTCATATCCCCCTCCCAACACCCGTCGGCGCTCCCGGACTGCCCCTTTGGCCTCTCCGCCGAGGAAGCCTTGTGCAGCAAGCTCGCGGCTGCCAAGCATAGTCGCCTATGGCACCCCCGCCATCCTCGGCGAGCTCTTCGCCGCCCACCCTCTGCCTTCCGACGGTCGCGGGAACCTCCTTGCTGGGCTGGCGACACCGCCGGTCAGCTCCTGTCCGTCCATGGAGCCCTCCCTCTCCCGTCCGTCGTCTGGTCCTCGGTGCAGCTGTCGCTCGTCGGGCGCAGCCTAGTCGCGGTGGCCTCCTTGCCCTCTGGCTTCGGGTCGGCCATCGCCTCCGGCCAGGCCATCATGTCTTCGACTCCGAGGCAGCCCCTTGTCGGAGCCGCAAGACCCCCTCCCGTCAGGCCGCACGTTGGCCAGGATATTTCCCGCCCTTCCTCCTACTTAATTCAAATTTTGAATTCCTCTCTCCCGCCTTCAGGTCTGGTTGAGCGCAGGCTATGAGCCCGCTGTGAGGGACAGGAGCCCTCGGGTCCTCTTTCTCCATTCCTCTGGGGCATGCGCCCGCTGTGAGGGACATGCGCCCGTGAGGCCTCCTGTGGAGCCACGCTTCTTCCATGCGCCGCCGGGCCATGCATCGCCCCCAGGGGGTGGGGTTGCCTATGCGCCCTTCCTCCTTCTCTACGCCCGCTTTCCGTGTGCCAACAGTGTCGCTAGGTCATACGACGCCCCCTGGAGTTGGGGCAGACTATGTGCCCGACTCCCCCTCCTATGCGCTCGATGGCAATTAGGGGAGCCTTGCGTCCTGTTCCCCCGCCGTTGTGGGATTTGTGCCCCCAGCCAGGTGTATGCGCCGTCTACAGGGGGCCTTGCCGGCCGACTGCGTATCCTGCCGCGGTCGCACTCGATGCCCCTCCTCCCCTCGCTCATGCGCCCGTCTTCCCCGTCTTCCTCAGCACCTCTTGTGCCCCTCTCTCGCAGCGAGCTGTCGACCAAAGTGTGGTCACCCCCTTCTCAATGTCGGGAGTGAGCCCGGGGGCATTCCGACTTCCTCTCCAGGCCCGTCCATCTTTCGCGGATCCTCCTCCAGTGCGACTATTTTCGGAGGTCCAAGGCTCCCGGCCCCGCCTCTAGGCATTGTCAGGACCCCTTCTTCTCCTGTCGGCTCCACCCCCACCTCTTCCTCGGGCGAGCCAACTCCTTCCGAGAAACCACCTGTAGTCTCTTTCGCTGACCTGGTGAGACCCGACCGTGTGGCCCTGAAGCTCTCGATCCTTTCCGATGTCCCACTCCCAGAGATTGACTATCCCTCGCCTCTAGAGGGATAGCCTCTATCGATCCCCTTCTCTGATGCCGACCTGTCCTCCCTACACCAGCGGTTCTCTTTCACCTTTGTGCTCCAATTCTCCTCGGTGTGCCCCAAACTCGCCAGATTCCAAGAATCCATTGCCAAATGGCACTTCAACTCGGCATACAGAGTCGCCCCCCGGACCCAAAAAAATTTCTGCTGCTTCTCTCTTCGGAAGAAGACCAAATGATTGCCCTGACCAATGGCACGAGCAAGGTGGACTCCAAAACCATAACAGTTGTCAGATGGTCTCAGACCCTGAATCTTAGAGTGGACTCGCCCATCATGGTAGCCTGGGTCATACTTTCCAATCCCCCTCTGATCTGCTTCATCCCAGCGGCTCTCAAAAGAATTGTCAACTCGTTTGGCACTTTTGTGGCAATGGCGAAGGAAACCAGGAATCTCACCAGAGCCAACTACTCTAAAGTCTGCATGGAACTAGACATCTCCAGAGATCTTCCAAAATCGATTAATATAGAGTTAGGGAGCCAGACCCATATCCAAACCCTCATCTACGACAACAACGTCCTCTTTTGCAATCACTGCCACATCAGAGGACACTTCACCAAGTTCTGCTACAAAGCTCACCTAGAGTTGAAACAAAATAAAAACAACTTGCCCCCAAGGATCCCCCCGGTAGAAGCAACTATAGGAGTTGCACCACAACCAACCCCCTCAAACTCATACCTCAGATTCGAAGATAGTACGGACACTACCCTGGCAACCACTTTCTCTCTCCCCGAACAAGGCAATCCCATCTCTCCAAAACCAAATTCGATATCAACCACTAACAGGTTCGAAGCTCTGAACTTGGAAGACATCATTATTGATACGGAGGCACTAGGGAGCCCACCCCCTGTCGTCACAACACAACCACACAACAACCCAAAAGCTGTCTCAGCCAAGAGCATCATAACACCCGACAAATCGCGGCATGCCACAGAACAAACTTCAAGCACAAAGGTCCCAAGTCCTAAGGGCGGAACAAAAGCCCCGCTATTCGCAGAACCAGTGACTAAAATCCCCTACCCACCTAACCCGCTGACTCGAGCACAGCTTTCAGCCCCCTTAGACCAAGAGGTCTCAGATAGGCTGAGGCTAGCCGAGGAAGCCGGCTTTCTGGACCCCAACAACCCCATGTGCGCTCCTGCTGAATCCGATGGATCCGAAGACGCAATCGTCTCCGACCCGACAAAAGACTCAGGACCAATTCTTTTATCCCCTCCCGGGGCAGTGGCAGACCCCTTCGGTTATAGCAACAACACCTCCAAAAAATTTCTCAAGGAAAAGAAAAAGAACAACCAAGGACAGCATTAGGCAAGGACCACGAAGTCCGTCGTGAAGCTCCATAACCTCGATCCCCTCCCCTTTCCAAATACGAAACATCCTTTCATGGAACGTGAGAGGGCTAGCTAATAAACTGACGCTGAATAGAATCATCAGCCTTACGAAAACTTACCTAATCGACATCTTAGTGGTCATTGAACCCAAAATTCTGTAGGTGAGACTCAAAGGCATCCAGCTCCAACTCGGATTCCAGGCCGCTGTTGCCGGATGCCACGACATCTGGATTTTCTTCGCTACAGGGATCAAGTTTAGCCTTGTCCAGGACTCGAGACATGCTCTCTCTTGCTGGGTGGAGCACCCGGAGCTTCGGTCCCGTTCCCTCCTCTTTGCTGTCTATGGTATCTGTGATATTCCTGAGCGCAGGCTCCTCTAGGAACACCTTTTAGTCGCTCACCTCCCCTACAACAACCTAGCGTGGATATGCCTCAGCGACTCCAACTCGATCTCTTGTATTTTTTGAGAAGTTAGGGGACCGCCCGCCCCCGCTCCCGGCCATGGAAGACTTTTATAACTTTATTTTCAACGCCCAACTTAACCCCCTCCCCTTCTCCGGCAACGCTTTCATCTGGTGCAACATGCAGGAAGGAGCCCGTCGGTAATACTCCCGTCTAGATCGTGCTCTGATCAACAGCCTCTAGCCAGACATGGGCCTCATCTCCAACCTCTCTCACCTTAACTCCACAGAATCAGATCATTCCCTCCTTATCGTGATCAACAGTAATTCCCATCACATCAAAAAACCATTCCGATTTCTAGATTTCTTGAGACATCATCCCCAATTCAAATCCATTGTGACCGCTGCTTAGAGCTCAGCAGATGATCTAGTACCCCTGGTCAGAGTTGCGGCCAAACTAAGAGATACTAGTACGGCGCTTTCTTCTTTGAGCAAGGCCGCTTTAGGCAACATCTTCTAGGTCATCAAAACTACGAAGGATGACGTGACCAGATCGAAAACTCGGTTCGCTTAGAACCGCACTCCGGAGGCGCGAGCTTCGCTCAATCTTGCCAGAGTAAATTACGCCTGAAGGTTGAGACAGAATTCTGGAAGTAAAAATCCAGATTGGCCCAGGACCTCAAGGGGGATCGTAACTCTAACTTTTTCCACGCTTGTGTCAAGGGCGACGACAACAGCTCAACCTTCACCGTATCTCGGACGTCAACGGCACCCTGCTGTAGGACCAAAATAGCATTCAGGATGCCGCGACGCAGTTCTACTCGTCTCTCTTCGCCAAAGAGGTGATCGTCAAGGACGACGAGTTTCTCTCCAAGGTCCCCAACATCATCACCGAAAGAGAGAATGATCTGCTGCTAGTCACTCCATCCGCAGAAGTAGTCCAGTCTGCGGTCTGGGCACTTGACGAACACAGTGCTCCCGGGCCGGATGGATTCTCCGTGGTATTTTTCAGATCGTGTTGGGACATTATCGCCCTGACTTACTTGAAGCCACCACCGCTTTCTTCCAAGGGGCGATATACCCGAAATCCATATCCAGGGCCAACCTCATCCTCATTGCCAAAAAAGATAATTTAGACACCTTCAGAGACTTCCGGCCCATAAGCTTATGCAACTTCACCAACAAGATCATCTCGAAGATCATCGCCAATCGAATGTCCGACCTACTGTCCAGGATCATCTCTGAAGAGTAGAGCAGCTCTGTCAAGGGGCAAAACATCATCAATAACATCCTTCTCGTGCAAAAAATGGTCACTTGCATGAAATTCCTGGCCAGAGGTGGTAACGTCGCCATCAAACTTGACATAGAGAAAGCTTACGATCGCATGGACTGGCAATTCATGATCTGGGTGTTCAAAGCCTTTGGTTTCGCTAAACCTTGGATTGATATTATCTTCAGATCCATCAGCAACTCCTGGTTCTCTACCGTCATCAACGGTCAAGCGAAGGGCTTATTCCCTTCCGGTTGTGACGTGCCCTAAGGAGACCCTTTGTCTGCCACCATCTTCATCATTACCGTCGAAGCCCTCAGCAGAAACCTCAAAAGCATGATCAACAAACCATAATTTTACCACTTCCACACCACCACTGGTTGCCCCATCATTACTCACCTCATTTACGTCGATAATGTCCTCATTTTCTTTTCAGGCGACATCGGATCAGTTGAGGTAGTCCATAGAACGCTGGAGAGATACGCCAAATGCTCAGGTCAGCATGTCAATAGCAATAAAAACGTCATCTACATCCACCATAAAGTAGACAGGAACCACTCTACAAGGCTTGCCAATCTAACTTTTTTCACCACCGCGTATCCTCCGTTCTTCTACTTAGGCTGCCCGTTAGTTTAAGACAAATCCAACTCGACCATTTTTGAGTCCCTAGTGACCTCTATCAGGAAGAAGATCGAAGGCTAGCACAACGCGACCCTTTTCCCTAGCAGGAAGATGATTATGATCAAACATGTTCTCTCCTCCATCCCCATTCACATCATGGCCGTCCGTAGCCCCCCCAAGAAGGTTATCTCCTCGCTCGAATCCCTCTTCGCCAGATTCTTTTGGGGTCATAGTCATGGTGAGGATAACCACCACTGGGCCAGTTGGATCACCATGGCCAAACCCATCGAGGAGGACGTGCTGGGATTTTCTAGATTAGAGCACTTAGTGGATGCATGCTCCATGAAGTTATAGTGAAAGCTACGCACGGACAACTCTCTCTGGTCCAGGTTCGTGAAGGCCGGATACTTCAGATTCGCCCATCCATCTACGGCCTTAGTAAACAACAGATCCTTGCCAGCTGGCGATGCATCTCCTGCGGTCACGATCTCGTCGAACCCCTTATCTGCCTGCAGCTGGGCAATGGTCACTCTTCGGTGAGTAACGAGCGTTGGCTGGAAGACGCGCTACTCACTGTCAATAACCCTCACATCGGAGAGATCTGTGACCTATAAAATACCGCTTCTGGATGAATTTGGAACTGAGTCAGAGACTGCTTCGGGCAGGAGGCAACCGCGAGTCTCGCAGCTGTTAATTTACAGATCTCTAATGAACCGGACTCCCTGCGGTGGACCCCCAATCCAAGCGGCAAGTTTTCGCTAGCATCAACTAGGATCGTCTCTAAAGGGACCGGCACCCCGTCCCCCTTCATTGCCCCTTACTGGCATTCATGCATCCCAAACAAATGGTCGATCCTGATTTAGAGAGCCCAGAGACAAAAACTTCCCACTGACGACTCCATCATCCCCCTCATGATGAGTCGGTAGAGCACGTCCTCCTATCCGATGACATATCATCGCAGTTGTGGACAAGCCTCAACATCAAGCTCCGACAGATACATCATCCCTGGGGCTTCAACGATCTCCTTGCCAGCTGGAGACGCTCCCATGGGTGTCAGATCATCGCAGTCGCCATCATTTGGGTTTTGTGGAAGAATCAGAACAAGTATAGATACAAGGGTCGTCAATTCCTTCCTCACCAGCTGCTTAGCAAAGTCCTCCGTCAGATCCACAGAGTTCGGAGGTGCTGCTCCTACTCCGAAGACAGCTTTTTGGAAAGCCCTGGCCTAGCCTCTGTCCTCTTTGCATAGTTTTTTGTTGACGCGCTGCGTCCTTTTATTGTTGTTCTTTTTTTTTGGCGCGTGGCGCTTTTACTTGTATAGGCATCGCCATTTTGCGCCTGATACATCAATAAAGTTCCTCTTCAAAAAAAAAATATATATATATATATATATATATATATATATATATATATATATATATATATCCTCTTTACTTTCAAATAGGTATTTGTATATATATATATATATTATATACATAATGTTATGATAAGGTTGTTCTCAGATTTTTAGGCTAACAGCTGCCCATACTCATCCCTCGCAGTAAACACACACTCACACTCTCATCCCCCTTCCTTTATATACCTTTGTGTGTGTATATATATATTATATATTGAATGAATGTATATATATGTATATGTGATTTTGCTATTAGATATAGCTTAAGGATTAGTGAGTCAGTTTCGGAAAGGACCCAATAAGCATAATGGGCAGCTGTTAGCCTAAAAATCATATAACATGCATTGTACCTTAGTTTTGACCTAGTTTGACCAGAATGGTTGACCAGAGTTGACCAAAGGTTGACTTTGACCTAGTTTGACTAGAATAGTTGACCTAGAGTTGACTTTGACCTAGAATGACCTAGAATCATATAGCATGCATTGTAGATTACTTTTATTTCATATTAGATACTTTGTAACCTATGGTTGCCTTAAATAGGACTTAGATACTCCAGTTTGGACTCTTATTCTCATTAAACAGTCGAGATACCAGGCGAGTACATTCTACGACCGTTTTATACTTGTTAGGAATTATATTCTTGTCATAGTTTAATTTATTTGATGCTGACACGATATTATCGTGGATTAGTACTATATGGATCTTTACATAGGATGTTATCCCATTGGGTGCATCGAATACATCATGTCGTGTGCTTTTTACGAACATCATGTATTTTATGGACTCTTATTATTCATATATACTCATGTGCTCTCATATACTCTCATGATCTCATGAGCTTCATGTATAAACTATCACGTGCAATAACATAACCTGTCTAGATCCTTGTGTATTGATTGGGGCATGGGGGAGTAGAAATAGTCATGTGAACAATTCCAAAGTAGTATAATTATGTATAAACTATGTAGTGTAATCATGTACAAATCAAGCCATTCATATGTCATTGTAGACTAAATCACATAGTCACTTCAAGTTCTCTATTATCATATATAGATAGCTTTCGTTATTTATTTCTCTCTTTCTTTTCATGCTTATTTCTTACAGTATTTTATGTATCTTATTCTATCACATGCTTTATATTTTCTATCAAGATATAAACTGTGTGAGATGTATTATGCTTGTTCCCGTCCTGATTGGACTGTTGAAAATGTTACAGGTGATGAGGAGGAGTTCTGCCCTACATATTATGGCACAGGCTTAGATGACACCGGTGACTTGGACCCTCAGGATGATCCAGCAGTCGCTGAGGACTTGCCTATTGTCTAGATTAGATTTCTAGACTACTTTTCCTTTTAGTTGTCTTATTTGATGTACTTCTAGATATTCGTTATTTTGCGTTATTTGAACACTTAGATATTACTCTCATTTGTAGCTCTTGTTGGAGATACCTCTTTTATCTTATCCATCTCTTTATTCCTTATTTCTACCTTAGATCCTGTGATTGAGTTGTACCTTTATATTGTCCTCCTTTTGGAGCGTATATTGTTGTATAGGTACATCTATATTGTTAGATATTGTGACCTAGGACAGCGTTTTACCGTCGACACTTCGGCGTAGGCTGGACGTAACCACTTCTTGTACCCTTACACTGGGTACGGGTCGTGACATTATCTAATAGTTTATATTATTTGATATCTACTATGGATCTTATATTTAGCGATGCTATATTTTATCCTAATACGATGATATATAGACTGGTATATAGCTGGATCTTCAGCCATGAGATGTTATAATGGTTATCGTTTTGACATTGTATACGACATCGAAATTAGACATTATACATGATAGTATTGTAAAGCATTGATCGTGTATCGTAATATGTCATGGTTGGATCCACTGTACTAGTTGGGGTGGGGGAAATTCTAGTAAAAGATGTGATCAAATTCCTATTATAATTATAAAAATTGTAAGTGTTAATCGTATACCTCATGCAAGATTAACCAGGCTACCTAGCTATTGTACAAGTTCCCAAGCTGATCACATCTCAAAACTAGTATTTCAAACACATAATATTTATAGTATTAATTGTCCATGTTATATTTTTTGGACTGTACTTACATGCTATGTCTGTTTATTTTCATTCATGAACATTGTACCATTGACATTATTTATTCTTCATAGTACTATTTCCAGTTTACGATTATATATTGGTAGTTCTATGCCGTCATCATTTATCGTATGCTCTATTTACAGCTTTATAGTTTTTGTCAACTAACTGAAACTGCTAGTAGTATTTGTATTTCGCTCCAATCTTGACTAGATATATTTTTCAGTTGACGAGCTCGAGAATACATGTCCTACCTATTATGGTGCTCCGGAGACCCAAGGAGTGGATCCTCCGGTAGGGTAGCTTAGTCTTCCTAAATGGAAGCTAGTTAGATAGCATCAATATTGCTGTATTTGTCTCCAATTATTGAGACCCAGGATATATTATTTGTTCGGGATATGTACTTATTATTGGACTTCTAGACTCTGTTTGTATTTGACTATGTTACTACACTATTTTCATCATTTTAAATCCTATGTCTCTTCGTGCTATTATCTTCCTCTAGATTATGTGATTGAGTATATATGTTCTAGATGATATATTATTCCACCGTACGGAGATGAGATATACTGTTGACAGGTTATATTCCATATCTGTTAAACTATCTAGATATTACTGTCGACCTATACAGTATTCTACCGCTGATACTGCGTCGTAGGTTGGACGTACCCACGTGCTAGTGCCCCAAAACTGGGTGTGGATCATGACATATTTTTGTGGTGGCCCATGCAGGTCGAGGTCGCAATTAGTGCAATTTTGTAGTGGTGCTCGGACTTAGAGTGCTATTACGAGCTTGTTATTAGGATATAGGTTATAGGATATATTAGGAGATACTCAATCACACTTAGGAAACTTCCAATCTTTTGATCACCATTTTAATCCTTCTTTTGCAACAATTCTTCGAATTCAATTGTCATTCCTTGATAATATTTTATTTGTGTCGTATTGATTTCCTTTGTTGATCTGTCTTCAGTATGCCGAATACTAGGTCACAACGCTCTGGACCAATGGGACCCGCAGTATATTTGGAGAGGTCTGCTACTTCACGACCTCTTGCTCCAGTTACAGTAGTTATAGCTCCAGGAGTTGCTCCTACCACTTCTCTCGTCTATGTGGGAGTCTCAGAAGCATTTGGGGGCACTACTCCACCGGTTCAGAGGACTGTTCAAGTGCAGCCATAGGTAATATCTCCACCACCTCTGCCACTGGATGATGTAGCGCAGATGTGTACATTGTTCCAACAGATGATGAAGGTACAGAGGGCTCAGACAGAGGCACAACAGCGACATGATGATGTAATGCACCAGAGCATCGAGAGTGTCCACCAGTAAAGAAGGTCTCTACTACTTTGCCTCAGGATGCTCCAGCTTAACAGCAATAGACAAGGTCTGGTACCATCATGGACTTCAAGAATATATCCCCTCATAAGTTCAAGGGTACCGAAGGGATCCATTATGCTGACGACTGAATAGAAGATATTGAACGAATCTTGCAGTTGGCACATATTCTAGAGAGCTTGCACGCGGAGGTAGCCGCTAGTCAGCTGTTTGATATCTCCCTCACCTGGTATCATATAGAGCCTAGACTTGCCATGATGGGGTTGACTTGGGATGCCTTCAAGAAGCTCTTTAAGGAAAAGTTATTTCCTGATGTGGCTTTGAGTCCCTTGGAGAGCCAGTTTTTGGGATTGGTTCAGGGGAACTTGTCAGTAGATGAGTATGCTGCCGAGGTTTTCTGCTTGAGTCGAGTCGCAAAGAGCATGGTTCAGAATCCAGGGGATCGGGCCAGAAAGTTTAGGAGGGGCCTGAACTACAAGGTCAGATCGCATACTTCTGGGCACCGTACAACTACCTTTGAGGATATTCTGATGGATGCCCATATTGCTGTATGACGCCATAGGTGGTACGGGTAGTAGTACGGGACCGACAAAGCATCCCCAGCTCTCTACCAATCATTCTAATCACCGCAACAGCAGTTTCAGGCTCTAGCTAGGACTTATATTCTGTAGTTTTATGCATCGGCATGAGGTCCAGTACAGTAGGATCAGCTGCATCATCAGAGGCAAACCCAGCAATGTCATTTCTGCAAGAAGTTAGGTCATCTTTGGATAGTTGTAGAGTGAGACTGAGACTGAGACTTTGTTTGCACTGCGGCACTGTAGGACATCGAGTGAAGGATTGCCTCATAGCTCCTTATCTTCCCCGATAACACGCAGTTCCAAACCAAAGGGGCCCAGCTAGGCCACCCGTAGCACCGCATCAACAGAGGGAGACACCCCATTAGGGCAGGGCATTTGTGATGGCGGTCGAGGCGACCAATACTGTAGGTGATGGGTTAGAAGGTTAGGTTTTGTTCTTTTCTTTTCTTGTTCCTTTCCATTTCTTGATTGCTTGATTGTTTCCTTCGTACCTTTAGCTTTCATTTATGATTTTCATGGTAGAGTAGTAGTGAAACCTAGTAAGGACTATAATAACATGACACTATAGAGGCTATAACCATGCATGTTTGTTTACATTCCATAGAATTGCATATTGTATAACTTTAAATAGGATTCTGCTAGACTTTAATTGTTGGGGCTTGACCGAGAGAAGAGTAGAACCAACTTAATTTCGAGGATAAAATTTCCAAAGGGGGGTAGGATTTTCATTACCACATTTCTAGATAGGGATATTTTTGTCATTTTATTAGTATATTGTGTGTATTTATTTAATTAATTATAATGGTTGTTGCATTATTTAGTAGATTAGCCTATTTATTGGACCCTTGGTTAGTGAACCTATTTGAACTTGTCATGACACTGGGACGTACATTTTAGGTTGGACACAATTAGACTCATTTAAGTCATAATGGGTCATGAATAGGATTAAAACTAACCAACCACTTAGGCTAAAAGCTTTCAAAGGTTAACCAAACCTTCATGACAACTTAACGGATATTTTGGATATTTTAAATAAGACAAATTAGGATTTTATGACCAGCCACTATCGGGAGAGAGGTTTCATTCTTCATTTCTTCATTTTGGAGCTCAAAACCCTAGTTTTAGTGTCTTCCAAAAATCTACCCATTCCTCCACCAAAATCCTGCTAAATTTCTTTCTGTCCTCTTCTATTATTCATCCAAGGAGCAAGGAGCTTGGAGACCAAGGAGCACAAGAAGAGGAGGCCGATACCTTGAGCGATTGTGTCCTACTTTGGGTGTTTCATTAGGAATCCATCTCCCAATAGGTAAACTACTTGTCCTTTCTCCTAGTTTAGACACAATTTCTTATGACACTATTAGGAAACTCATCCATGGTCTAGGGATATCCATAGGAGGAGGAATATGACTCTAATGACCATGTTAGTAGAAGTTACATAGGCCTTTTATGCCATTTTTGGAAAAATTTGAGAATGGTACACTAAGTGTCTGTCATATGTTTTGATAGGCTAAATGGACAAGTGAATGATGTGTGTGGCTAGTAACGTGTCCATAAATGGATACAAGTAGGTTGTGTCATGATACGGTAGGACACGAGATTAATTTAGAGTGTTTGGGCCTCCTACACTTGTGGTGCACATGTCCTATTATACATGACACTTGACACTAGTATAGGATTGCTCTAATTATGTTTGTAGGTATATTTTAGACTTGTATATAAAGTTTGGTAGTGTTCGGACAAGGTTTGAAAGAGTATCTTGAGTGTATCGCCAGCTTGTGCACCAAGTGTTCGATACGTGTCCCTATAGGGATTTTTTTGTCCTATTCGAGTTGAAATTTGGTGTACGTGTCCTAGATAGGATACGTAGTGTGGTGTCATGGTATCTCTTGATAGATACTAATGGATTGAGTATACATGTGTCTAGTCTATATACGTGTCTATGTGTGTGTATATATATATTTGTTGAGTGTGTCTAATTATCTGCACATATAGATGTGTCTATGTGAGGAATGAGTTATATATATATATATATATATATATATATAAAATTATATATATATATATATATATATATATATATATATATATGTATGTATGTATGTGTGTATATCTTTATGTGGTAAGTAGATGGTGGTGAGTATGTGTGTATATTTATATAAATATATGTGTGTGTATATATATATTAGGGAGTGTGTGTTGTGTAGGAATTTAGAGGGTGCAGCAAGGAGTGTCCAGGACATAAAAGTAGGGATTAGAGGATTAGGCAACAAGAGGGGGTTCATATCCCAATACTAGTAGTTGTTAGGCAATAAATAGCTTCAGGTTACTGCTTCTGCACAGCAGTAAATGTAGCAGAAAATATAGGGGAAATGTATTAGAAACAACTAAGTAATGTATATATTAATATGTGTGTTTAGGTAGAAGCACCAGTAGGGTATGTTTGTAACACCCAGTATTTCAGATGAGGGTAATTTTGAAATTTTGTAATTATAATAATTATTTATTGATTATTATTTCATGATATGATTTTTGGTGATTTTAAATTATTTTAAAATTATTTAAATCAATGACTTGTGGTTTTGACGTTTTGCTAGTGAAACCCTAGAGACTGTTTGACCTAGAGCCTAACCATGTGATTATGATATTTTAATGTCATTTTTGGCCTAAGGATATTTTTGCATTTAACTTCTTTGAATTATTTTGATATTATTTTATTATTTATGATATTGTTTTGGGGTTATTTGAGTCGGGTTCGAATTTTAACTCAATCCGACTTGAAACGGGGACCCGGGGGTAGTTTCACTCTAGTGGGGCCCACACACTAGTTAGGCATGGCCCACATGATATTAATTTTAGTCCACATGATAGAAATATTTTAGTTAGAGGTTAGACTAATTATTATGTATAAGGTTAGTGTGATTAGAGACTTTAGAATGACTAATTTAGCCCCTACCAATTAGCCCTTTCCTAATACTAATAGAATAGGTTAGTGGGGGCATTTTGGACCTTATCATAATAGGACAAATAGCCCCATATGGCCAGCCACTTTGGCAGAGGATAGGCTCAAGTTCATTTCATTATTCTTATCCACACTCTCTCTCTTGTTCTTCCCCAAATTTTTAGAGAGCAATCCCTAGCAATTTCTCCACCAAATCCTTCCATTTCGCCACCAAATCTTCTTCTTTCCTTCTCCATTCTAGACAAGGAGGAAGCTACCCAAGTTTGGGAGGTTCGAAGCTCGTTCGTGTCCTTTTGGAATCTCTACGTGTCGGTGTCGCTCCGGGAAGGCTTTTCTTCGATTCGATCTACCGGGTGGTATAAATCCCTTCTCTTTTTCATTTCCTCATGCATATAGGTCTATTTTGAACCCATAGGAATGACCCCCATGGTTGTATCTCCATTTGTGTCCATTTTGTGTCCATTTGGAGGTCATAGGAGTATCCTTTGTGTTGTGGTTGTGTCCATGTTGGAAAACCCCAAATTTGGACACACTATGTGTTGTTGTTATTTATGAATGAATTATTACATGTTTAATCTCATATTTTTGTATTGGAGATGTGTTCTATAGTGTCTCATAAATATATATTAGTGTAGAGAGTGAGTTCTTGATATATTATGTTATATACTTGTGTTCTTTTGTCTCAAACTACCCAAATCCGTCATGATTTTTATCCACGTTTTTAATTTCAGTCCTAACTTAGAAATGTCATAACTTCTAGCTCAAAGCTCGGTTTAATCTCCTATTTTTTTAAAAGAAGTGTATTGATGTTAGCTTCCAAAAACATGTACTAATAGGCCTAATTCTTTCTGTAACTTTCTGGAGAATTACTTGAGTGTCAGCTGTACGAAAGACAAATGCGTTCTCGGTGTTTTCGTGATTCCGGGAGTTTCCGGAAACAAAAACGCGATCCGTTTGAAGTTTCGAAAAGCTAACACATAGATCTATAACATAATCTAATCCTAGATTTTAATTCATGCTGAGATGGTACAATATTGATTATCAGTAGGAGTTACTATTCGGCATATGCATTTTGTGCACCCTTGTGTGTAATATAATATTCTATTTGATTTTAACCCATATTAATGTATATACATTATGTAATTAAATAGAGAATACAAGCATGAGTAAATGGTTAAATAAATGATGTATGAGGTGTAAGTATCCTATCTAATGTAAGCATGTATAAGTATGGCTTGTAATGAATATGTAGGTTCCATAGTATGTAATGTATGGTGCATATAGTAGTGCAAGAGAATAAATGAATGATGAATGAATGCAAGCATGAATGTAATGTAATAATAGATGTAATGTATGCAATATACAAGTTAATGAGTTGTAATGTTCTATGTTAACACAAATCCTATATTACCTCATGTACCCCCTTACACTATGTTGACACTATCACACTTGACACATTGTTCACTTACACTTTGACACTCTTTGATATGTATACACTATGTATGCCCATTTAACCGTCACTTGCCCCTTTGCCATGTTCACATACACACACATAGCCTCTTAAATAAGTATTTATGAATATAGTTAACTTAGCTATGTATGTATATTATATATATGTTAGCATATTGTGTTGTAATATATAAGTTTATATAACCATTTGAAATGCCATAATTATAGACCTAATATTGAATACCAATATATGCATGTGTATATATGTGTAGACATATATAGCTTAAAGTAATAGATTACCTAGTATATATCCAATGTGAATTCTTGCCTATTTGAGTATTGAATAATTGCATGCTATATAGAGTTGGGTGTATGTTGGCTTGTATAGCCTTGTATTGATGTGTGCTTGCTAGGATAGTCTTGGTTAGGCCTAGTAAGACTTGCTGGGTTAGGACATGACCTAGTTTGACCTAGTTTGACTAGTGCAGTTGACCAGAGTTGACCAAGGGTTGACTTTGGCCTAGTTTGACCTAGATTCATGTAGAATGCATTCTAGTGCTTTATATTACCCTTCTGGACATGTTGTGACTTGTGCTGTTCTAATTAGGAGCCAGACACCTCTCCTCGGATAGTATATTTACTTTGGACATTCAGACATCAGGCGAGTACATTCTCTGATAGTTCTATCATTTATTTGTCAATTACTGTACTTCAGGTCTAGTTAGCTGTATGTGATTCTCTATTACAAACACGTATTTTTATTTCTGAATCCATGTATGCGACACACATACTTACTTGTCTCACCTCTATTATTCGAATCACCAAACGAATCACCATACGAATCACCATACGAATCACTATTCGAATCACCCTATTCGTATCTTCATATGTTGGTTGGACTTTTATTCGATTGATGTGTCGGATTTTGGATTCATTTTTATTAGATGGGTGGAGAAATACTTGATTAGACATGTGAACATTCCCACTATTCGAACCACCCCCTGTGAATATATTCGAACGATAGCCATTCCACACCCGGCCAGGTGTGTGATGTACCGGATTTACCCTTAGCCGTTTACATGTCTAACTAAGTATTTTAAAACACACTTGGAGAATTTATTCGAATCATTATTAGAACATCATGTGAATCACTATTCGTATTACCTTATTTGATTCACCTTATTAGAATAATGATTAGAATTACATTCGACTCATCTTATATTAGACTCACATTGGGATTATACTCGACTTATATTGTACCATCTGAACTCATTATGTTACTCTAGTTCAGCTAGATCTTATTTTACAGTCTTCTTTGCTATGCTTCTCTTCTTGTTTAGTTACCTTACTTTCCTTGTACCTTAACTGCTCTCTACATTATTACTCGTACAAACTGCCATTTTCATCAATACAACTGTCTATAACTGCTTTATAGTTCTCTGTCATTTACTTGGGATTTCTTGATGAATTGTACTCGTTCCTGTCCTGACTCGACCTATTGATAAATTTTACAGATAGCCTGGAGGTTGCCTGCTAGCCTAGAGGAGACACAGTAGAGATTGTATAGTTAGTTATTTTAGTTGTATTGAGTTGTATTTATTCTATGGATTACTGTATTGAGCTTTGAGATGTTTTATGGGTTTGTGTATCTAGACACTTAGACTTCTATCTGCTGTATCTCTTTTGGATTTCATGTTTTACCTATCTTTTATCTTGCTCTACCTTAGTTGTGATTGAAACTGTATCTGCTATGTCACCTCCATTCGGAGAGTATATACTGTACAGGTACCTTTATATTGTTAGATGTTTGACCTAGGACAGCGTTCTACCGTCGACACTGCGGCGTAGGCTGGACGTACCCACGTCTCGTGCCCTTACTCTAGGGTGCGGTCGTGACAATGTTTTAGAATGGGAACTTGTAACAGAGATGAGGATAGAGCGGCAACAGCTGCTATTGTGTAGTTAGCAAGCAATTACTTGTTAGCAGTAACAGATAACAGTAGTACGAAGCAGTTTTAGCATCAATGCATTATGCAACATACAGATTTATGCATGTGTGCACTGGTATGAGTTGATATCATGGAGGCATAAGTGTGTACGTGTGTGTTCTTAGATATAGTATATCTGTGTTATGTGTATTTGTATATCAGTAGAAGGGGATACCAATGTAGTTGTCAGTGTGTCTAGATTATGTTTGAGTATGCATATAGGAGTGTGAGTTTGGTTTAGCATTTAACACTTAAGTACTTGTGTATGTTCCTACATGAAGGTACTGTAGGTGACCGCAGTAGGCAGCTAACCGGCAGGTTTTATGGACAGCATAGAAGGCTATTGCTATTGGCAACAACAGATAGATGAAGGCAGTAGGAAGAGCAACACCAACAGCAGTAGAGGGTGTACATCGTTGGCCAATTGGCTAATGATCACACCTGATTTTGATAATCAACAACTTTGGTCGATACGCAAAATATACATACTGCTACAGGATTACAGGTTTCAAATGAGAAGAACGTCTGCATCTACGTCTTACTACATCTACGTCCTACTGCTACAAATTACTAACATCGCATCGTCGTCAAGAACCAAACGCACTGGAATCAAGATCAAGCTTTTTCATATTTTCTTCTGTATTTTTACTTTTATTGAGTCTAGAAAAAATATGTAAGGTTGATCACGATCGGTACTGACTTATGCTCTTCTCAGTCCACAAACAAATTAAGCCTACCTATCCATATATACAAAATCCAAAAGTCCATACTTCTAAAAAGCCCAAAACCTAACAGATTTTGGCCCAATAGTCCTAACCTAACCCAGGCAGAACTCGGGCAGAATCGGCCCATGTTCGACCCGATTTTGGTCCAAGATGTTTTTTATTTGATTTAAAATCCCTCTAAATCTGCATCCAACGTTCGAATGCGAGATTTCTGCACCTGAACTCAGCCCGAACTCTGGAGAATTCGGTCTACAAAAATACTATAAATAGAGAAGAACTTTCCTATTTCTAAATCATACATTCACTCATTCCTTCTCTTCTCTATTCATTCTAAAGTGTTTTCTACGAGCTAAAGCTTTCAAAATCAATTCTTTACCACTCTTAGCCAAAGCTAGTACAGTTTTGTTCAATTTAGAGTTTTGATATTGAAGAGTTGCATTAGAGCCTGCATTCAGAAAACGTTATAGTTTCACCAAGCACGGTGTTGTGACAGACTACAAGCTTTAAATTAGCTTATTCCATAGTAGATTAACATCGAGCAAGAGTACTCGAGACGGGACTAGTCCTCTCAGAGGGATACTAGTATATATCGCTAGTCACTGAGTTTAATTTTTTTGACTATTACTTTACTGTAATTTACTTACTGTCATTTACCTTCCATAGTATATAGTTGGATAATTTTTAATTGGTGATATTTTCTGCTGCACATGCACACACTCTATTCACCCCCTCTAGAGGTGCTCAACGGTCATACAATTGATATCAGAGTAGGCTATACATATACATAACCATCTAGAGAGTATATATATAGCTGTCGTTAAATCTATATTCAACGGTGAAGGGCAATCCACAAATAGATCCCAACTATTTGGTGGAACGAATTATACCTACTGGAAAACACATATGAGTTTCTTTCTAAAGTCACTGGACTTCGATCTTTAGTCGATAGTTATAGATGGCTACAAGAAACTACCTAGAACAATAATTTGGTACTAGTAGATAAGCCACATGATAAATACACTAAGCATGAAAAGACATAGGATAGTCTAGATGTACGAGCCATCAATGCACTATTTTGTGAAATTGACAAAACCGAGTTTAAAGGCGTATCAACCTATACGATTTCTAATAAAATTTGGAGACTTCTTGAGGTAACTCATGAAGGGACTTCCCAAGTGAAGGAATCCAAAATCAGTAGACTAATACAGGAATACGAGCCTTTAAAGATGAAATTAGGTGAGTCAATTACACCCACGTTTACTCGTTTCCTTGATATTACTAATCCATTATAATCTTTTGGTAAGGATTACAGCAATCATGAGAAGATTATGAAAGTACTACAAGCCTAACAATGAAGTAGAACCTGAAGGCCACCGCGATCTATAAACCCCCAAATTTCTAAGGTGTTTAAAATTTTAATTATTCCTATTATTTTAATTAATATAATTTACATTACCTTATTGCAATAAATAATTTTGTATTAGTTAGGTTTTATTATAATTGTGTCAATAAATAATTTATACTTATAACAATTATGGCCCCATGTTACCAATAAATAAATATATATTATGAGGTACAAATATTTTAGATTTTTGGTTGTTAATAATGTTTTTGTATTTTTGGGCCTTATTATAAATACTTTTTGTATAACATAAATATTAGGGATATATATATATATATATATATATATATATATATATTTAAAAAAAAAATATATATATATATATAATATATATATATATATATATATATATATATATATATATATAGATATATATATATATATATATATATATCTTTTATATATATATATATATATATATATATATATATATATATATTTATATATATATATATATATAATACATATATATAATATATAATATATATATATATATATATATATATATATATATATATATATACTTATATATATAATATTATATATATATATATAAATATATAATATACATATATATATATATATATATATATATATATATATATATATATACTTTATATATATATATATATATATATATATATATATATAAATATATATAAATATACATATATATATATATATATATATATATATATATATATATATATATATATATATATATATATATATATATATATATATATATATATATATTTCAGGAACCAGTAATTTTATTGATAAAAAAAAAAATAAAAAAAAATATATATTTCAGGAACCAGTAATTTTATTGATAAAAGAGGAAATTACAGGTTACAAAAGCTATCCAACTCCAACAAGTAGCCAAGTTCCAGGAATTGTCGGCCTGTGCTTGCAACGTCGCAAAGCTTTCCCGATCTGTCGTCTAATTTCTGCAAGCAACTGAGACACCGAGTAAGAATACTCCTCGTACCGCCATTTATTCCTATTCTTCCAAGTCACCCAACAAGTAGCAGCCACCACTATCTCCTTCAGATGAATGTTAGGTCTCTGCCACCACTCCTTGAGATAACTAATGAGATCCACCCTCCATCGTTTGACCTTGAGATCATTCTGTAGGTTGTGCCATACCTGGATAGCTAAATCTCCTTCACCAAAGACATGAGTAGTAGTCTCCACCTTCGGTCGTGAGCAGCAATGACATTTCGACCCTAGCTGAAACCCCAACGCTTGAATATTATCGTCCGTGGGCAATTTGTTGGTGAGTATCCGCCATAATAATATGGACCACTTATAAGGAATACAAGAACTCCATATGTGTGTAAAATGTGGCTCGATAGTTGAGGGGATGCGAGCGATCTTCCAAGCCGAGGCTACCGAGAAATTCCCCGAAGAAACACCTAACCATTTCCATTCTCCCGAAACCGAAGTTATAAGATGATTAGCCATTTCCCTCCCTTGCAGCAGCCTACGCCATACATGTGAGCACTTTTGTGCGGCGCCAGCTGTGTCTAAATCCTGAAATTTGCAATAACGAGCGTTGATAAAGCGCTTCCATAAACCGTCCTGTGTTTTCAATTTCCACCACAGTTTGATTGTAAAAGCATGCATCATTTCTTGCAAAGTTCTAATACCCAACCCAGCTTCTTCAATTGGACGAGCCATCGAACTCCAACTAGCCCAGATGTGTTTTTGTAACCCATCATTAGTTCCCCAAAAGAAGCGAACGAACATATTCTCCAATCGATTAAGCACCGTCTTCGGGCGATTGCAAGCCGCTATCGTATACATCGGAATGGATAACAAGACCGATTTCAAAAGAGTTAATTTACCTCCATATGAGAGAATTTTCTGCTGCCATCCTTCCAGGCGCCCTCTGATTTTAGCAACGAGATCATCATACAGTCTGGTTGTGCGAACCCCTACGGCCATCGGACAACCGAGGTAGGTAAATAGAGGCTGCTTGATTTCAAAGCCAGTAATATTATAGAGCTCCTCCTTTCTATCAAATGATGGCAGCGTGTATATAGATGACTTAGCGACATTAATGCTCTGGCCTGATGCGCGCTCATATCTCCGTAACACCTTATGTAATAATTTTACCGATCGTACATCCCCCGCTGAGAATAACAACACATCATCTGCAAACGCCAAATGTGTGATAGCTGGACAACCACTAGGGACGTAGTAGTGCTTGAAGGATGCAATGTCAAGAGTCTTATTGAGATTTCTCGATAAAACTTCTACAGCAATGATAAACAACGTCGGCGATAGTGGATAACCCTGTCTTACGCCTCTAAAAGCTTTGAAATAACCAGAAGATATTCCGTTAATGATTGTAGAATACCAAACATTATTCATAAGACGAAACACCATGCTAATCCAACCTTCAGCAAAACCAAACTTACACATAACTTGCATCAGAAAAGTCCAGTCTACCATATCATACGCCTTGGCCATGTCAAGCTTGATTGCAATATTACCCCCCTATTGTCATTGTTCATCAAGCTCAGAAGCTCTTGGGCCAATAGTATATTATCTACTATCTCCCGTCCACGAACAAAACCACTTTGCTCGGGACTAATGATGCGAGAAAGAATAGGCGCAAGTCCTAATGCCAACAATTTAGAGATAACTTTGTTGAATACATTGCATAAACTGATAGGGCGGAAATCAGTCATGTACCTGGGGTTGTTGTATTTGGGAATCGGGACCAAAGACGTGCTAGTGATAGCCTTAGGCAAGTCGAAGCCTGCCATAAAGAGAGATATAGCTGCTAACATATCCTCAGCAATGATAGGCTAACACTTTACGAAGAATGCAACTGTAAAGCCATCCGGTCCCCCCGCACTGCTGACATCCATACTTTTAATAGTATGCAGAATTTCCTCCTTAGTAGGCTCGGCAGTAAGGGCTGCATTGTCCGCATCCGATATAATAGCAGGAATAACATCCAAAAGACCAGCATCCCCTTCAGTACGAGTGCTTTTGTACTGAGTCTCATAATATGAATTAGCCACATACTGAATATCCTGAAGCTCAGTTTTAATACACCCGTCATCATCAATGATATGATGAATCTGCAATTTCCGCTGCTTACTATTGACACATTCATGAAAGTACTTTGTATTTCGATCTCCATCTAGATCCCAATTCGGGCGCGCCTTTTGCTTCCAATATGAGTCAACATAAGAAGGTCGCTGCTTCAAAATTGCAGTAGATTTGTCCAGAGCCATCCTTTTCACACATGAGCGATCAGCCTCAAAAGCCAGCTCATCAGCTAACACTTGGTCCTCCGCAGCTTGGCACTCTTAAAAAATATCACCAAATTTGTTGTGACTCCATCTAGAGAGGGCTGTTCGATATGCTGCAAGTCGGGCACATATGCGCACAAGGCTATTATGATGATTAGTAGAATTCCAAGCCTCCTAGACCAGATCCATAAAACCCTCTTGCTTAGTCCAAAAATCGAGAAACCGAAACGAGCGCCTTCCCCCCTCCTTCCTCGCCAAAAATTTGATCAACAATGGTGCGTGATCAGACTCCGCCCTATTTAGATATTCCTCCTTCGACAACGGAGCGATATTATAGAAATCCTGAGTAAGCAGCATCCTGTCCAGTCTCGACCCTCTTCTCTCCCCGAACTTAGAACGAAACCAAGCGAATTTACTCCCTATAATAGGAAGTTCAGTAAGACCAGCGGACACCTGAAAGTTTTGAAACTCATGCACAGATATAGGGCATGGCAGCCTTCCTCCAACCTTTTCTTCCTCACACGAGATAGCATTGAAATCTCCCCCAACAGCCCATGAAATAGTGTAAATCAAACATAAATGGAGTAACCTCTCCCACATGCTCCTACATCCCTCTTTCTTGTTATGACCATACACAAAAGAGAACATGACAACATTCAAGAATTCATTATGAAAGCCAATGGTGACAGCTTGATCAAAGGAATCCAGCACAGAGAAAGTACACCATGCCTTGGCCAGTACCCAGATATTGCCTTTATCATTAGCATAGCTCTTTTCAAATCCAAGCTTTAGTTGATAATGAAGCAGTTTAGAACTGTCCACCTTAGGCTCCAAAATGGCCAACAATTGAATTTTATTCCCCTGACAAACATTACGAAGTCTTTTAAGAGCCATTTTGCTAGCAACCCCACGAATGTTCCAACACAAGATGTTAAACATTAGTGGGGACGGAGGTTGTACCAGATTTTTTGGATGCAGACGAGCGAAGGACCCTATCAGTTGGCTCCACCGCTTTTTTTTTGCGCTTTGGTTTTTCGACCGCCGCCATCGCCACTCCCTCTTCTTCTTCAACGGCATCAGTCCAACTCCGCAATTCCCCTTCCTCTTCGCTTCCTTCTTCATCTCCCTCAACAGTTTGATCTGGTGGATCAGGATTGATAGGCGCTTGAGACACCGGATCCTTAGTAATGGCAGCATTACTATCCAAATCAGGTTCAGTAATGGCATCTGTCCCGTCATTAGGCTGATTGGACACACGATCAGTAGCAGTAGCCGTCAATTCCTGCTCATTGTCTATAGTCTGCTGGTTAATATCCGGGGCTTGGAGTGGAGGTTGCTCCGCACTGGGGTCCATCGACTGCTCTGCACTCCTCGATGGCTAGGCCGTATCTTCCCGTTGAAGAATGTGTACATTCTCAGGCATGTGAAGTTGTGCACTAGTAGAAGCCGGAGTTTCCTTTAGTAGGGGTTCTTTTCCTTTGTCTTTTTGTTTGAGTTTGCATGAACCAATTGAATGCCCTTGATGACGGCAGTGAGAACAATAAAGGGGGATTGACTCGTACTCTATTAACTGCCAGAATCCACCGCTAGGTAAGTTGATACGAATTCTATGCTGAAGCAGTTTGGACGCATCAACCTCAACGAATATTCGAGCCATGCTTGGCCGAGATAGCTCCGACGTAGCCTTGTCAATCTTTAGGGGATTACCAAAAGCTGCAACAATGGCAAAGAGCGCATCCTTCGCATAGAGATGGTGAGGAAGATTTGGTAAATTGACCCACACTGGTATCTTAGGTGATTCCTGAGATGGAGTGAAATCTGGATCCCACTTGAAAATCCTCATGGGAGCCCTAGAAACGTACCACAAATCTTTTGAACGAAGTCGAAGAAAATCGACTTCACTAGAAGGTCTGATAAGGATGTGTTTTTCATCTATAACCCCAGCCGAAATAGAGCCAACGAACTCAAATCCAGTGAGAGCCTTCCTGATCAAATCGATCGGAGGCCGATTATACGAAAACTTGCCGATCAAGGCATATTTGAAGAGCCTTTAAAGGTAGTGATCGTCCGCGGCGCAATGACTGGATCAACAGAAGTCGATCCCTTCATGGCCTCCACGAAGGATTTTGCCGCCATAACCTTAGAAGAAATCAAGCACAGGGGAAGGCCACCAACCAACTAGTTTGGTGGCCAAGAGGAGACCCCGGCCCGGCCAAAGGCCACGCCGGTGGTGGTGGAGACGATTGAGAACTAGGGTTTCAGGGGCGACAGATCGCGTCTGCTCTTATATATATATATATATATATATATATATATATATATATATATATATATATATATATATATATATATATATTTTATTTTATATATATATCTATATCTATATATATATATATTTTTTTTTTTTTTTATAGATATATATATATATATATATATAAGTAGGGTTTTAATTATATATATATAAAATAATATATATATATATATATATAAAATAATATATATATTTATATATATATATATATATATATATATATATATAAGTAGGGTTTTAATTAAAAGGTCTATTTTTGAATGGTAAGTATTATTATGAAATTTTATATATTAAAAAAATGCTTCAAACTACTTAGAATATTTTGGAGAACTTTAGAATTAACTTTACATTTTATTTATATATATTTCTATATATAAAAAACATTTCATTAACTTGCGAGATTTTTAAAATCTCTCGAGTGGGCTAACTAGGCTGATACCCGACTGATCAAGGAGTTTTTTTTTTAAAATCTGTTGATCGACAACACCTCAAGCTTTGATCTATTCGACCCAAAATTGTTTCTAATGAATCTTTATCCTAATCTCCACAATATTTTCTCAAATCCTATTCAAGATCTTGCAAACATCTATCCATCATTCGATTTGAAAAATCGATATATAACCTATTTTGGGTTCTTCGGGAAACTGGGGATCCCGAGCCTAGCGAAACTATTTTTCATTTCCTGAAGCATCCATCGTGTTCTTCTATCTTTTCCGTACCTCACTGCTTGCAAAACAAAAGTCTAAGAAAAAGACTTAAATACAAACTAAGAAAAAAAAGTACAAGAGTACAATTTGATTCTGGGAAGCACAACTATAGAAATCTGATCAGAAGACGATCACTTTATCCCTTGGACGATGCGATATCGAAGGAGAAGTGCTCTTGAACGTGCTGCAGAAGCCTTGTCAAAAGATTATGATCATTAATGATGTCTTGAGAAGTGATTTTGAACCCTATTTATAGAGTTTGGGGATAACTGCCAGGCAGTTACAATGATTGGCGCACAGTACAAAACATTCTGATTATGTACTGTTTGGTGCACCATATTCTATTTCATCCATTTGTGTGAACGGTTAGCTTAACTACATGAGACACATGGCATTTTGTGAGAAAAGTGCAGTTGGTCGTTCGCAGTATTGTGTGTACGTTCTTCGAGATTAGTGGCATGCGTGTCACGTCATCTTTAACTACTTTTGGATGAAAATGAATGAATTGTGCACCTTGTTGATTGGCGCTAATTGTGAAACATGCTGAGCATTAAGTCTGTGAAGAGTTAGTCACTTCATAGCAATGGTAAATGGTGCTAAATAACCGACAAATGTCATCATAACAGATCTAACACAATCCTCCTCGAGCATCGTGCGCTCGAGATTCGAAAGGATTTTTCTCGGCTATTGTGTTGTCAGTCATTATGACCGATGACTTAGTATCTAGAGAAAGCTCGCCACATGGCAGCTTACGCTATTTGATTTTCGAGCGCCAGTTTATGTTAGGCATTATTCGAAATTAGGCACCATTTGATGGATAGGGTATGGCGCCAACTGTAAATGGCGCAATGCATTCCTTTTGCATTTTTAAAGCTTCTACAAGACCCCTTTCAAAGTTTATAAATTTCAAAGATTTCAAAATTTGGAATACTTTGAACAAGAAGCGTTTAAGCAGATTTTGCGCATAGACAGAATCCTAACCTACCCGTTATTTTATGCGCAATTTGTGCAGCCGTTACACATATGCTAAGGCTATAAATAGCCCATTGAGAGGAGAGAGAGTTCTTCTTTCAGATTTTTCCCTCTCAAACTCTTCTTATCTCCTTCTTTCTCTTACGAGCTCTCCAAGCTATCTCCATTGTCAATAATGGCGACAAAGAGATCCACCACAAAGAAAGGCAAGGGTGTCCGCCGGAGCATTGTCGTGAGCGTCAGTACTGAGTGTGCCAAGGCACGCTTTGCCGTCGGCGAGAGCCGAGGAAGCTAATCCTGCCCTTGAAGATAAATGATCAGTCAGAGAAGACGAACCATGCCCAGCGCCATTCGCTTACAGCGGGAACTATAGCCAGCGTCAACCGTCTCTTTCAGAGTGTTGGTTGGCGTTGTACCAATTTCAAAAAATGCACCACCTCTTTCAGCGTGTTGGTCAAAATACATCGATCACAAATCACATACTCCTTGTTTACTCAAAGTGCACGACGCGCTTCGTGTTATGATTCAAAAACAATGCGTATATTATCATGCTGTGCGAAACAGAACTGCTTGATGCATGCACAAATCACCAACTGTCATATTGTATGCACAAACTAAGAACTGTCGTACTGCATGCGCAAACTAAGAACTATCATACTACATGCACAAACTAGGAATTGTCGTACTGTATGCACAATTTGGAGACTGTTACTCTATGTTTTACGATATCTATTATTTACGCAGAGCTAAAAAAATATTTAGATTTTCTTAATTTATAAGAACACACTTTCATGATTTTAATACTTGTTTCTTTTTCTATAGTTGACCTCAGGGAAGACCCTCATGATGAGATATTGGCTTCTGCTTTCTGATCATCAGAATACCAGGATGACCTTTCTCATGTCACTTTCTTGCAGTTCGACGTACCTGTTACCAAAAGAGCTCTGCTGGAGTCCTAAAATGAAAGGACTTTGCTATGCCTGATGACGGTAAAGCTTTCCTATGTATGGATGAAGCTCCCCATAAGAAACTAGCCCTCTTATTTGGAGAGGCCATTGATGTAACGCCTCAGTCCCAAAATACTTAGGACTAGGTACGTATCCATGCCAGCTGTATACATACGAAGTACACTCCAATATATGAAAACCTTGTATGTATACATAATCGTAAACACGAAAGTCAAAATCCACAAGAAACTTCGAATGCTGAAACAAACATCACGAACGAGTTTGGAATAATAGATATGCCTAGGAAATGCCTGTCCAAAAGTCAAATTCTAGAACATGGGCAAAATCGTAATTTCGGATAAAAATGATGTCCGCCGTTGTACCCGCTTTGCACCAAAATGCGTGCCAATATCTACGGTCTCTAAAGTCGTCAAACTACATGTCTATAGATTTGTTTTGATGAGACGAACCCAACGGTATGTCCAATTTTGGATTCCGGTGGGCTGTGCACAAAATCGCCCATTGAGTGGGATTGTGGGCCCGCCAAAATAGCGTCCCGATCAACGGTCTCAGAATCGGACCAAACTTGGCTCACAGGACCAGAAAAATATTTCAAGTCCAATGGCGCAAGTTTCATCGCAATATGATGAGTGTGCACAAAGTTGTGACTTAATTTGCAAAGTGTCGATACGGGGTATCACGACGGATACGCACTGATTTCGTCGCGCACATACAACGGAATCGGGTTCCGTCAGTTCCCACACGTCAACAACATCCATATGCGTCTTTCGAAGCGTATAGTGCACGACCACGTCGCCCGGTTTGTCGGGACAGACGCCGTATCGGAGTGTTTCTCTACTTTTTGAAAACAAAATTTATAGTTTTTTTCGAAAAACTTTAACAACGTGCAACTTTCTACATACTAGATGAAAAGTGAATCCAAAAGGTGCGTTACAATCTCGGTTAGGTTGCCTTTGACTGCCTTCAATTAGTTTTTATGAAAGTTTAATGGACAGCGAGAAAAGTGGTCGACAAGTTGGTGCTTCAAAACAGTTTTTAATATTTAGAAAAGTGGGTTTTTCTCCAACTTCGTCTCAATTTTTCGAGCAAGTTGGATGGCCATGTCGAAATCCACTTGGGGGATCTCGAAGAGGGTCATGTGGGCTTTCTACACGAATTTACGGATCTAAAAACGGAATAGAATCGAGGGTGAAATCAAACGGGGAAGTTGGGTACCTTAAAGTGGGAATCAGTTGTTGTTGTTGTTGATGGTTCCTTTGTCTTCTTCGCGAGCGCGGCTTCGCCATAGTGCGCCCGAGCTTCGCCGTGGAGTAGGAAGGAGGAAGGAGGAGAGGAAGGAGAAAGATGGAGATTAGGGTTTTCTTGCTAAACATATATAAGTTATTTATAACTTATATATATTTATACATGCAAAGGGGGAGGGTTCTACCTATTGCCTGTACTGTGGGTTCATAGAAAAATGGGGAAGGGTTCGGACTATTTGCTGCTGCCTACTTAAGGGGTCGGCTCCCTATTTTATGTGGCTTCTGTGGCTTATTCTTGTGGTGGGCGCTGCTTGCAGCTTTTCAGTGGGTTGGGGTGGTCGGATGGGGCCGACCACCCTTTTCTCTTTTTTCTAATTTTTTTTCCTTAATCTTATATATATATATATATATATATATATATATATATATATATATATATATATATATATATATATATCCAAATGAATCCAAAAATTTTCTTCAAAATCAAAAAGAAATTTTAATATCAACTATCATATATGAAATCAACTTAAAAACATATACATATATTTAAATTCATTTGATATTAAAATTAACTAAATAATAATAATAATATCTAATAGGATAAATAGGTTTATTTAATCACCATAACAAAAAATTTAATTATAATAAAATAATAATAATCGTCCCAATGGGTTAACTTTGCCGTTCACCCATGTATGGGTCCAGAAAATTGTACAATCTTGTAAAATATTATTTTATTAATAAATCATAAATTTTGTACCAAAAGTCAATAAATATTCAACAAGTCTCAAAATTATTTAAAAATATTTGTACACACATGAAATGTTCCCATATGGCCATCTTAGTCACCCCCCATGCTCACATGGGCTTAAATTGGTTCGGGCCCAATTCGGACTGGTTTCGACAAACCGGGTCATCAAAAACCAATATATAAAATAATATTTAAATAAAATATTTTAAAAAAAGGGGTTTTACATCCTACCCAACTTACAAAAATTTTGTCCTCGAAATTTAGGATTAATAGGGTAGATAGGATTGTGGGATAGGAAGAGTTCGTCAATACCAAAATATAATTTAAATTTTGAGGAGGTGATTAAAACGTCGTTCAACACCACAGTGCAATTAGAAAATTGCAGAGTCGATATATGCAAAAATATATCATGGTTATGGAATTCAAATAAGGATTTCTAGTGAAGGTAACAAAATTTTGAATATCCAATTTTAGAGAACAGTAAGGAGTTGAGTAGACCAAAGAGAATAAATTAGACTTTGGGAGATATGGTTCCTTGAGAGAAAACTGGATACTAATCATCTTGGTCGAAGGTTTAATTAATTGAACGATTAGAATCATTCTCAAGTGATCTGGAATAATTGGGAGGACACGATAACAATTCTAGGGTTGAGGAATGAGGAGTAGTTAAAGACGAGGATTCAGCCACATGAGTCGGTCGGTGGCTATCTACATATATATATATATATATATATATATATATAACTGATAGGGCAACCAGAGATGATACCTTGAGTCTTCCCTAGCAAGTGCAGTGCCTTGTCTTTCCAAAATAAGTAAAAGACAAGAACAACAAAGGTTTCAAAGACGGTGCTATATATTGAGTACGAATTACGGGGTCCATAGGCGGCAAAAATAATTTCAGAAGAGAATTGTCAAGGCTGTCGCGGATGAGACTCTAAGGCAAGTTTACTATGTCTCCATCCACGTAGAATAATATGTGATAAGCGAACCAAAGTGCAATAGGTTGATCAGACCATCATGCACCGGTTCTGATAAGACAATATGTTAGTGGGTGCACCCAATAAAATATGTCATGATCAAGCTTGATAACGAAATTAGCTTGCAAAACTGAAGCTACATTAGCAGCATGAGATAGTCAAAATATAAGCAAGGGAGGTACTGATGAAGGAAATTTTAAATAGTCTAAGATCTTTTGAAACCAAGGCTCGCCCGAAGTTTGTGCCTATACAGTTGTCCCAGTGTTTCCTCATTTATGGCTTGGTAGACTAGATAAGGTAGGGTCCTCTGAATTTATAGTCTAAGTGAACTTACCAATGTGGTTCACAAGGAAAAAGGTTTGTTAGGTGGTGAGGTATTCTACCCAACTTACAAGAGTTAAACTAATCGTATCATGGGACAATGGGTCAAGCAACCAAGATAAAGTACAAATTTAAGCATTTAAGGAATTTAGTAGAACACAACCACATATCGGGTCGAAAGAATTGAGTCGAGGTTAAATCCCTATCCGTGGTCGAAAATATATCGGTATCATGGTTAAGATTATAGTTTGGCCATTTTGATCAGAAGTTCATGTCATGAAAATAGTATGCAAGGAGACGTGTTTTAGTGAGACATGATATATCTACATGAAAGTGGACTTGTCTAGGTCTTACACACGAAATTTGTTGGAAGGAAAAGCCTAGTGTTGTACTCGAAATATACAAGTCACGGTAGGGGACGCCAGAAGATCAAAAATAGAAAGTGGGAGTTCACGAGGTGATAATTAATGCACAAAATAAAGAAGATCAAATTAAAGTATGAAATAAAATTAATTAAAGAATCCATTAAAAATAATTTAGGATCACAATTCCGGAGAGAAGATAGTCTCCTAGATGAACACAGTTAAGGAACCATTAAATCATTATTCAAATTGCAAGTGGGTAAGAAGTTCGCAATTAAAAGATCTAGAATTGAAGGAAGGTCGAGTAAGTCGAGGTGGTAATACAGTCACATAGCTGGGTAGATGACTAACAACACTTGTGTATATACTACTATCATGGTTATGAGTGACATGGCAATTAGTATGGAATACTCAGTAGGGTTATCTTGGGGCCTACCATTAAAATTTTAGCTCAAGTATCCTCCAAAAGTTTCAAAAATAAATTTTCAAAAATATACCATCAAAATTTGTATTCTCTCCAAGCCGTTCAAATTCATCATAAAAGTTTAAATCACTTTCTTAAATCTCAAAGCAAAATTTTATCTCGTTACTACTAACCTTTTCCAAAATTAACGTTTAAATTCAACTATTTAACTCAAGAGTTCATAATTTACGAATCCATAAAAATTTCACAATCAATAAAAAATTTAACACTCTAAAATCCTCAAATAACTCATAATAAAACTCTTTGCATATTAAAAGCAATCTCAACAATTAAGCTCAATGCTCTCATCAATTTTAACTTCTATTCATGCTAAGTTATTCCAACAAAATCACAACTTTTAAATGGTAACTTCATTTAATCAATCAAAATAACTTTCCATCACATCCTTCAAAATTCTCCCAAAATTTTTAATATTAGCAATCCCTCATTAAACTAAATGTTCAAATAATCTTATCAGTCAAAATCTCTTTACCAAAAATCTAAATAGATTTGTAATCCTCAATCATAGGACACCATAAAAATTTCTCAAAAATCGTTTTCATAACTTTCAAATATTTTAAACCAAAATTCGCCATCATTACTTCCACTTAAAATTCAAAATTTACTAAATACGAAAATTGCAAGTTGTATAACTCAAATTTAAATAATTTCTATGGCCATTTTTAAAAGCTAAGATCATTTTCAAACCAAGTTTACAACTGTTCATGGGTGTATAACTATAATACAATAAATCATAAACATCAAACTCGAAAATCAAAATAAATTTTATATTTGTTCAAAGATGTATATCTATCACCCAAAACTTATAAATATCACAACTCGAAAAACAATTAAATTTTATACTTGTGCGAAGATGTATAGCTATAACCCAATAAATCATAAATATCAAATCTCCAAAAAGCCAATCAATTTCTTAAACCAAGTATGAAATTATATAAATCCTCTGGGGTTTGCTAATTAGAAATCTCAAGGTTAAAACTTTCCGTGGTAATATCCTACTTTACCACTTACTAATCATTAAATCACACTAAAAATCATTTTTATCTCAATTAGAGTCATGAATGTATTCCAATTGCCAATATAACCATTTTAGCCATGTGTTTGACCTATGAGTATATACTAGTGTAGTCATCTTCCTAGTTGACACTAAGCACGAAAATAAGAATCAACGGTAGAAAGGAATCAAGCAAGATGCAGTTCAAGAAGGTCGAACAAGAGTTCGGAATTTGAAGCCAAGGGAAGAGGTCAAGATGTATGGATGAGATTCCTAGATTCTAATACTATATTGCAGGCTCACATCGGTACAATTACGTAACCGAAGTGACAAACTCGACCTGCATGGGCCACCACAAAAACATGTAACGCCCCAGTCCCAAAATACTTAGGACTAGGTACGTATCCATGCCATCTATATACATACGAAGTACACTCCAATATATGGAAACCTTGTATGTATACATAAGTTGTAAAATGCAGTAGAACCATAATAACTAAATCTCATCCACTAGATAAATAAATGATATAAAAGTAACTTTGAATTTGTCATGTATACAATCATTGGGCGGAGACAAAGTCCACTACCAACTATCTCAAATAAAATGTAGAAGAAGTGATCTAATAGATAACGAGACGAACCATGCGCAATCATCTTCGAAAGAATGGAGAAGATCACTGCCTTGGCTAGAACACCTGCAAAATCACAGAAGCACACACCTGGAGAGATAACCAGGTCCTCAGAGGGACGTAACAAGATACAGGAAGAACATGTCATATGAACTGAATATAAATGCACCATAAAATAAAGATAAAATAAAAGCGTCCAAACCATAACACGGCTCAATATCCCATCATCGAAACAGTAGGCTACCCCCACAACCAAACAATCACAAGGGATAACTTACTATTTTGCGATGTGACATTTTTCCATGCCATGACTGGACCATGAAATTTGCTAAGGTCTCCTAACCTTTCTAGTAGGCAATTTAGAAGACATATTGATGTATGGGCAGGTGAAGGCTGACTCCTCCAGGACAAGGTAACAACTCACAATACACACACGTCAATACCAATACTATCAGCCGGCATAACTCGAGGCTAGCGGCCCACGTGACCCATCAGTCCACATAGCTCGAGGCTAGTGACCCTCGCGACTCGACTACCGTAGTACGCAGTTACTATAGCTTTTGGATTTGGGGTAGCCCATACATTTAACTATCTTTTCCCACTCAAGGTCCCTAACAGAAGGTCGTTCACTAAGACTAGGTCCATATGCATACAAAAGACAAGAAGGAAAAATAACCGAAACAAAATAAAATGAACAAATAGCAAGTACTGGATCCAACTGAGAACAAATAATAAAATATACAATAAATAAAAAAATAAAGGTGCATCTAATTATGAACAGTAAATAAGGCAAGATATCTTGCCTGTGGGTGGTACGAGAAGCAGCAAAATCCAACAATCAGAATCGTCAACACGAAAGTCAAAATCCACAAGAAGCTCCGGATGCTGAAATAAACATCACAAATGCGTTTGGAATAAAAGATATGCCTAGAAAATGCCTGTCCAAAAGTCAAATTCTGGAACAGGGGCAAAATCATAATTTTGGGTCAAAACGATGTCCGCCGTTGGACCCGCTTTACACCGAAATGCGTGCCAATATCTACGGTCTCTAAAGTCATCAAACTACATGTCTACAGATTTATTTTAATGAGACGAACCCAACGGTATGTCCAATTTTGGATTCCGGTGGGCTGTGCACAAAATCGCCCGTTGAGTGGGATTATGGGCCCGCCAAAATAGCGTCCCGATCAACAGTCTAAGAATCAGACCAAACTTGGCTCACAGGACCAGAAAAATATTTCGAGTCCAATGGCACAAGTTTTATCACGATATGATAAGTGTGCACAAAGTTGTGACTTAATTTACAAAGTGTCGATACGGGGTATCACGACGGATACGCACTGATTTTGTCACGCACATGCAACGAAATCGGGTTCCGTCAGTTCCCAAACGTCAACAACATCCATACGCGCCTTTCGATGCATATAGTGCGCGACCACGTCGCCCGGTTTGTCGGGACAGACACCGTATCGGAGTGTTTCTCTACTTTTTGAAAACAGAATTTACAGTTTTTTTCGGAAAACTTCAACAATATGTAACTTTCTACATACTAGATGAAACATGAATCCAAAAGGTGCATTACAATCTCGGTTAGGTTGTCTTTGACTGCCTTCAATTAGTTTTTACGAAAGTTTAATGGACAGCGAGAAAAATGGCCGACAAGTTGGTGTTTCAAAACAGTTTTTAATATTCAGAAAAGTGGGTTTTTCTCCAAGTTCGTCTAAATTTTTCGAGCAAGTTGGATGGCTATGTCGAAATCCACTTGGGGGATCTCGAAGAGGGTCATGTGGTCTTTCTACTCGAATTTACGCATCTAAAAACGGAATAGAATTGAGGAAGAAATCAAACGGGAAAGTTGTGTACCTTAAAGTGGGAATCTGTTGTTGTTGTTGTTGATGGTTCCTTTGTCTTCTTCGCGAGCACGGCTTCGCCATAGTGCGCCCGAGCTTCGCCGTGTAGTAGGAAGGAGGAAGGAGGAGAGGAAGAAGAAAGATAGAGATTAGGGTTTTCTTGCTAAACATATATAAGTTATTTATAACTTATATATATTTATACATGCAAAGGTGGTGGGTTCGGCCAATTGCCTGTACTGTGGGTTCGTAGAGAGATGGGGAAGGGTTCAGACTACTTGCTGCTGCCTACTTAAGTGGTCGGCTCCCTATTGTATGTGGCTGCTGCGGCTTATTCTTGTGGTGGGCGCTGCTTGCAGCTTTTCCTTTTTTTTTTTCTTAATCTTATCTTATATATATATATTATATATATATATATATATCCAAATGAATCCAAAAATTTTCTTCAAAATCAAAAAGAAATTTTAATATCATCTATCATATATGAAATCAACTTAAAAACATATACATATATTTAAATTCATTTGATATTAAAATTAAATAAATAATAATAATAATATCTAATAGGATAAATAGGTTTATTTAATCACCATAACAAAAATCTTTAATTATAATAAAATAATAATAATCGTCCCAATGGGTTAACTTTGCCGTTCACCCATGTATGGGTCCAGAAAATTGTACCATCTTGTAAAATATTATTTTATTAATAAATCATAAATTTTGTACCAAAAGTCAATAAATATTCAACAAGTCTCAAAATTATTTAAAAATATTTGTACACACATGAAATGTTCCTACATGGCCATCTTAGTCACCCCCCATACTCACATGGGCTTAAATTGGTTCGGTCCTAATTCGGACTGGTTTCGACAAACCGGGTCATCAAAAACCAATATATAAAATAATATTTAAATAAAATATTTAAAAAAAGGGGTTTTACAATTGATAAAGCCTCTCAGCACAAGATGAAACAAGAAGGTCAAGTTTTCAAGAGAGGAGAGAGACTGGTATATCTCAAAGATATGGCAAGGAACTTGTCTCTGTTCCGATACGCCAAAGCCAGCTACCCTCGAAAGATGTCATGGGATTTGACTCTGTTCCAACAGGCTAGGGTTAGACGAATATGTCACAGGTTTGGGACCTAAAGGAGAGACATAATCTTCAGTTCTTCTGAGAAACACAACACGCACTTAAGAGGCTTGTAACCAAGTTGTGTGTCGGCCGAGGATTCATCTTTGATGATTCTGGTCAGAATACCCTTCTTTGCAAATACTTTTACTGCAGCAGAAGGGGAATATTCTGCCCCAAACATGCGACTGATGGGTTTGATGCATCCAGACATTAAGCGCTAGAACCGACTTTCAGTATGGGCTCTGAACAATTTCAAAGACAAATTGCTTGAGTTAGAGCTTTATGAAGCTGTCTTGACCACCTCATGTGGCATCCATACTAATTCAAATATGTTTTTAGCCTTGGTGGAGAGGTACAACAATAGGACTGGTCGCTTACATGAGATGTAGTTTTTATCACATCTGCCAACGGGTGAGAATCCCTATGAAGAGTACGTGCCAACTGAAGAGGAAGTGGAGGCTCTGGACAAAGAGAACCCTAAAATGGTGGCAGCCTTTGATAAACTGCTATGTCAATTCATGATCCTTACTCTCTTGTATAAGAGCAAGGCAATTGGGACGTGCTATACGTCCAAGTGGTTGTTGTACATCTTCCTGGGTCATGCCGCGGAGAACAAGGTACAAGAACATTTAGAGTGTGAGCCTCATTTCTTTGAACCACTCGACAACAACATAATCCAAAGGGTGATTGAAGAATCAGGATATATTGATAATGAGTTGAAAGAAGACTGATACAGTTATACTATCCGCACCCCTATCGAGACTTATGTAAGACAGGGTGGTATAACCATGTCTCCGGAGGCTACTTTGGTGGGCTTCCTCTCTCTTTGGTTGTGATGGTTCATTATTCCCGGAGCCAGTGCAGTCGATCGCATCCACAGAGGTGTTCTATTTGCTGTAGTGCGTTTAGTATTCGGATACATGATGGATATTCTCTCCGCTATGACATGTCAGTTGAATGCAGGTCTCCGTGCATTCTTGACCACAATGATGGAGAAACTCGGCTCTCGATATGACTTTCCTCGTACCGAGATGCCGTAGACATATTTGTTCGGGTGGTTAATACTACACCATCCTTCTCTGATAGAAATAGCTCCCGTGTTACGGAATGAGATTTTATCGGTAGATATGCCACGTCTCGATGGAAGGTGGATTCGCTTTTCGACTGTAGAAAGACACTGAATATGGGCTCCGACTGGAGGTTATTTTGTGTCGCTCCTCCATCTGGGTACGAGACCTCCTCGACTCCTCTCATAGACCTAGAGCCTATTCGTACTCGTCCACCTCCAGCGGCCTTCATTTGGTTGAAAATGATCCGACCTTCATATCTGGTGTATCAGTTTGAGAATGAATACTATCTGGAACCATACCTGTATAGCCGATTTGCTCGTCAGTTCGGCTACGACAAGATGCACATTAGGAATGCAACCACCTGCCTTCAAGCTTTCGGACATTTAATCGACGGTGCCCGAGGATGGAGATACTACAGTGCAAGGGGCCCTAATGCTGTATTTACCATACCATCTGCTATGTTAAATACATACACAAATTTCTATACCTCAGCCAACACCTTCTTAGAAGGATATTCCATATTCGATAGCTTTGTTGGCGTGAGAAGGTCACGAGAAAGGACCAAAGCTGCCATAGAATTTATAGAAGCCGAGGAGAACGTTCCCGCTGAGGACCACCTGGAGGCTACGCTTGTTGGTTTTCCTGACGAGGTGCATGGTGCACTGCTTTCACACTCAAAAAGGGGAAAAATCTCCTGTGAAGGGGACTAGCAAGAAGCAGAAGACTGGGACCTCATTCGTCTAGTCGGCCCATGATGATCTTCCTTCTTCCGCTAAGGGAGAAGAAAAGAAAAAGATAGAAACGACAATCATTGAAAGGCCTGTGGCGAGGACAAGTCTTCAAACACGATAATTAGAAATGGGGCTTTCACTTGGAAGAACATCTTCTTTTAGAGGAACAATCCCGTCCCCTGCTCAGAAGGAGAGTAGGGTTGAAGAGACAAGTAGGGAGCGTATTGCTCCTGAAGATCAGTCTGTCGCTGTCGTTTCTTCTTCCCGATTGGTCAAGTATGTTGCCGGAAGAAAATTGATGGTATCAAGAGCTATAAAGGCAAAGACCGCAGCTTCTAATATTCCTTCCTTGCTAAGGCAGTCTCTTGGTCAGGAGCCATTTCTACCATCACATGGGGGTGTGTCTTCTCCATATGGTGATATACTTAGTCTCTCAGTTCCAAAAGAGCTACGAAATATTAATCCTGTAGCGATTTGTATTGACCTATCTTCGTCTCAATAGCTTCCACCTACCAGTGAACCGTCTCTAGCTGTTGTAGTAGATGTCCCACCGGTTATAGTTTCAGAGCTAGTTATAGTTGAGGTCACTATTCTCTTGTTCGCGAGAACACTCATAACACTTGCTTCAGCTGGTCTAACGTTGCCACCAGCCTCTGATGACGCTTCAAGAGTAACAAGTCCTGAGGAGGCGTTAGTTCCAAAGGAGGCAGCTGCGGAAGTTACAGCTCCTTTGATAATCCAAACTCCTATAGCTCCTGTCCTACACGAGACACCTTTTCAAAATGACGAAGAGATGATAGCAACGTTGTAGGACTTTGATTTCGGGGACGAGCAGATAGAGAAGGACCTTGTTGATGCTGCCTCCGACCTTGAAAAGGTTGAATTAAGCCCATATCAAGCAGTGACCCAGGAGGGCCAAAACTTGCTAGCCAAGGATGGCTAGATTACAATTGAGGGTGACTAGCACCCTGCTGAGGATGAGGGCGACTAGAGCCCTAGAGATGATGATCTGAGTCTCGATGAACTGCTAGGCGATGAGAACTCTGACGCTAAAATTGAGTGCAACGGAAGCCCAGTTAGCGAAGATGAGGGTGATAAGGGCCTTGTTGAAGGTCTTAAAAGTCCTGGGGGTGATGGGAACCCTGATACCGATGTTAAGGGGATCTAGGCCCCTATTGAACATATTTTCGAAACGAAGAGGGTGAAAGTAGCAGCCCAAGAAGGCCAAGTAGAGTCGGGTGCGAGAGGCAGCCATGCTGTCTTAGAGGCTGGGAGCAGTCGCTTTATGTCGGCAGGCTCAGAGGTAGGAAGCAACCTAGCAGGTGCAGTAGTATCTGCTTCTATAATAGAAATACTCATTATAGAAAGAGATGCTGCACCTGACGACACTTCTTACGTTCTAATCGGACCAGGTAAAATTTTGACTTTATTCGCCATTTCTTTTTATTTAAGGATGTGTGATATAACAATTTTTACTTGCATTACAACAGGTCATATAGGGACGATCACTGAAGTCCTGCTAGCCTCTACAGCCTTCAGCCTCAGTTCACCAATAGCTCCTTTAGATGTCGGGACTTATGCCATGGATGGAAGCTCGTTGGGAATGCCTGCGTCAAAATCTCCAGGTGCTGATGTTGCACAGGTTGCCATTATTCCTCCGGCTTCTGTAGAGGGAGGAGTTTCAGCCACAGCAGTGACACCTGGTGTGCAAGCAATAATGAGCGGCATTATCCATCTTTATATGGTCGCCTTCTTCAGCTCTCTACTATCATTGGTACATATGACACTAGAGAAGAATTACTCTTACAATTTTGTAAGAACATCTTCTCTCTTTCCAATTGCCACCATACACAACCATGGCGACGCTGAAAGGGCATGTACCTTAGAGCAGATCCTGACGGGGCTCGAAGAGCCTATCCAGTCTTACCAGGAGCTGATAAAAGAAAATATAAATAGACTAGTAGATGCTGAGTATGAGGCTATAGCTCGTGAGTACAAGGAATGATGAGACATACTGGACAATTCTATGGTAGCATTCACGATATAATCTAGAGATATAGAGTCTGGTATCGCTGAGGCCACTTCCTCCATTGAACTTTGTAAGGCTGAGGAAGTAGAGAAAGATAGAGAATTGACTGAGGGTCGGGCTCGCATCCAAGAGCTAGAAGTTGAACTAGCCCAGACCCGTGCATCAATTACAACCGCTAGAAAGTGCCAGAGTTCAGGAGAAACCATATTATATCGATGGAGGATCATATCGATGCAGCTTTTACTTCCAAAGTAAAGGAAGAACCTGGCCAGGGAAAGGGTGATTGCTACAAGGGTGGAGCGAGCCAAAGCCTTGAAGCAGACGATTTCTGATCTCGTTACCCCTTCCCAATAAAAAATGTAATAATCGTATTTTGAACAACAATGTAATAATTTATGTTCTTGAAATTAAAATAAAATAAAAAAAGCTGTTGTTTTGTGATTCTATTACTTTATGTATCTGTTTGAAACACAAGCAATATATAGAAGTGTAGGAATACATTCAGAGGTGCTAGACGTGACGTATTTTTTGAAAATATTATCACTAATTATATCTGTTCAGATGTCCTGGATGTGACAGAATATAACTTGATGTGATTTTATTTTTAGGACGACGTTATCAGAGGTAATGTGGACGTGACAAGTTGTTGGTGCAGACGATAGAATTCAGAGGTAATGTGGACGTGAATTCGTATATCTGATTATTCCTAAACCAACTGGGCTCAAGAATGAGATATCTTTTAAAACAACTGGGTTTCAAAAGATGATGTCTTTATGATATGTTGTGATGGATGTTATGGTTTAATCTTTTGAGGATGTCCCATAAAATCTGGGTTAGACTCCATTAGGATTTTTGAGGACTTATTATTTGTAGGTTTACTCACGAAAGAGTGAATAAAAGATAATAATTTGAAGATTTGTGTATGTACAAAATTTGTTAAAAAATATAATACATACTTTTAAACATGATATTTCTTCAGGAATTTGCCGTTGATAGGCATCATAGCTATTCGACCATCTATCCCGGTCAACTGGTAAGCTCTATTACAGAAGACTTCTCTTGTGACATAGGGACCTTCCCATTTTGGCTCGAACTTGCCTTTCCTTATGTGGGTCATAGTCATAGGACGACTGACAGTAAGGAGTAGCTCGCATTTTTGAAAGGTTTGTACTTTAACTTTATGGTTAAAAGAGTTAGCAGCCGCTTTTTATCGAGTGCATCAAGCTCTTAAAGTCGAAGACGATCATTATTGTCTAATGTTAACTCGTTGGTGATAGCTATCCTCAGGGATAGAATTTGGATCTCCAACGTTAAGACGACTTCGTACCCGTACACTAGAGAGAAAGGTATACAGCCAGTTGGAGTGCGAACCGTAGTACGCTATACCCATAGACATTCTCCAAGCTTTTTACTCCAGTTGTAGTAAACGAGCTTTTCACTCCAGTTATTAGCTGCAGGATTATAAGCTGTAGAAGCAATATTGTTGATCCGAGTATCATTACAGAATCGAGTGAACGCTTGACTTATGAACTGTGGTCCATTGTCATGAATGATTCTTCGAGGAACTCTAAACTGATAAATTACATGATGCTTGATTAAGCTGGTGACACAGCTTGTTTTAACTTAAGCTAAGGAAATAGCTTCTGCCCATTTTGGGAAGTAATTGGTTATAGCTAAGATGAACCGATGTCCTCGAGATGATGGTGGATTGATAGGACCAATGACATCCATGCCCCAGGATTCAAAGGGCTAGGATGCAGTAGTTGGATGTAAGAATTCTGTCGGTTGGTGGATAAAATCTCCATAGATTTGACATGTTCGGCATTTTCTTGCATATTCAATTGCATCCACCACCATAGTGGGCCAATAGTATCCCAAGCGTCTGATACGATCTTGTAACTTGGGACCAGGCTGATGTGTACCACAGATACCATCACAAGCTTTACGTATTATCTGTTTTGCTTCATCACTTTCAAGGCAATGCAAGAGCATGTCGTCAAAAGATCGACGGTAGAATATCTTGGACGAGTGATATTATAATAGAATTAAAGTGATCGACGACGAATTATCGTTGCTTCTTTAGGGTCTTCTGGTAAGATGTAATGTACTGTGAAGTCGATGAAGGGAATCCTCCAGTCTTTACTAGTAGTACAAGTCTTAACCACCTTACTGAATTTAATATTCAAATTATTCTTGACACATAATAATTCTTGATTAGCAATGACGATTAACTGTTGCCTTCATATAAGAACAGCTAGTACTGCTGCTAGATTAGCAAGTGCACTGGCTTCCGTATTGCATGCTCGGTGTACATGCTCAATAAAGAAATGTTTGAATTATATAGCATGTTTAACCGTTGCTTCTTGATAGGGGATGAGATCTTCATGTCGAACTTCATATGTGCCTCTAACTTGATTGATAATAAGTTTAGAGTCTCTGTAAACTTCAAGATAGTCGATATCTAGTTGTTTAGCTAATAGGAGACCAATGAACAAAGCGTTGTATTCGGCAACATTGTTGGAACACGGCTCATCTAGAGAATAGGCTCTTTGAATGGTGAGCCCTTCCGGGGATACGAGGATAATTCCTACTCCAGCGATGGTTATACCATTAGGTCCGATTCTAGATGCACCATCAAAGAATAGACGCCAAGCGAGTATCCCTTCTGAAGTCGTATTAGACTCTCGTGTTTCATCGAGAATTTTGTCGTAGAGTTTTAAAGTCTCAGGGATTGGTTGAGCAACTAAGAACTCAGCTAAGGCTTGACCCTTGACAGACTTTTGTGGAACATAGACCATATCATACTGTGCTAGCATCATCGTCCATGTAGCAAGTCTAGAATTGAGTGTACTAGGCTTTTTCATCAGTACTCACAGAGGATTGACTCTGGAGATGACATGGATGGTTTGGCCTGTGATATCATGACACGTCTTCTGGACGACAAACATCAAGGCTAAGCATTCTTTTTCCACCGGCCTGTATAAGTGTTCAACAACAATCATTGTGCGGCTGAGATAATAGATTGCTTGCTCCCTCGTTGTTCTTTTAGTCTAGGAGAGCACCGAGAGAATGATCTATTGCTCGAACATACATCAATAAAGGAATTCCTGTGATTGGAGGAACTAGGACTGGGGTGGTTCATCAAGTACCGCTTAATGTCCTCAAATGCTTGCTGACATTCATCAGTCCAAACGAAAGACACACCTTTGTTCATTAATTGAGTGAATGGTCTGCAGCATCCAGAGAGATTTGAGATAAATCTCTTGATGTAGGCAAGTCATCCTTGGAATTCTCGTACCTCTTTTAGGTTGCGTGGAGGACGCATCTCCTAAATGGCTCTGACTTTCTTGGGTTTAACGTGTATACCCTTAGAAGTAATAACGAATCCGAGAAATTTGCCACTAGAGACACCCAGAAATGACATGGTAGGATTCATCTTGAGTTAATGTTGACGCATTAGATCGAAGATAGTCTTCAGGTCTTGGATATGATCATCCTTTAACTGACCTTTGACAATAATATCGTTGCCATAGCATTCGACCGTTTTTCGTAAATATTTGCAGAAGATAGTGCTCATGGCCCGCTGATAAGTGGCACCAGCATTCTTAAGACCGAACGGCATGACTGTATAGCAGTAAACTCCTACAGGAGTACGGAAGGACATATGGTTTTTATCTTCAAGATTTATCTTGATCTGATTATACCCTAAGAAACCGTCCATGAAAGACATTCGTTCGAACCCATAGGTGTTGTCGATCTTGACATTGGTGATTGGAAAAGAAAACTCATCTTTGGGATAAGCTACATTTATGTCTCTGAAGTCGATGCAGACTAGAACTTTTCCAATCTTCTTCATAACCGGGACGACATTAGCTACCCAGTCGGGATGTTGTTCCTTCCTAACAAAGCTATAGGCAATGAGCTTCTTGACTTCGGCTTCTATAGCGTCCATCATATCAGGTCAGAATCATCACTATTTCTGTTTAACAGGCATGGTGTTTGGCAAAATGTTGAGCTTATGAGTAGCAATCTGAGGATCTAGTCCTAACATATCTTCGTCTCCAGGCGAACACATAAATGTATTCTTAATGAGCTAGATCAAGTCTTGTTTGTCTGCCTCAGGGAGGCTTTTGCGGATGAATATTGGCCTTGGAGATGCATCGTCTCCGACATCAATATGGATTATATCGTCCTTAGTAGATGGTTCATGTTGTTCGAAGCGAAGTTACCATTGACTATCCATCCTTTGTGCCCAAGGCTCATTCTCATAAGTTTCGATAAAGTCATCATTATCTTCTGGGAATTTAGTCGTCACCATATTGACAGATAGAGTTAGTCGATGGACATCCTCTATGCTGGTATTTGAGTCCCACAAGGAAGAATCGGCAGAGTGAGATCGTATCTTTTTGTCTGATTCAGATCGGTCTAGGGTTGTGATCGACGTAGTATAGCCTAACCCATGTCTAGTCTTGTTATAGTATTGTGATAACTTTTACTTCGAAGCAGGCAGTTAAAGAGGAGTACGTCTACCTTTACCTCTATTCAATCTAGACCCAAAATTGTAACCCATTTTTCGACTGATAATTTTGGATTGTTGACTGTAACGATGCAGTTATATTCTTCCATGATCGTCATTTTCAGAATCATTTTCGAGTATAGTTCTTTGGTTATATTCTCTGCTGAAGAGAATTAGATGCTCATTGTCATTCCGAAGAGAAACTACGAAGAATGAATTTTGCACCGGATCGTACACTATCTTATCTGAAAAGGTTGAATTTCTTCTAAAGTAAGAGGTTCAAAATTGTCCAAAATTTCTAAGTAATGTTGTGCATAAAAGTCGACAACATTATATTGAGAAGGAGATAATTCTTTATTGATATCTTCAGTCTCAACAGTTACGACAGTATTTGTGACATTGGCTGGAGACACTGTCAGATCGATAACAAGAGAAGGAGAAAGACAAGTAGTAGGCTTGTTACGACGAATGTCGATAACAAGAGGCTCAAAAGAGGTGAGCTCCCTCTGCTCTACTTTTTTGATAGAAGGGACGAGATTGATGGTTAACATCTAAGAAGATGAAGGACGAGAAGTGCGTCCTTTAATTAGAATCACCAACACTTCATCTAGGTCGTCTTTCTGGTCTTTCCCTGTGCCCATAGCCAATACGACCTTCATGTACTCTTCTTTGTACATTATGGAGTCCGCATAATAGGACTCGATACCTCAAAAGCAATTTCTTTCTTAATTTCTCTGTTGTCATCTACGTACATAAACCACTAGGGGAGAGTGGATTGCACAATATTATGTTCATGCAACCACGGCCTTCCTAATAGTAGTTTATAGGAGACGTGATTGTTAATCACATAATTGGTGGCTTTTGTCCTTAGATCGCCGATTTGGACTCTCAAGCGAATCTTTCCCAGCGGTTTACCTTTTCCAGAATTGAACCCAAGAATAGTTGTTACTATCGTTGAGAGGCTATGGACTAGAATCTTCAGAGAATCTAACAAAGTTTTAGGGATTATACTGAGTGCGACCTACGATCGACAAAAATGCATTCTACCTTCATTGTATCAACATTCCGAGTGAAGAAAAGAGGTCGATCATGTCGATTGTCCTCTGGTAGCATGTTATCTTAGGTAAAAGTGATGTTTGGCATTATTTCCATCACACTATGACATTGAGGGCATGCCACAGGTTCGTCGTCTGACTTCTTTAGATGTGTAAGACAAGCATCAGCTTGCATCAGAGCTTCGTTATATGTTTCTCGAGTATCCTTCAAAAGACAAAGGAGCTCAAAGATTGATAGTCTTGCTGGAGTATTGGCTAGCTGAGCCAATATGTCAAAGTTGTATGGCTTCTAAACACCTTGCAGTGGAGTCTTCTTCAGGTTCTTGTCAAAACGAACCTGTTGTTTTCCTTTATCAGCTGTTGTCGGCTTAGAAGGAACTGAAACAGCTGGTGGAGATGAAGTTGGAAGAGCATCAGAAGTATGAGGGGGATTGACAACTTCATTCCCTTGACCATCTGGGTAGTCTCTAAGATAGAGTCTCCCACACCTGCTACGAGTTAAGACTTTCTCTTCTAAAGCAGGTGAGAGGGAAACCCTGTTACAGGTTCAGAGTCGTGCCTTACTTTTGGGGGGCTTCTTTGCCTCATAGGAAATAGTGTGATCTGTCCCAAATCCTAGTCCGACGCGAGGCTTGTTGTCTTAGAGTTGTAAAGATATAGGTATTGTAGACCCCTTTTCATTGTTTAGACCTGGTGCTTTTTGAAATTCATATCCCATCTTTACCATCAGTTCATGAGATTGCTAACTGTATCGATGGAATTCAGGTTGGTAGTTGGCTTCTAATGTCGGCGGAGCAGTCTCTGAATAAGACAGCATGAATCCTGTCGGAATGAAAGTATCCTTCAAAGAGGGAACACGGCCATCAAGTAAGGAGTGCTTACTTGAAGTTATGTTGTACGATTTGTACTTGGCCGGCTTTTTCGATTTGCCTGAAGAAACATTTGCTTTCTGTTCAAATTTGGCGACGAGGTTTGGATGAACCCACATGATTTTGCCTTTCGCTGTTGACAGTGGCACTAAACCGTCACTTCATGCCGGTAAAAGGTTGATGATCTCTATAGTTACCTTAGGTATTGGGGTGACACCGTCAGGACTAGCTGGGGAGCGAAGTCTCTAAACTGCAAAGAGAAGACGTTGGTAGTCACCGTCTTCTCGTCCTTTTGGAGAGTGATTGTCTTAACATTGACCAGCTCTTGGGTCTTTCCTATGAGTACGTAGCACTCCCTAGTTGGATGCCCAGAAACCTGTGATACATGCAATATTTAGGATTGTTAGTCTTACCTACTTCGTTTGGCCGTTTGATCTCCGGTAGTCAAATTTTACTTCTTTTGATCAAGCAATCGAAGATGCTCATGACATCGTCATTGTTAAAGGAATACTCTTCCTTGGGTAGTGGTGCTGCCCTCTGTGGAGGCGTTGTTGCTGTAGGTGCTGGCTAGCCTATATTGATAGCTAAGGCCTCTTTGCCTTTGTGATAGTTTTGGTGACTACCGCTGGTAGTAGCAGGATGCATAACTTTGTCCAGATTAGGCATTGGGATGCCTAGTTGCTTGAATTTTTCAAGACTGTCTTCGACTGCTCTAGCACTTATTATGAAGGAACCCCAATCTTAAGTGTCGATCCCATCCACATGTAGACTATAGGTAACAAGTTTGGTTTGCTAGTATCTATAGTCAATGTGTTAGGAGTACCCAGAGGCATTTTTAGTGCCTCTCATCAGAAGCGCTCGATGAAACGTTTGGCTGTCTCATTGGGCTTTTATTTGATTTTGGTGAGGGAGGACATAGTTATGTCATGGGTCCCATCATAGAATCGTTCCAAGAATATTTGTTTCAATGCTACGAAGGATATTATGCAGCCATCTGGTAAGCTTCGATACCAGTCGTAGGCAATACCCGCTAGTATCCAACGAACACTCTAGTAAGTAGAGCATCATTCTGCTGAAGGTGATTAGTCATCATTTCGAAGTGATTGATGTACTGACTTGGCAAGGTGCTGCCATCGAATAGCATTGTTGCCGGAATGGGACTTCCTTCTATTCTACGTGATAGGGTTTTTTGATCCCTAACTTTTGTAATCCTTCCTTCTGTTTAAAAGCCTCGAACTAATTTCGCAGAAGCTTGAGCGCTTCAATAGTGTCTTTCTGTATTTGAGAAGTAGCAGATTGATTTGATGGGTTAGGATGAGGAATCGCATGGTAAGCACCATCCCCAGCACCGAAATGACTTGGAGTAGCCTGTGCTTGAAGGTGTATGACCTCCGGAATGGTGGTCTTTAGAGGAGGCTGTGCTCCATAGCCTGTATTGATAGGTACAGAACCTGCTGCGTGTTCTTGAGTTTGAAATGGGTTCAAAACCGGTAGAACAACATATTGTGTCATGATTACTGTGTGCAGCATCCTTGTAACCATGTCAGCCATAGCCTTCAGATTAGCCTCCAAGGTAGCGATTCTTTGCTCTTGGCTAGCAGAACTGGAAGCGTCTTGCTCTTCGTTCATCACTTAAGCAGATATTTCTCTTGATACAGAATATGAGCTGGTAGACAGGATAGTTTGATCAGAATCTTCGCTGTCAGCATCAAAGTCTGGTAAGTCACTACCCCCAGGGTTAGAATCAGAAAGATTCCTTTGACAGATGAAGTCTCGGTTTCTTGATCTTGTGTTTTGGTAGGCCCCTATAGAAGAGTCTAGGATTTGACTGCAGTTTTGTCGGCTCGAAGATCATGATGAATTACACCTTGGGCGTCTTCCACCCTCAGTGCTACGATATGTCATATTAACATAAGCAAACTACAGTTCGTCTTCTTCTACTAAGATCACATTGGAAGGTCGAGAGTAATTATGAGATCGAGAGTAATTTAAACGGTTGAACACAGACTATTTTGTTGTGTTACAGCAGCACTTGACGTCAAATTCATGTCAGGAACAACAATGTTTGTCATATACACTTGATGATGTACTAAGTGAGTTGTCTTCATCTATTAAAATCACATTAGGATAGCAAGGGTAATTTAAGCGGTCAAACACTAACCGTTTGGCTGTCTTACAACAACACTTGATTATAAACTTACGATACTGATTACAGTGATGTTCATGATGTAGAGTCACCGTTGCACGAGATGAACTTGTAGTCTTCCATTTTTGTATAATGAGTTCACGGAGATCAGGTACAGTAGAAGGATACAAAAAAATGACGATGCAGACTATGCCTGATTATATTAGGAATATGATGCGTATTTCTAAACTTTTGAGTTCTCTATATATACAAGGCAGTGCTAAGCTTCGTGGCATAGGTGAGTGGGTTCTGGTTCTTAGAAACCGTCACCGTACGCGAGCTATTTGTTGGCACAGACTGTATTGAAGTCTTTTGGCGCACAATCTGACTTGTTTGAGGACGTTCATGTAAAAGCATTAAAAATTTCAGCTGAAGACATCCTTTCGCCAAAGCGCAGAAGATGTAAAAGACTCAGGTTTGATGCTAAAAAGACAAAACAAAAGATATGGAGAGAAGTTCCTTCATTTTTATGTCTACCAAAGTCTAGTACAGACACATCGAGACTATATATAAGGGGCTAGTATTGTTCTTCTACAAAGGATCTAGTACAAATTCGATATGAGCCTAGAGGGATCTACAAAGGATGCAGTCTTCATTGAAGCGTAGTCTTCCTTCTTCTCGATACAAACGCTGGATGATTTACCTCCACCAAAGCATGTTCTGATATTCTTATGGCCACAGCCTCTCAGAAGCATATCAGCAACTCAGCACTTTGAAGAAGCCAGAGTCTTCAAGCCAGAGGCACAGCCACTTGCCTGTGCCAACATAAAAAATAAGATGGTGGTAGGGCCTTCCTCCCTTTCTTTTATTCCAGAAGCCAGTGTTTATACTCCAAAGGAGTAGGTATCTGCCTGTGCCAATCTCAGACGCACAATGGTGTCATACCCTTCCCTTCGTAGCCAACGCCTTCATTGTTCAGAGGCGTTGCTACTTACCTGCATCCGCATGAAGCATAGGATGATGATATGCTGACACCATCTCCATTCCTATGGCACAGTCATCTGCTCCGGATCAGAAGCTTCAGTCACTTATCTATAAGAGACTTAGAAAACCCTATCGCAACCAATATAAGTCAACCTGTTGCTCCAAAAGTACAGTAACCTTGCCAACCTGAAGCACAAGCCTACTTGTCCCCTACAGCACAGTGACTCTGGAAGCCCGAAACGCAGCTTCGTAAGTTGCTCTATACACACAAAAGTCTCGTCGTCATTCGAAGCCATGTCCATTCGTCGCCTCAAAGCATAGAGGTTCCGTCGTCTCCAGAAGCACAGTCTACTCGTCGTCCCAGAAGCGCAGCAGCAGGAAGCATGGGTCTACCCCAATTGGTTTGTTTAAAATGCCTTTTGCAGGAAATATTAGGATTAAATCATGATTGATATCATATCAGATTGATTTAAATCTTAGATGAGGATTAATTATTCTTAATTGCTATATAGATCAGGTAAGGCATGGTAAAATTGCAGTGATATTCAATTATTCTTAATTGCTATATAGATCACAGTATAACACATGATAACTGTGAAATTCACAAGTGAAGGCCAAGCCACAAACAGACCTCCACTGTTTGACGGCACAAACTACACTTATTGGAAAACACGGATGAGTTTTTTTTTAAAATCTCTTTATTTTGACTTATGGTCTATAGTTATTGATGGCTACAAAAAGCCTCCTTATATTACTATTGAGGGAGTTTTAGTTGATAAACCCCACGATAAATATACTGAGGATGACAAAAGAAGGCCAGTCTTGACGTACGTGCTATTAATGCTTTATTTTATGCTTTAGACAAAATTGAGTTTAACATGGTATCTACTTGTACAATATCAAATGAAGTGTGGAAACTTTTCGATGTAACCCACGAAGGAACAACGCAAGTCAAGGAGTCAAAGATCAGCAGACTTACTCAAGAGTACGAGGCGTTCAAGGTGAAGCCAAATGAATCCATCACTCAGATGTTTATGAGATTCCTGGATATTGTAAATCCTTTGTCTTTATTAGGCAAGGAATATTATAACCATGAGAAGATTCACAAACTTCTACGAGCTCTCACAAAGAACTGGATTCCAAAGGCTACAACAATCATTGAAGGAAACGACCTCTCAATAATGTATCTGGAAACACTCATGGGTAAGGTACTCACTCACGAGTTGGAACTACAAGACATTGAAGATGCTAAACAAAAGGAGAAGTCAGAGAAGTCGGTCGCTTTTAAAGTCGAACATAGGAGAACTGTCGAAGATGATTCCAACGACAGTGACTCTGAAGATCAAGCTCTTCTGGTAAAATAATTCAAAAAGTTCATGAGATTCAATAGAAGAACAAAAGACAACAACAATAACAACAACGAGGAAGATCCTATTTGCTATGGATGTAAAAAAAAAGGACATGAGAAAAGATTGTCCAACAACATCATCATCAACCAAAAAAAGTAGCAAATATGATAAAGGCAACCTGAAGAGATCTACATGAAGGAAGTACGCCAATACAAGCATATGGCATAAGAGTGAAGCCAGCGACTCAGAAGACGAACAATCGGATGACGCTGCAAATGTATGCTTGATGGCTTGTGATCAGGTAACTACTAATCCTCTGGTTGATCCTTATGATTATTTCAACTTTGAGCAGCTAGGAGAGGCTTTCAGTGACCTGATAAATGACTACAGAAAACTGCATAGTAAATATGAAACCTCTAAAAAAGTACTTAAATAGTACAAAGGTGAGATAAAAAGACTTACCGACCAACTAGCTGATGTTAGAAATAATATTTCTTCTAGTGAGTCTGGTGAGCTTTCTTCTATTAAGCTGTTGTTACACGAGACTACCAAGTTATCCCAAGAAAAAGACCAAACTATCATCCAGCTATAGGAAGACCTATCTAAGGACAAAAAGAGTCTCCAGTGTGCACAAGTCAGAATGGAAATACTTACATCTGACTATACTAGATTATATGACACCTCCAAAAAGTTGGAAATTAGTTTAAGAAAATGGCCTGAAGTTGCTGCTTCCTATTCTAACACGTGTCAATTACCGAATCATCGGAACACACTCAAACCAAACACTGTTAGACCAAACCACACCAAACTACTGCCCAAAAAGACTAATAGGCATGCATTTTTCTATACTAGAAAACCGAAACCTACCAATCTTGCACCTCACACAACTTTTAACACTCAACATGCAAAATGTCATTATTGTGGCCTCATTAGTCACATATCCTCTGCATGTAGAATCAAAAAGTTAGTAAATTTAAATATTTATACATTGATAACAAAGACTATCATGTCAGGACCCTACAAGAAATGGGTACCAAGAGTTTCATCTACAAATTATTTTATAGGTGGGACGCCCTTCACATGCTAGAAGCAAATGGATCCTCGACAACGGTTGCTCACGGCACATGACCGGTGATGCATCATTATTTATAACATTGTCGAAGAAGAATAAAGAAGGATACGTATCCTTCGATAATAATTTGATAGGGTACAAAATCAGTATCGGTGACATTAGTAAGGCTCCCTACCCTGTGATTAAAGATGTCTGTCTAGTTACTGCGTTAAAACATAATCTGCTCAGCATAAGCCATTTAGCTGATCACGGTTATGGCATTAACTTCGTCAAAGACAAATGTACTATAGTTGATAGATCAACTGGTAGTACTATCTTTGAAGGTATCAGGGAAGACAATATATATGTTTCCTATCTATTTGAAGATGCTAACAAAATAGGTAGATACTTAATGGCCAAGAGCATTGAGAGTCAACTATGGGATATGAGACTCGGTCATGCAAACATGGACACAATTTCAAGACTATCCCCAAAGAAGTTGGTACATGGCTTACCGGACATATCTTTGAAGAAGGATATGGTATGTAGTGAATGTGAGAAGAACAAAGCTACCCGATCCGTCTTTAAGTCCAAGAATGTTGTAAGTACCACTAGACCTCTACAATTATTGCATATGGATTTATTTAGACCTAATAGAATTGCTAGTCTAGGTGGTAAGTTATATGCATTTGTCATTGTAGATAATTTCTCTAGATACACGTGGATATATTTTCATGCACGCAAGAACGATGCTTTATCGGAATTCGTTACCTTTTGCAAGAAAGTACAGAATGAAAAAAGGTTTCATGATTATTCGTATTCATAGTGATCATGGCGGCAAATTTGAAAATGCAGAGTTTAAGCAATTCTGTGACACACACGATTTTTTGTATGAGTTTTTCTGTCCTAGGACTCCACGACAAAATGGTGTTGTAGAACGTAAGAACAGGACTCTATCTGAAATGGCTAGAGTAATATTGAACAGTTTAGTCTACCTAGATACTTTTGGGCTAAAGCTGTCAATACAACGTGCTACGTTCTCTATAGGATTCTGATTCGACCTATATCGAAGAAGACTCCCTATGAGTTATGGTTTGATAGAACACCTACTGTTTAATATTACAAGATATTTGGTTGTAAATGCTTTATTCTTAATACTAAAGACAACCTGAGTAAATTTAATGAAAAGGTCGATGAAGGTATCTTTTTAGGTTATGCAGCAAAGCACAAAGGGTACAGAGTCTTCAATAAGAGAACCATGATCATCGAAGAATCAATTAATGTCTAGTTTGATGAACTAAATCAACATTCAGTCGATGTTGATGATGAAGACATAAGTACACCAAGTACAGTTACTGCAAAACCTTCATACAAAGATGTAGAACGTTCACACGAAGCACCAGCTGAGCCTCCAAGCAAACCTCCACACCAAGCACCAGCTGAGTCTTCAAACAAATCAGATACATAACCAGAAGCCGGAACCAGCAATCCTGAGGATATGCCAAAAGAGATGAGATTCTTGGCAGATCATCCAAAGGACTTGGTAATTGGTGAGATTACCAAGGGTGTAAGTACTCGTTCCTCTAATAAAGATATAGCTTCATCTTTTGCTTTTATCTCACAGCTTGAACCCAAAAACATTGAAGAAGTATGTAGTGATAATTTTTGGTTAGATGCTATGCATGAGGAATTAAACCAATTCAAACGGAATCAAGTTTGGAAACTTATTCCCATGCCCATTGACCATCCGGCCATTGGCACCCGTTGGATATTTCGAAACAAATTGAATGAGAATGGTTTAGTGACTCATAATATGGCTCGACTCGTAGCTCAATGATACAATCAAGAAGAAGGTATCGACTACGAAGAGACTTATGCCCTAGTTACGAGATTAGAATCCATTCACATGTTATGTGCATTTGTATGTTTTCATAATTTCAAATTATTTCAAAAGGTTGTTAAAAGTGCATTTTTAAATGGTTTTATAAAAGAAGAAGTTTATGTAGCTCAACCTTCAGGTTTTACTGATTTCAAAAAAAATCCTGATTATGTTTTCAAGTTGAAGAAAGCCTAATACGGTTTGAAATACGCCCCTCGTGCTTGGTACAATCGTCTAAGCTCTTTTCTACTTGACAACGGTTTTTCAAAGGGAAAGGCTAACACTATATTATTTATGAAATCTCTGAATAATAATCTTTTTTTGATTCAAATCTTTGTAGATGATGTTATTTTTGGATCCACTGATGAATCTCCTTGTCAACAATTTTCAAAGTGTATGCAGAATGAGTTTGAGATGAGCATGATGGAAGAGCTGAAATTCTTTCTCGGACTGCAAATCAAACAAACCAACAATGGGATGTTCATAAATCAAGCAAAGTACACAAAAGATTTATTAAAGAAGTTCGACCTGGAAGCAGTCAAACCACTTAGTACTCCAATGGCGCCTTCAACCAAGCTTGATATTAAGGAACAAGACAAACCCATCGACATACGTAAGTATCAAGGTATAACCGGTAGCTTACTGTACATAACTGCTAGTCGACCTGATATTATGTTTAGTGTTTGCTTGTGTGCATGTTTTCAAGCCAATCCTAAGGAATCACATCTGTGCGCAGTTAAGCGTATCTTCCAATACCTTAAAGGCACTTCTTATGTCGACTTATGGTTTCCTAAAACCACGTCGTTTGACCTAACCGGTTATTCTGATGCTGATTTTACTGGATGTAAAGTAGATAAAAAAAAGTACCAGCGGCACATGTCATTTCATAGGAAAAGCCCTAGTCTCTTGGTTTAGCAAGGAGTAAAATTCTGTAGCATAATCAACAACTGAGGCTGTATATATCGCCGCAGGACGTTGTTGTGCACAAATTTTATGGATAAAGCAATCTTTAGAAGACTTTGGCTTACATTTCACACACATATCCATTTTCTATGATAACACTAGTTCTATTAATTTGACTAAGAATCCAGTATGTCATTCTCGTACTAAGCATATCGAGATTCGACATAATTTTCTTAGAGATCATCAACAAAATGGAGATATAGACCTTGTATACTTAGACACACAGAATCAATTGGTTGATATTTTCACAAAACTTCTAGCGGAAGATCGTTTCAATTATTTACGTCAAAAATTAGGAATTTTAGATGTCAATAATATTAATTAATTTTTTTTTATTAATTAATTTTTTAATACTCAACAACAGTTTTCGAGACAAACCTACAAAGAGTCTGTCTGTCACCACGACTACGATCGAAGCGAAGCGGTACTTAATTGTTCCTTGGTGAATTCCCGTTAGCTGGGACAATACTCCTACAGCTAATCTGAAACAGATACTGAGTAACAAAATTTAATTTATAAAATAATATTAATTATATTATGTGAAGTGTAAATTACTAAACTTTGAATTAAATATTTGAAATGAGTTGGTGATGCGGATGAGATGTGATTTAGATATTTTGTCAAGTTTGTCGTACTATTGTGACTGTTTATTGTCTTTGTTTACTTTAAAATGCTCCGACATTCCAAGCTAGTATCAGTACTTTTATTTGTTCTAGTTTTAGAACTTTTGGTGACATTTTCTGTAATGTTTGTCTGTTAAACTTTGTTTTATCTTCTCTACTTTAGAGATTTATATCAGTTTAGTTCTATTTAGCATATCTTGGTATAACACTTTTTTTGGCTTCGATACCAACTGCCTGTGAAATTTTTTTTATACCATGCCTGTGAATACTTTTAACTGCCTGTGATAAATATTTCATACAATTTTTTGTTGTGTTTCTTCACTGATTGTTGCTTATGTATATATTACGGGGGAGCTTTCTCTTTTGCAATTATTTTGCTAAGTGACAACGGGGAGAAATAAGATCTAACATCTTCTCTTTGTAAGATTACAGGAACAATTTTTTTTCATACCGAAATTCAATTTTTGTCTTATCAAAGGTACCAAAGATGTTATATCAGTCAAGGTTTGTCAATTATCAAAATATAGGAGATTGTTGGCCTATTGGTCATGGTGAAACATGATTTTAATAATTGATCAAACCCTGTCTCGATATACGGAGCTACTCAGATGTTTACTCAAAACGTTTTGGACACCTGAACACTAATCAAGATCGGATATCTACTCAATTCAAGACAGAAGATGTGTTTGCCACTCGAGTCTGTATTTCTTTATGCAATATAATTTTCACTTTTATTTAGTCTAGAAATACGTTGTATACCGAGTCCTACTGGAAAATAGGCTATCTAAAATTGTTTTGAAAAATGACCTATGTTTTGAAAAATATCCTTTATTTACAAAAGCTTCTGAAGGATTTCAAAAAGCCCAAAAATCATTTTTGAAAAACCCTGACCAACCTTGACAGAACTTGGCCCGAGTTCGGCCAGAGTTCAGCAAGAGTTCGGTTAGTGACCGTTTGATTTTTAAACGTTTGAAAACTTGGTCTCCCTTCAGTTGCAGATTTTTACAAGATTTTCGCATAGAGTTCTGTCCGAATTCTGCCCAAATTCTGCCAGAGTTCTGCCTTTGAAAAAACTATAAATAGAGAAGAATTCTGATCATTTTAATCGCTCATTCACTTTTATCTCTTCTCTTCTAAGATTATGTTTCTATTCCAAAAAGTTATAAAAAGCTTTCATTTTCAAATCCTAAGCCAGTTACAATTCTCTAGTCAATTTGCCGGTACGGTGCGGTCTAGAAGATTTCAGAGAAATTGTAATCAGAGGCTTTATTGAAGAAAGACTCTTCAAAATTAAAGTTGGTCGAGTTCTTCGTATCAAAGCTCGCGTCTGTAGAAGTTGCAAGGACTTTGTATGAAAACTTGCGGGATTTTTCAATAGTGGATTCAACTGGAAGCTGGAGTTCTTCCGACTGGATTAGTACTCACAAGAGGGAAACCAGTATACATCGTTGTGTTTGCGTTTGCCTCCTGATCTTATTTCTTTTACAATTATTATTTTATGATTGTTGATTTAATTTTGTGATCTTACTGCTAACAAGTTTTTAATTAGCAATATTCTGCTGCCTACTCTATTCACCCCCCTCTAGAGTATTCTGCTTTACGACTTTGTTCCTACAACATATGTGCTTGGTTCTCTACAAATAAAAGGAGTTCTTCTTCCACCAAATCAATAAAGAAAGATAGAGGGAACATTGATAATCGAAAATCTTTAAAGGAGTATCGATGTCCATCTACGAAGAGTAGACCACCCTCACCACCTATCAACCAAAGAACCAACCAACTATCCATCTTCAAGGGATCTTCTCATCCAGACAACCTCTTGATCGGTGACCCCAGAGTCCCATCAAAGGCGCCAGAGAGCCATAGTAAGGTTGATTCATCATCAAATAATTAACGGAGTAAAGGAGCCGCTATAGTGCTCGATCTCCATCGTCATACTTTTCCAGAAACCTCTTCTCCCTGTACTTAGAATATTCTATTTTGGACTTCTTCTTTGTACAAAGATAACTTATACATTCAATAAAGCAAAAAGTTTGTTCAATCTTTGTTACGTCGAACAAAATAGCGACTCTGCTGGGGAATACCTCCTCCTCCAACGAGAAAGCGGTGACGCAACCTGATGACAACTTGCTGGGAGCTTTCCAAGACATGTTGGTCGTACGCTTCGACCAGCATACTTTTGAAGATCTCCTCTTTGATGAAAAGTTAAAGCCTTCAAAGCGGTTCGTACAACCGAAGAAGACTCGACGTGTCGGGAGTACTAAGACGGCTATAGCCAGCAGCACGATGGAGGAAACTGCATCTCAGGACCCCCTCAATGTCAAGGCCACATAGATGATCCCGCTGCTATGCCCTTATCCCTTTGCCCGATTCCTGTCCTGAGAAAGCATGGCGAAGAATATGGTGGTTCCATGGTTGATCAGACGAAGCAACGATGCCAAAGGAAGCGTACACTGGTCCAACCCCTCACGACGGGAGTATTGCCGGCAAGGAGATCTATTTTCGACAGATTCTTTTTCCCTTTAAGTAAACCTTCGGTGGACTCTGAATACTACTCATCCGCTAGGGGTAGTAGGAAGAGATCCCAGGTGGCTCGCGCTTTGTATAACAAGTGTTCGACACCAGCGGCAGACCAGAGGCCATTGTTAACAGTAACACGCGCAGCCGATGGAAAGCTATACAAGACTGGCTCCTGTGCTTCGATACCTCAACTAGTCGAATCTCCCTTCTACTGGGGTACTCCTGTGCATAAGCCAAGACAGGGGGTACGTCGTACGGAGAAGGAGCCATTTGAACATCATTCCCGTAGGAGCGACAGGAGGCTTCCTCGGCAGACCCACTCTGATCGTGCTTACATGCAGCTTTTCTGCATGTACAATAGCAATTCTACGACAGAAGAGCTAACCCTCTCCCAAGCGGAAGAAGAATCTGTGGTGCAAGACGTGCCTAAATCAAGGGACCCTTGTACCCATATTACCATCAACTGTCGTTGATTAAAGTAAGTTACCATTTAAAAGTTGTGATTTTGTTGGAATAACATAGCATGAATAGAAGTTAAAATTGATGAGAGCATTGAGCTTAATTTTTGAGATTGCTTTTAATATGCTAAGAGTTTTATTATGAGTTATTTGAAAATTTTAGAGTGTTAAATTTTTGATTGATTGTGAAATTTTTATGGATTCGTAAATTATGAACTCTTGAGTTAAATAGTTAAATTTAAACGTTAATTTTGGAAAAGGTTAGTAGTAACGTGATAAAATTTGATTTGAGATTTATGAAAGTGATTTAAAAAAAATTATAATGAATTTGAACGGCTTGGAGTGAATACAATTTTTGGTGGTTTGTTTTTAAAAATTTTATTAGGAAACCTTTGGAGGAAGCTTGAGTTAAAATTTTAATGGTAGGCCATCAAGATATCTCTAATATGATATATGTACTACACACTAATTGCCATGTCACTCATGACCATGATAGTAGTATATACACCAGTGTTGTTAGTCATCTACCTAGCTATGTGGCTGTATTTCTACCTTGACTTACTCGACCTTGACCTTCTAACCCATTTGCATTTGAATAATAATTTAATGGTTCCTTGACTGTATTCATCTAGAAGACTATCTTCTCACTAGAACTATGCCCCTAACTTATTATTTTTACTGGATTCTTTAATTAATTTTATTTCATGCTTTAGCTTGATCTTCTTTATTTTTGTGCATTAATTATCACCTCGTGAACTCCCACTTTCTATTTTAGATCTTTTGGCGTCCCTTACCATGACTTGGATATTTGGAGCACAACACTAGACTTTTCATTCCAACATATTTTATATGTAAGACCTAGACGAGCCCACCTTCCTGTAGACATATCATGTCCCAACAAAATCCATCTCCTTCACTACACCAAAAAAGGTATTTAGGAACAATTCGTATATGTTCCTAATAATTTCAGGAACATATCATAACCGTTCCTAAAAGTGGCGTTGCAATATTTGGAACAGTTATAAAGCGTTCCAATATTTAGTTTACAACAGTTATAAGGCGTTCCAAAATTAGATTTTGGAACATATAAAATGTGTTTCTAAATTATTTTTGGAACATCTTTAAAACGTTTCTAAATGGCATTTTGAAACGCTTTAAGCTCGTTCCTAAATATAATTTACAACACTTTTGCATTATTCTTATGGCTATGTTTGCAACACTTTATTAACGTTCCTGTTTATTTTTTAATTTTATTTTTGCATTCCAATTTTTAGTTTGAACCATAATTAAATCTAATGATTTCTAAACTTAACATGGAATACATAATAAGTTGTGCTATAATCAGATTTTTTAAGATAGCACATTAAATAATGATATCAGGAATATAAACACCGCATATTATATTCATCCATTACATTTTTTCAATATTCTAAATCAATTTTGGCTGAAGACACAAAATGAAGTAATAGCTGAAACACAACATTAAATGAGAGAACATTTGAGAAAATTATTAACACATTGAAAAAACTCTTCCAGAGATCCACAATGTTACTCTTTTAAAACGGATAACACTAATATATTATTTCAAACAGACACTAGTCAAAACTTTTCTTACAAACAACAATATAAACATCACTACAAGAGAAAAAGTAACTAAAGCTTTGCAAAGTCACAAATATTTACAAGAAAATTAAAATAGTTCAAAATTATTAAGAAGTATAGTATATGATAAGATTCATCTCTAGTTCGTAATATTCAAAATAAAACTTGGACAATTTAAAATCAAGCACCAACAAACTCCCTCCTAGATGAACTGATGGATGACCCAACTTCTGTGGTATATCTACTTTGATCTCTCTCTCATATGACATGTAGGACACAAAGATCTTTTGATATCTTAAAACATATGTCAAAGTCTTGCCACTATCAACCGATATATCTACTCTCTTTATATAGCTCCACTACCAAAGTGCATATTCGTTAACAGAAATCTGCAATCCATCAAGATAAGAAGTTACTATCTCACATTTGCCAAATAGAGAAAAAAAAACTAGATTGGAGAAGATCTTACAAACCTTTACATGTTTAGCAACATCCACATCCTCCAGAAACATATTGCATACTGTTAGTACACAAACTTTATAGGCAGTTTTATTTCTAAGTACATGAATCTCTATTGGATAAGATGTCATGAAAGGAATAGAAAAGGAAATAAAATGGTTGTATTATAATTTTTTAGATGCAGTATATACAGTACAAAGGTGAAAATAAAATATAAGACATTTATAAAAAAAAATAGAAGGGTGGGACTATGCATTTGATAATTGGTGGTGGAGATAAACAAGTCACATGTAAATCTATATCAAACATAATAATGACACTAGGTTTAAACCTTCTATCTATCTACTCAAATGTTTGGCTTGCAAGGATACCCCTTCGAGTGCAGCAACCTAAAGAATTACAAGAACATGATAATGACACTAGGTAATATAATAGAATGTGCTGGATACTTGGATAGGCATGTAACAAAAAAATAGAAACAAATGAAACTTAAAGATAAATCCAAAAGGAGAGAGCATATTCATATTCTAATTCAAATAGATGCAAGTCTTTCCTTACAATATCATCCAAAGTGCTAATATTCTTGACAACACCAGATATTAAGATTTGGCAGAAAATGAATTATGGCACTGCATCTAATTATGGCACTGCATCTAACAAGTTGCATAAACAACAACACGATGGTAAGAAGGCTATTTTTCTAAAGCCAACAAGTGATCTTTGCCATTCGGGGTCATGTGTTGCACACATGTCATTTGAGATGGTGTTATGGTGATTGAGAGATGCACTTGCTATGACTGAAGGGATCATAGCAAAATGTTTTGCTAGAACTAGGGATGTGTTTAAAGCGATAACGGATTGGGACAAAAGAAAGGTTGTGATGAAGCTTGATAGCACTAATTGTTGTATTTATGCAGTTGAAACCAAATTTGTTGTGAAGGCCTTGTTATTGCTGTGGTTTTATCCTAATAAGATACTATTGACAGACATCACTTACATTATAGTGTGGGATGTGTGTATTTATCAGCCTTTTGTCACAGCAAGATATGGATATGATTTAAACCACGAGGTGAAAGCTAGCTTAATCTGTAATTTACTTGATCAAAATAAATTTCTCGCTGTGAGTTTGATGAAAGCTTGAATTTGCTACATAATTTTCTATATTCAGTTGATGTGTTTAATCTTCATACACTCCATAGATTTTGTGGTTGTATTTGTAAAAACATTAACATTGATCACAACACTTGACTCGAAACAGTGGAGTTAATGACTTGTGTAGAACAGAGGTTATGTAATCTTAAAACCTATTATAGCCTCGCCTTTTCCTATTTTATATCTTCAGATCGTCAATTTTCTTTCAGGTAAACAGATATAATAAATTTTAGAGTGAAGAAAACACTTAGCTAGGACATCAATGTTGGTTCTTAACAGCTCAAGGCAAATGGGGCTGACAGAGTCGGAACTTATGCATCCAGTGGGTGAAAATTCCAGAAATGCATTAAAGTACAACGCTTTATCTATTTAGGGGTAAAGTATGTGGATTTTATAAACACAGTTGAGGGTATCATTGAACCAATATGAGAAAAAAATGACAGTATGAGAGGTTGCCATCAGTAGGTAATTAGAGGGTCCGAAACAACCCAGAATACGAAAACCACAGATGCAACCTCCCATTGCATAAAGTACCACATATGCAACCATAGTACTTTCTTATTGCATAGACTAGAAATATGACGCCTCCTGCAATTAAACTTATAGTACTCCCAAGGAAAGGCAATAATCAAGAAACATTCATGACTCACCCATATTGAACGACATCGAGTCCAGCACCTGCATTTCCTCGAGAAACTGCATCCTGGAGGTCTAGTCATGTTTGAAAAAAGTTAGCCAAAAAGATATCAAAAGATTTAATTTTCAAAAAATGAATATAACAAGAACTAGCATACCCACGAAACAAAAATTTAAATTTAAATACAGTTAACTATGGCTCAAGTCAAACATGCACCTTAGAATAACTAAGTATACATTAAAAAAAACTAAATAGTAGCACACATGTAAATTGACTTAAGCAAGTAACTGAGAACATTATTCACTCAGTTAATTGGAAAAGCAAACATCTTTATATAATTGATGTCATTTCTCAACACATAAAATGTTCATATTAATATATCAATAAACAAAGTAAAACCTGCTCTGGGTATTAACAACAGGCTATGGCTAAGTAACTTTTAACATTTATAACTTTACGGCATAATTTGGTCCTCCTGTAATTCAACTGGTGAACATAAGATTAAACTCATGTTTCTCTAAAGTTTCTTTGAATTTATGCAAGGAAGCTTGTAAGTCGTAACATGTGGCTCCATATAACACCTGGATCGATCAAACATAACTTGCTCACGCAAGGATGATAATATTCTTAATTCATTTATTTATATATACCATCTTTATGATTGCTCTGATACCAAATTCAATTTTATAATTGCTCTGATACCATATTCAATTGATGTTTGATCTTCATTCAGACAAACAGGAAACATTCATTTATTTATATGTACCATCTTTATGATTGCTCTGATACCATATTCAATTTTATGACAACCTTGATACCACTTGTTAGGATTTTTTGAAGTAAACCCTTTGTATCGGAGAATAGAATAATCCTCAGTAATAAATTTATTGATTCTCTAATACCTCGTGTTTACAACATTTGATGCTTTTATGTAGGCTATCTTGATATCAAATTTGTTGGTATCGCCAACATGAATAATTTTCAACAATTCAGCAGTTATAAGGAACATATCCTCTCTGACATAAGCAACTGGTACTCCTCAATGTCAAATTCACATAAACTGTGCACATTATGCATATGTACTCTGATTGTCTCAAGACTCTCAACTCTGGAATTACTATTCTGAGCATTCTCCTTCATAAAACTATTGAGATGAAATTTTTTGTTCTTCTTTGCCTTGGTTCGGGCTTCACTCCTTGGTGATTTTTAGTGGCTTCAGGTAAGCACAAACATGTTCTTATTAGTCAGGTCTATCATAACAAGACTCAGAGCATGCTCATGCAAATGTAGTTTCATCATAACTAGTGTCCTACCAAGATGAGACTCAGTTGGATCCCATTTAGTACCTCTAACGGGCTTGAGAATATCCAATACTTACTGCCAAAACCTAACATTTGTTCATGTGGTTTCAACTCTTTAGCGCCTCAATTAGTTACACATACTGTTATTCATCATATTTTACAGTACTTAATGTCACAATCTCTCATACTGCAGTTATCCATGCTAGGGTTTACCCATTTCTCTAATTTTATTAAGCTAACTTCCATATATCAAAATTACCACTGGTTCTAGTACCTCTCTGGACGTTTCTTTATTTCCTACAAAAAAGAAGCACTTAGATTATTATAGCACAGAGGGAAAAGAATAGGTCAAATACCCTTCACAACAATGTGAGACACATAATATTCAACCTTGAAGGTAGAAGCAGAGATAGGATTCACTATTTAGTTTAATTATCTTCAAATACATAAGCAATCAATAACATGATCACTATAATCATCTTTATCCTCAATGCAGCGGCATTATCATCATTCAAGTCTTTTGGTACAAAATGGTGCATTCACTATGAATGATACTTAGTAGGCGAAAACTTGTTGCTTAGATCCATCTATTTGCTGTTGATATATGCACCAAACCATTCGATGAAACTTGAGGTGTACTAGCAAAACGTAATCACCCCAACCAATTAGAACCATTGCTTAAGATGGTCAATTTAGATGCTATATCTTGAGTATCAGCTAGTAGAGGATTAAAGCTGAAGGGGTAATAAGAGACTCTGTTCCAATTAAAAAGGCAAGGATTGCATTAATGGAGGTTATCATACTTAGACTGCACTGCGTTATAAATATGATACAACACAATAAGGACATGACATTGATTTTGGTGTGATCCTCTGTATTTAGAGTGCATGTACTGTCCAACTTGTACCCAAACGGATATGATATGACACCAATTTTGGAGTACATGTGGTTCCTCGGGCTGCATGGTCTAGATGTCATCTCCTTTATAAATCAATGAAGGTAAGTAGGTAGAGGATGACAGAATGGCAACTTGTTGGGGCTGGGTGAAATGCTTAGAGTTGGCAGAAACTCTTAAGCATGTATCCTCCGAAATTGGAGCCATATTATCTCGTATTTGTGTCAATACAATGTAATACCGTACATACTTCAAAATATACTAGGACACACCAGAATAAGCAGTGTCTTTACCGCCATGTCCATATTCTATCATATTATATTCCTATCTGTGCAACATTGGCTGAAAGGTCAAGGTCTATACAGCTTGTTTGCTTAACTAGATTTTGTTGTTGAGGTAAAGTACAGTATGTATGTTATCTAGATTTCTGGATGTAGTTGCCAAAAAAATTCTAGTTGTTACAGTAGATCCTTATTGCATAATATCCATGCCTAGACAATAAACATGAGTCCCTATTTCTCCAGTGAAGCAAAGATGACGAGTGGCATGATAATTCTACGGACAGTTGCCTTTGCGTGGAAGATAGGTGCCAAACTTCTTGTTGGCACCTACTAAAGGAATACTAAAAGAAGAGAAATGATGGAATAAGAATAAGTATCACTATTCTTAGGATGCACTATCAACTACTGAAATAAGAATTACTAATCTTGGAATTGTTGAACGAAGAGCTTATGGGAACATTAGTTTAAACCACTATGTGAATTAAATCTTATTATTTTGGATAAACCGCAATATATATGATGTGATTGCCTGGATTCCCTAGCTACTATTTATATCTTTCAACAAGAACATGATTTTATTGTTATGGTGAGTTCTCTTGTATTCTATTATATCCTACCCTATAATGCCTCGCGATACTAGATTTTGATGCATACTAGCCAACAAAGACCACTCACGATTTGCTTGACATGTGTTTAAAATGTTTGTAGTATCTTTAATGTAACCCATAGAGATTTGTATAATGGGGAATGAAACTCATCATTTGCATTAAAATTTCACTAAATTTGAATTTGTGACATTTTATGGATACTGGATGGAGGTAAAACTAGCAGACTTTTGGATGGAGTTAAAATTTACCAACAAGAAAATATTAAGCTCAATAGAAATGCATACAAGTTTTTGATAAGTTAGAATGGAAACCCAAAAGAAATAATGCACAATAAAATGGGTTGTGTTAGATACATGCCCGATATTACATGATACGGACAAGATACCGACTTTTGAACTGTCCATGCTTCCGAATGTTTCCCTCTTTATCATGATTTTTTTGGTCTCTCACTTTCATGGAAAAGCATTAGACATTTTCTTCCGAAGCAATTGTGAAATTAAGTTGACGTTTGCTTCGTGATACTTCTCATGTGATTTACATCTTCACAAAATTTTGTGGTCGAGGATTATTTTTGTGTAGATGAAGCAAATAATGAAGAGCAACAGTGGATATATGACTTTGTTTATAAAGACTACATGAACTCTCTTCTCCCAGTAAATGAGAAAGGCATGTGTCCACCAGTCACCACACCAAGAAAGATCTCTAGAATTTTAACACAATACATTGAGTCATAGCAGAGAGTATGACAGGAAAAAGATGTCTTACCATAGAGTTATTCAATCAATAGGTTTAAACTAGCATAGAAGAGATAGCAGAAACCTGTGAGTCTGATTTCAATTTAGTGACCAAGGGGTGATAATGTTAAATGTTTGAGGTGATAGTAGAGAATTTGTAAACCGATAAATCGAGTAATAAACATGGTATTCCTTATTTCATAATACTAGATGATATGAGCTCGAATGAAACCAATAAATAGAGAATGCAGTGAATTTGTTGAAGTATATTCTATATGAAAGAAGATTCACAATGATGTGTCTATTTACCCTTACTACATACTCTCTAAGTTGGTCATTTGGTGCCATATATGGTGGAACATGTGCTTCAACTAGTCCCAATGACAAGTATCATCATGTTATTCAATTTGAAGGTGAGTTCAGCTTCACTTGATACGTTTGACTTCCATTGAATAATACAAGTCAGATAAGTATTAATATCTAAGATAGATAAGCAATTGAAGTTTTTGTATGTAGTCTTACATAACCTTAAATCAAACAAGGGATCACGTCAAGATCATTTTTATGCTTGCAATAGGTGAACAGTCCATTGATAAACTATAAAGCTCTAAGTAGATTATTACATCCCATCTAATGGAATAGCACTACCAAGATATATATATTGTCCCCACCAAATACTTTACAGATGAGGCAATAAGCATTCTATGAAACAATATTGAAACTGACAACATATATAAAGTGCCGATTCTGTACTAAACCTTGCTTTCGGTTTCAAACCTTCTCATGCTTGGGACACTGGTAGAAGACTTGGACTATTTATTTTTTGTCTGTCTTTTTTGGATGAGGAATCGTATCTCCCTGATAGGTCTCCAAGTATTGTTCTTCTAGTTTAGCTCAAAGGTATAGGTATAGGGGTGAGGATTCGGTTAATTTTGTTCAAACCGAATCGAATAAGCGAAAACCGAATAAGCAAAACCGAACCGAACTGAAATGACCCATAGATTGAAGTAGACAAGAATGGTAGAAAAATGCCCATAAGGAGTAGTAACTGGTTCATACAATAACTTCAGACATAATGTACATTCGAGTCATGTGAGCATTATAGCTTCTTGACCCTATTTCTCGACCAAAAATAATTTGCTCTTGTTGTCATAAATCGATCTGCAGTATATGGCTTAGTATTGCATAGAAAATAGTTAGCATAAAATATCAATAAACAACATAGTGTAAAATTTGTAGGGCAATAGAACAACTATGCATGATTCTGAACTTGTTCCATAACACAAGTTTAAACAAAGATCATGAAGCTAGTTTCTATCATACCAAAACGAATTGGATCACACATTTTATTCTACTCAAGCATTTCAATAGACATATTGTGTGTACAAACTAAAGGGGTGATGGAGATGTTCCTCCTTGCCCGTAACAATTCCTTCCATACGTACTACTGACTCTCCTCGGCGGCATTAGACGACAACCTCCTCCTCGGGGACCTCATCCTGTGGGACCATAGAGATCGATCTATTCCCCGAGTATGATGCGTCGACGGGATCAAACCCTTGGGATCGATCCATTCCTTTGTGGCACGTCGATCGGAGAGGTACAACCTATGCATCTCGAACACCTCTTCTCCAATGAATATTTGACACAAGAAAAACCATCAGTAACATGTTTGAGGAATTAAGAATTAGATGAAAACCTTATTCATAATTATGAATTAATTATAGATGAAGAAAAAAGATGTTACAAGATGAACTACAAATGATAGAAATTTAGAAAATTGCAATTAGAGTAGAGAAAGCTCCATGAGAGAAAGAGGGAGGAGAGGGAAACCTGAAAAAGAAGTACGGAAGAATTAGAATTTTTGTGGAATACACGTAACTGATGAGGGGGTATTTAGGTTCGAATAAAGAATTGGAACACTTTTCTTCTTGTCACGCCCCAGAACCAGAATACTGGAGAGCGGGGGCAGACATAGCCAGCTACGTATATTGAAATAGAATACATCTCAACTATACGGTCACGGCTGTCTAGATATGAGGGTTTACTACAAGCCAGCAGTCTCTTAAGGCCAAGCCTATTGTCTCAATCTCAAGCAATTAACAGAGTTACAAGATATTAGAGCATCAAATATATATATATAAGGCGTCCCAAATATTACATATTGGATGATCATGAAGCTAGTCGTACAAAATGATGGGACTAGCAAGAGTTCAGTCATACATGATCAACCATAGGATTTGTTAATCATGTTTACAGCCCGTAGGCAGACAGTAAGTAAATGTGCATCGAGCTAACAGGTGCTCGTCGGCTAAACGCCTCAAAAGAATAAATTTACATATAAGTGGGTGAAACAAAAAGGAAAACCCACTCCTTGCTGGGGTTCCGTCTAGTTGTCACCATTGGGCTGGAAGCTCGGTAGATCCTCGGGAGCTGCTCCGAAATCTGGCCACACAAAACCAGCTGGGTCAACCCCAGAAAGAGCAAGTGCCACAAAGGAGGCCACAAATAAGAACAAAAGCCAGCATATCAGAACATAAAGAATAAAAGAAGTACAAATAGTAAAGTACACAGGGCGATGAACGACTAGGGACGTGAAACCATTCCGGGAGCCAGGTTACAATCCTTAAACCAAACAAGGACCGGGATTGTACCCCTTCGCCTGAATAGCTCACTGTCTCTACCCATTTATCGTTAAGATAAGTAAAACAAACATGCTCAGGAGATAGCAGGTACTGGAGCTAGACAAGACTTAGACAAGGCTGGACACCATCCATTCACAATCGGCCAAGCAAGTACTACGGCTTACTACTTTAACTAACTAGGGTTATCACAAGCCTAATTACTAACAAGATGCAAGTGAGAAACTCCCAGTCCCAAGCCCTGCAGACTATCCAGTTATCCTTCCGCGGGTTGAGAGTTATAGGTGGGTACATTGTCCGGGAGACAAATGTACCCTTAGGTGACTTAGAGGGTGCAACACATGACAGTGTGCTGGAAATATGCTCTACTCGTCGGCAAGCTACAAGTCCATTAAAGTGCCCAGATAACGAGATTGCCTGTGACTGGGAATTCTCCATGTTCTAGTTTGATCTAATCATTAGCCTAATCCAATTTAGCGCGAGTCCCTGGCCGTGGTACCCAGGAAGTCACGTCCTAGACATGATGTAATACAAGACAAGTGGATTGTACAAGCAAGCAAGTAGGAACACCCACGGTGTCAAGTTGATTATACGAGTCAAGTTACAAGTTACAAGTTAAGTCAAGTCAGGAGTGCGCCGCCACGGGCCACTATCAAGTTATCAAGATAAATCATGTCAGGGTGCTTGTTAGGAGTGCACCACTACGGGTCACTGTCATGTCAGATTGGTCATGTCAGGAGTGCACCACTACGGGTCACTGTCGTGTTATGCTAGGTCCTTGTCATACCACGCCATGTACAATAGACATTCCAAACATATTAAGTAAAATCAAGTTCATGACAAAAGGCGTAAGGATATAAAATGGGCGTAAAATATCTAATACAATATCAATATATATAGGACTATAGAAGAGCCAGGCTTAAAGAAAATAAAACCAAATCTCCAAGAGCCAATGGTTTGCGGAAGGGGTCAGGGGGTTGGATTGCGCAGGAGTCAAGTGCGCCAGGAGGCCAACTGCGCATGGTGAGCTGCACAGGGTACCAACTGCGCAGGAGTGAGCTGCGCAGGGTACCAACTGTGCAGGAGTGGATGGCATAGCAGATGGATTGTGCACAGGAGGATTGCACAGGGGTGGATTGCGCAATGGTCGATTGCGCAGGGGTTACTTTGCGCATGGCTGGCTTGCGCATGGCTAGCTTGCGCCAGCGTAATCCAGCGCAGCGCAAAGCACTGGCCAAGTGATTGCGCAATCGGCCATGCGCTAAGAAGCACAGGCCGGGGGGGCGCAATCGGCCATGCGCTAAAAAGCGCAAGGCAGAGGGCTGTTCTTCCTGGCCGAGAGCAAGTCCAAGAACACCAAGAACTTCAATTCTTCATAACTTAGCCAAATTAAAACCAAATCTTGATTTTCAAAGTTCTAACTTGAGTAAAATCGAATTCTCTTCCATATGGAAGCATCAAAACATACAAAAATCAAAGTTAAATAGATCAAAACCATGTAAATCCGAAAATAGTAAAAACCTAGATCTAGAACAAAGAAAACTCCAAATCACAAAATATCAAGTTCTAAAGTTGTTCTCTATGGCCTAATCTAGCTAATGGACAAATAAAAAGTGGTACTTATTTGATGGCAAGGTGCACTTGCCTAATGGGTTGGGGAGTTGTGGAAGAAGGAAGAAGAAGAAAATTAATGGAGAGTAAAGAGGAGAGAGAAAGTTTGGTAGAGATATAATGAGGGTGCTTGTGTTGTGTTGAGGGTAGAGTGTAGGTTAAAGTGTTCCTCTCATGATAAACCAAACCAAACCAAACCCTCTCCACAAAATAAAACCAAGCCATAGTCCAAAACCCATTTACGAGAAACCAAAATCCGCAAGTCGAGAAAATTAAAATACGTGCCAAAATCAAATACGAGCATAAATACGTAATACAGGAAATGGGGGTGACACTTCTTAATCATGTGATTAATATATGTGAGTGAACGTAAACAAAAATATTTATTGACCGTTCCAAAATATAAAATTTTAATTTAATTTTAAGTAAATTAACTTTAGGAACACTTTAGATATTTGGAACAATTAACACATGTTCTAAGGTCGAAGAACACATATAAATCGTTCCAAAGTCTAAAATACTAAATGTTTCAAATTACCCTTTTTGGTGTAGTGCTTGTACTCTATTTCTTGATATGACCTTATGGTCAAAATGGCCAAACTATAATCTTTACCATGATACCGATATATTTTTCGGCCACGGGTAGGGATTCAACCTCGACTCAATTCTTTCGACCCGATATGTGATTTTGTTCTACTTAATTCCTTAAATGCTTAAAGTTATGCTTTATCTTGATTGCTTGACCCATTGTCCCATCACACTACTAGTTTAACTTTTGTAAGTTAGGTAGAATACCTCACGTCCCAACAAAGCCTTTGTCCTTGTGACCCATGTTGATAAGTTTGCTCAGACTATAATTTCAGAGGACCCTTAGCTAGCGAACCAAGCCAACTGCACAGGCCCAAACTTCGAGCGGAAATTAGATTTTAAAAGATCCTGGACTATTTAATTTCCTTCATCAGTACCTCCTTTGCTCATATTTTGACTATCTCATGCTGCTAATGTAGCTTCAGATTTGCAAGCTTATTTCGTTATCAAGCTTGATCATGACATATTTTATCGGGTGCACCCACTAACATATTGTCTAATCAGGACCGGTGCATGATGGTCTGATCAACCTATTACACTTTGGTTCGCTTTTCAAATATTATTCTACGTGGATGAAGACATAGTAAACTTGCCTTAGAGTTTCATCGCGACAGCCTTGGCAATTCTTTTTTGAATTATTTTCGTCGCCTATGAACCCCGCAATTCGTACTCAATATATAACACCGTCTTTGAACCCTTTGTTTTTCTTGTCTTTTACTTATTTTGGAAAGACAACACACTGTACTTGCTAAGATAGAGTTGCCGAATCGGTTAATTATACACAAATGTAGATAACCACCGACCGACTCATGTGGCTATATCCTCGCCTTTAACTACTCCTCATTTTCTCAACCCTAGAATTGTTATCGTGCCCTCCTAATCATTCTTGAGCACTCGAGAATGATTCTAATCGTTCACTTAAATCAAACACTCAACCAAGACGATTAGTATCCAGTTTTCTCTCAAGGAACCACATCTCCCAAATGTTTAAATTATTCTCCTTGGTCTACTAAATCCCTTGTTATTCTCTAAACTGGATTATCAAAATTTTGCTACCTTAATTAGCAATCCTTATTTGAATTCCATAACTATGATATTTTTTGTATATATCGACTCCACAATTTTCTACCATATGGTGGTGTTGAACGCTGTTTTATCGCCTCCTCCAAAATTTAATTGTATTTTGGTATTGACGAACTCTTCCTATCCCTCAACCCTATCTACCCTATTAATCCTAAATTTCGAGGACGAAATTCTTGTAGGTTGGGTAGGATGTAAAACCCCCTATTTATTATTATTATTTTAGTAGACTTAAAAATTAATTTATGCAAATTATGTTTTTTTTATTTCATTGGAAATGACCTTAGCCATTGTTGAATTTTAGAACACAAGACTACCATGAATTTTGGCACGGAAGATGTAGCAGTGTGCCTTGACTAGTGTACCAGCCATGCCGGGGGAAGCCTAGTCATGGTGATGTCCAAACTAGGAAAACTAGGCCAAGTTGTGAATGGACTTCTTTAAACCATTTTAATTAAATATTAATTTATATATTGATTTTTAAACGGCCCAGTTTGTCCAGTTCAGCCCGAACTGGGCTCGAACCAAATTTAAGCCCATATAGGCATAGGATGGGACCGAGGTGGCCATGTAGACATATTTTATGTACGTAGAAATATTTTCTAAATTATTTTAAAAATTTATGTACAATTTCTAATTGTTTAATTATGTGTACAATTGGTATTTTTATTATTAAATAATATTTTATAAGATTGTACATTTTTCTGGACCCGGATAAGGGTGTATGGTACAGTTCACCCATTGGAGAAATTTTTATTAATTTATTATTATTAAATTTATTTTGTATAGATTTATTAAAACTTTTATTCTATTAAGATATTATTATTTTATTGAGATTGATTTATTGTGAGTTGAATTTATATATATGTAGATATGTTTAAATATATTAAATATTTGGTTGGATAATATTTAATTTGTTAATTGACTTTTAAATAGATTATGGTATATATATATATAGGCGCCCCCTTTACAAGCAATAGCCTATTTGGCCGACCCTTCACCCTTTATATATATAAGTGATATACTTATATATGTTTAGTAAAACCCTAAACTCCTAGTCACCCTAATCTCCTCCTCCTTTCTCCACTTTCCTTCCTCCACCCTCGTCCGCCTCTCCCCGGCAAGTGCGCCCAGTCTCGTGTGCCGCAACACAGCTCCGCGACAGCAGCGACAGCAGCGTCAACAACAAACGACGACAACATCAACAACAACAGAAGTTAGCAACGAGGTATCCGACTTCTCCATCAGATTTCTCCTTCAATTCTAATCCAATTTTAGATCCGTAAATTAGTGTAGAAAGCCCACATGACCCTCTTCGAGATCCCTCAGGTGGATTTTAACATGGCCATTCAACTTGCTCGAAAAATCGAGACAAAGTTGGAGAAAAAACCACTTTTCTGAAATATTAAAAACTATTGGAAAATACCAACTTGTCAGCCACTTTTCTCGCTGTCCATTAAAATTTTGTAGAGACTAATTGAAGACAGTCAAAGATAACATAACCGAGATTGTGACACACCTTCTGGATTTACTTTTCATCTAGTGTGTAAAAAGTTACACGTTGTTAAAGTTTCACGAAAAATTGTAAATTCTGTTTTCAAAAAGTAGAAAAACACTCGATACGGCGTACGCCACGAAAAACCGGGCGACGTGGTCACGCACTATATGCATCGAAAGGTACATATGGATGTTGTCGACGTGTGAGAACTGACGGAACCCGATTCCGTTTCATATGCGCGACGAAATCAGTACGTATCCGTCGAGATACACCCGTATCGACCCTTTGCAAATTAAGTCACAACTTTGTGTACACTCATCAAATCGTGACGAAACTTGTGCCATTGGACTCAAAATATTTTTCTTGTCCTGTGAGCCAAGTTTGGTTCAATTCTGAGAAGGTTGATCGGGACGCCATTTTAGTGGGCCCACAATCCCACTCAACGGGCGATTTTGTGCACGGCCCACCGGAATCCAAAATTAGACATACCGTTGGGTTCGTCTCATCAAAACAAATATCTAGACATGTAGTTTGACGACTTTAGAGACCGTAGATACTGGCACATATTTTGGTGCAAAGCGGGTCCAACGGTGGACATTGTTTTAATCCAAAATTACGAAATTGCCCATATTCTCGAATTTAACTTTTGGATAGGCGTTTCCTAGGCATATCTTTTATTCCAAACTCGTTCGTGATGTTTGTTGCAGCATCCGGAGTCATCTGCGGGATTTGGCTTTTCTTGCTTTGTTTATTTGCCGGTTCAAGCTATTGGATTATTCTCTTTTGCACATAACCTCAGGCAATATACCTTGTCTTATTTACTGTTTATAATTAGATGAATTTTTATTTATTTATTTACTGCATATTTATTATCTATTTTTAGTTGGATCCATTACTTGCTATTTTTAGTTCACATTATTTTGCTTTCAGTTATTTTTCTTTCTTGTCTTTTGTATGCATATGGACCTAGTCTTAGCGATCTACCTTTTGTTATTGACCTTGGAAGGGAGAAGACAGTTAAATGTATGGGCTACCCCAAATCCAAAAGCTGTAGTAACTGCATACTACGGTAGTCGAGTCGCGAGGGTCACTAACCTCGAGCTATGTGGACTGATGGGTCATGTTGGCCGCAAGCCTCGAGTTATGTCGGCTGATAGTATTGGTACTTGATGTGTGCATATTGAGAGTTGTTACCTTGTCCTGGGGGAGTCATCCTTCACCTGTCCATACATCGAGATGTCTTCTAATTGCCTACTAGAAAGGTTAGGAGACCTTAGCAAATTTTATGTTTCAATCATGGCATAAAAAAAATGTCACATCACGGTATGTTACCCCTTGTCCTTGTTTGTTTGTAGGAGTAGCCTACCATTTCGATGATGGGATATTGAGCCGTGTTATGATTTGGACACTTACTTTAACTTCATTTTATGGTGCATTTATATTCAGTTCATATGGCATGTTCTTCCTGTATCTTGTTACGTCCCTCTGAGGACCTGGTTATCTCTCCAGGTGTGTGCTTCTGTGATATTGCTGGTGTTCAAGTCGAGGTCGCGATCTTTTCTATTCATTCAGAGATGACGTGTCTTGGGTCTTCCTTTGCTACTCCCGCCAAATCATTTCAGTTTCATGTATATTTTTTCTTACTTGTTAGTAGTAGATTTGTCTCCACCCAACGTATTGTACAAAGACTTATTACAGTTGATTATATGATATCTTTTATTCTTCATTTGTGGATAAGATTAGATTACTCTTAGTTTACGGTATTTTACAGCTTATGTATTCATACGAGGGTTTCATATATTAGAATATACTTCGTATGTATGCAGCTGGCATGGATACGTACCTAGTCCTAAGTATTTTGGGACTGGGGCGTTACATATTTTTGTGGTGGCCCATGCAGGTCGAGTTTGTCACTTCGGTTACGTTATTGTACCGATGTGAGCCTGCAACATAGGATTAGAATATAGGAATCTCATCCATACAGCTTGACCTCTTCCCTTGGCTTTAAATTTTGAACTCTCATTCGACTTCCTTGAATTGCATTTTGCTTGATTCCTTTCTACCGTTGATTCTTATTTTCGTGCTTAGTGTCAACTAGAAAGATGACTACATTAGTATATGCTCATAGGTCATACATATGGCTAGAATGATTATATTGGCAATTGGAATACATTCAAGACTCTAATTGAGTTAAAAAGGTTTTTTTTGTGTGAATTAATGATTAGTAATTTGTAAAGTAGGATACTACCAAGAAAGGTTTTAATCTTGAGATTTCTAAATAGTAAACACCATAGGATTGATACTGCAAGAAGGAGGAAAAAAAAGCTAGAATCTTTATACCCTTAATTTAAGAAATTGATTGGCTTTTTGAGATTTGATATATATGATTTATTGGGTTGTAGTTATACATCTTTGCACAAGTATAAAATTGATTTGCTTTTCGAGTTGTGATATTTATGAGTTTTGGGTGATATATATACATCTTTGAACAAATATAAAATTTATTTGATTTTCGAGTTTTCAGGTTTATGATTTATTGTATTATAGTTATACACCTTTGAACAGTTATAAATTGGTTTGAAAATGATCTTATCTTTTAAAAATGGCCATAGGAATTATTTAAATTTGAGTTGTACAACTTACGATTTTCGTGTGTAGTAAATTTTGAATTTTAAGTGGAAGTAATGACGGTGAATTTTGGTTTAAAATATTTGAAAGTTATGACAACGATTTTTGAAAATTTTTTATTTTAAATGGTGTCCTGTGATTGAGGATTTACAAATCTATTTAGATTTTTGAAAAAAAAAACGATTTTGACTGATAAGATTATTTGAAAATTTAGTTTAATGAGGGATTGCTAATATTAAAAGTTTTTGGTAGAATTTCGAATTGATGTGATAAAAGGTTATTTTGATTGATTAAAGTAAGTTACCATTTAAAAGTTGTGATTTTGTTGGAATAACTTAGCATGAATAGAAGTTAAAATTGATGAGAGCATTGAGCTTAATTTTTTAGATTGATTTTAATATGCTAAGAGTTTTATTATGAGTTATTTGAAAATTTTAGAGTGTTAAATTTTTGATTGATTGTGAAATTTTTATGGATTCGTAAATTATTAACTCTTGAGTTAAATAATTGAATTTAAACGTTAATTTTTGAAAAGGTTAGTAGTAACGTGATAAAATTTGCTTTGAGATTTATGAAAGTGATTTAAAAAAATTTATGATGAATTTGAACGGCTTGGAGTGAATACAATTTAGGTGATTTATTTTTGAAAATTTTATTAAGAAACCTTTGGAGGAAGCTTGAGTTAAAATTTTAATGTTAGGCCATCAAGATAGCTCTAATAAGATAGATGTACTCCACACTAATTGCCATGTCACTCATGACCATGATAGTAGTATATACACCAGTGTTGTTAGTCATCTACCTAGCTATGTGACTGTATTTCCACCTTGACTTACTTGACCTTCCTTCAATTCAAGATCTTTTAATTGCGACCTTCTAACCCATTTGCATTTGAATAATAATTTAATGGTTCCTTGTCTGTATTCATCTAGAAGACTATCTTCTCACTACAACTGTGCCCCTAACTTATTATTCTTACTGGATTCTTTAATTAATTTTATTTCATGCTTTAACTTGATCTTCTTTATTTTTGTGCATTAATTATCACCTCGTCAACTCCCACTTTCTATTTTAGATCTTTTGGCGTCTCTTACCAGGACTTGGATATTTGGAGCACAACACTAGACTTTTCCTTCCAACAAATTTCATATGTAAGACCTAGACGCGCCCACCTTCCTGTAGACATATCATGTCCCACCAAAACCTATCTCCTTGTACTCTATTTCTTGATATGACCTTATGGTCGAAATGGCCAAACTATAATCTTTACCATGATACCGATATATTTTTTGACCACGGGTAGGATTCAAACTCGACTCGAGTCTTTCGACCCGATATGTGATTTTGTTCTACTTAATTCCTTAAATGCTTAAAATTGTGTTTTATCTTGATTGCTTGACCCATTGTCCCATCATACTACTAGTTTAACTCTTGTAAGTTGGGTAGAATATCTCACGGCCCAACAAAGCCTTTGTCCTTGTGACCCATGTTGATAAGTTTGCTCAGACTATAATTTCAAAGGACCCTAACTTAGCTAGTCAACCAAGCCAACTGCACAGGCACAAACTTCGGGTGGAAATTAGATTTTAAAAGATCTTGGACTATTTAATTTCCTTCATCAGTACCTTCCTTGCTCATATTTTGACTATCTCATGCTGCTAATGTAGCTTCAGTTTTGCAAGCTTATTTCGTTATCAAGCTTGATCATGACATATTTTATTGGGTGCACCCACTAACATATTGTCTAATCAGGATCGGTGCATGATGGTCTGATCAACCTATTGCACTTTGGTTCGCTTTTCAAATATTATTCTACGTGGATGAAGACATAGTAAACTTGCCTTAGAGTCTCATCCGCGACAGCCTTGGCAATTCTCTTTTGAATTATTTTTGCCGCATATTAACCCCGCAATTAGTACTCAATATATAACACCGTCTTTGAACCCTTTGTTGTTCTTTTCTTTTACTTATTTTGGAAAGACAAGGCACTGTACTTGCTAAGATGGACTCAAGGTATCATCTTTGGTTGCCCAATCGGTTAATTATACACAAATGTAGATAGCCACCGACCGACCCATGTGGCTATATCCTCGCCTTTAAGTACTCCTCATTTTCTCAACCCTAGAATTGTTATCGTGCCCTCCCAATCGTTCTTGAGCACTCGAGAATGATTCTAATCGTTCACCTAAATCTAACACTCAACCAAGACGATTAGTATCCAGTTTTCTCTCAAGGAACCACATCTCCCAAATGTTTAAATTATTCTCCTTGGTCTACTCAATCCCTTGTTATTCTCTAAACTGGATTATCAAAATTTTGTTAGCTTCACTAGCAATCCTTATTTGAATTCCATAACTATGATATATTTTTGTATATATCGACTCCACAATTTTCTATTGCATGGTGGTGTTGAACGCCGTTTTATCGCCTCCTCAAAAATTTAATTGTATTTTGGTATTGACGAACTCTTCCTATGCCTCAACCCTATCTGCCCTATTAATCCCAAATTTCGAGGACGAAATTCTTGTAAGTTGGGTAGGATGTAAAATCCCCTATTTATTATTATTATTTTTATTATTTTATTAGACTTAAAAATTAATTTATGCAAATTATGATTTTTTTTATTTTATTAAAAATGACCTTAGCCATCGTTGAATTTTGGAGCACAAGACTACCATGAATTTTGGTACGGAAGATATAGTAGTGTGCCTTGACTAGTGTACCAGTCATGCCGGGGGAAGCCTAGCCACGGTGATGTCCAAACTAGGAAAACTAGGCCAAGTTATGAATGGACTTATTTAAATCATTTTAATTAAATATTAATTTATATAATGATTTTTAAACGGCCCAGTTTGTCCAGTTCAGCCCGAACTGGGCCCGAACCAAATTTAAGCCCATATAGGCATGGGTTGGGACCGAGGTGGCCATGTAGACATATTTTATATACGTAGAAATATTTCCTAAATTATTTTAGAATTGTGTGTACAATTTCTAATTATTTAATTACGTATACAATTGGTATTTTTATTATTAAATAATATTTTACAAGAATGTACATTTTCCTGGACCTGGATAAGGGTGTGTGGTATAGTTCACCCATTGGAGCAATTTTTATTACTTTATTATTATTAAATTTATTTTGTAGAGATTTATTAAAACTTTTATCCTATTAAGATATTATTATTATATTAAGATTGATTTATTGTGAGTTGAATTTATATATATGTAGATATGTTTAAATATATTAAATTTTTGGTTGGATAATATTTAATTTGTTAATTGACTTATATATATATATATATATATATATATATATATATATAAGAGATGAAAAGAATATTAAAAGTTTGTTAAAAAAATTAATAAAAGCCTAAGTGGTCGGCTCTACCATGTGGGAGCCGACCACATGCATACAAAGAATAAGGAGCAGCAGCTGCTGCAAAAGGGGCGCCCCCTTTACAAGCAATAGCCTATTTGGCCGACCCTTCCCTCTTTATATATATAAGTGATATACTTATATATGTTTAGCAAAAACCCTAAACTCCTAATCACCCTAATCTCCTCCTCCTTTCTCCACTTTCCTTCAACCACCCTCCTCCGCCTCTCCCCGGCAAGTGCGCCCAGCCTCGTGCGCCGTAACACAGCCCCGCGACAGCAGCGTCAACAACAAACGACGACAACAACAACAATAACATAAGTTAGCAACGAGGTATCCGACTTCTCCATCAGATTTCTCCTTCAATTCTAATCAGATTTTAGATCCGTAAATTAGTGTAGAAAGCCCACATGACCCTCTTCGAGATCCTCCAGGTGGATTTCAACATGGCCATCCAACTTGCTCGAAAAATCGAGGTGAAGTTGGACAAAAAACTACTTTTCTGAAATATTAAAAACTTTTAGAAAATACCAACTTGTCGGCCACTTTTCTCGCTATCCATTAAAATTTTCTAGAGACTTATTGAAGATAGTCAAAGACAACATAAACAAGATTGTGACGCACCTTCTGGATTCACTTTTCATCTAGTATGTAAAAAGTTACACGTTATTAAATTTTACGAAAAATTGTAAATTCTGTTTTCAAAAAGTAGAAAAACACTCAATACGGCGTGCGCCCCGACAAACCGGGCGACGTGGTCACGCATTATACGCATCGAAAGTCACGTATGGATGTTGTTGACGTGTGGGAACTGACGGAACCTGATTCCGTTGCATATGCGCGACGAAATCAGGGCGTATCCGTCGAGATACCCCCGTATCGACCCTTTGCAAATTTAGTCACAACTTTGTGTACACCCATCAAATTGCGACGAAACTTACGCCATTGGACTCGAAATATTTTTTCGGTCCTGTGAGCCATGTTTGGTTCAATTCTGAGAAGATTGATCGGGACGCTATTTTAGCGGGCCCACAATCCCACTCAACGGGCGATTTTGTGCACAGCCCACCGGAATCCAAAATTAGACATACAGTTGGGTTCGTCTCATCAAAACAAATCTGTAGACTTGTAGTTTGATGACTTTAGAGACCGTAGTTATTGGCACACATTTCGGTGCAAAGCGGGTCCAACGGTAGATATCGTTCTACCCCAAAATTACGAAATTACCCATGTTCCGGAATTTAACTTTTGGACAGGCGTTTTCTTGGAATATATTTTATTCCAAACTTGTTCGTGATGTTTGTTGCAGCATCCGGAGTCATCTGCGGGATTTGGCTTTTCTTGCTTTATTTATTTACCGGTTCGAACTACTGGATTATTCTCTTTTGCACATAACCTCAGGCAAGATGCCTTGCCTTATTTACTGTTATAATTATATTCATTTTTATTTATTTATTTACTGTATATTTATTATCTGTTTTCAGTTGGATCCATTACTTGCTATTTTTAGTTCACTTTATTTTACTTTCAGTTATTTTTCTTTCTTGCCTTTTGTATTCATATGGACCTAGTCTTAGCGATCTACCTTCTGTTAGTGACCTTGGGAGTGAGAAGACAGTTAAATGTATGGGCTACCCCAAATCTAAAAGCTGTAGTAACTGCGTACTACGGTAGTCGAGTCACGAGGGTCACTAGCCTCGAGCTATATGGACTGATGGGTCACGTGGGCCGCTAGCCTCGAGTTATGCCGGCTGATAGTATTGGTACTTGACGTGTGCGTGTTGAGAGTTGTTACCTTGACCTGGAGGAGTCAGCCTTCACCTGCCCATACATCGAGATGTCTTCTAATTGCCTACTAGAAAGGTTAGGAGACCTTAGCAAATTTTATGTTTCAATCATGGCATAAAAAAATGTCACATCGCAGATTAGTATGTTACCCCTTGTCCTTGTTTGGTTGTAGGGGTAGCCTACATTTCAATGATGGGATATTGAGCCGTGTTATGATTTGGACACTTACTTTAACTTTATTTTATGGTGCATTTATATTCAGTTCAAATGACATGTTCTTCCTGTATCTTGTTACGTCTTTCTGAGGACATGGTTATCTCTCCAGGTGTGTGCTTCTGTGATATTATAGGTGTTCTAGTCGAGGTCGCGATCTTCTCTATTCATTCGGAGATGACGTGTCTTGGGTCTTTCTTTGCTACTCCCGCCAAATCATTTCAGTTTCATGTATATTTTTCCTTACTTGTTGGTAGTGGATTTGTCTCCGCCCAACATATTGTACAAAGATTTATTACAGTTGATTATATGATATCTTTTATTCTTCATTTGTGGATGAGATTAGATTACTCTTGGTTTACAGCAATTTACAGCTTATGTATTCATACGAGGGTTCCATATATTGGAGTATACTTCGTATGTATATAGCTGGCATGGATACGTACCTAGTACTAAGTATTTTGGGACTGGGGCGTTACAGTGGACGCCTTTCATTATAGAGGTGGATGTCGCAGAAAGGAAAGCCCAGGGCGTGCAGCTCCTTGGGCTACACTTTCCTGCGCCCGAAGACAAGGGGAGATGCTCGTACAGCAACAACCCCAAAGACGGAAAAGGCAAGCAAGCCATGACCGTCAACATCTCCAAAGGTTCAGCAGCTACAAACCCCAAGTATGCAAAAGTGCAGAGGCCGAGGATAACTTACTCCTTCAATGACGAGGATACGCTGGAGCTCTCCGAGATGCTTACGAAGAGTGACAAACTGTCCATCATACCACCCAGGCGTCCTGATGAAGTGGAAAAGGTAAACCATCCCAAGTACTGCCATTAGCACCAGTACGTCCATCACTCAACATACGACTGCTATGTCTTGAAGGGGCAAATTTAGCACCTCATTAACGCCAACGTCATATTGTTGGATTACGAGGAGAAGACCGTCATGGCTAATATGGTTACTCTCCAGTCTGATAGTAGTCCAGCCGTAGATGTGCAGCTTGACGTCATTCCTTCCCCCTATGTTGCAGTAGAAGTGGTCAATCTCCTAACAACATTGGGTTACGAGCAAGAATACACCCTGTACTTCGTCGACAGAGCAGTTTTGGGCTTTAGGGAAACGCTATCCGCCAATATGGTCTCTCTAAACCCCCTAGTCGAGAACGAAGGCCAAGCGTTCAAATATTTCAAAGACAAACCCTGTGTACAGTACTTAGGATCCCAATGGGAGTGGCATTTTGAGCAGCGCAAACCACCTACGGAAGATAAAGTCATCCAAGTCGAATTAGGAGATGAGGCCTCACCTAAGCCCATCTTTATCAGCAAAAGTCTGACAGAAGATGACAGGCAATCCATGATATAGGTCATTCGCGAGTATATCGACATCTTTGCCTAGAGCTACGAAGATATGCCAGGGCTAAACCAGCAAGTGGCCATCCACTGCCTTAATATCCTGCCCCATGTCAAACCTGTCAAGCAGCAACATCGTCGGTTCTGCCCCAACATCATATAGATGATAATGAGGAGGTGGTCGACAAACTCATCGAGAGCGGCTTCATCCGCGAAGAGCAGCACCCAGATTGGGTCGCAAATGTCGTCCCTATCACTAAGAAGAACGGGAAGATACGAATTTGTATAGACTTCAGAGATCTCAATTCGGCCCGTCCTAAGGATGAGTTCCCTCTCCCGATCATTGACGTGATGATTGACAATACCTGTGGCTACGAGCGTATGTCCTTTATGGATGGATTCTCCGACTACAACCAGATCAAGATGCTCCTCGAATAAAAAAAACATACGACGTTCCGGACTCCGAATGGGTTGTATTGCTACACAGTAATGCCTTTCGGATTAAAAAATACGGGATCTACCTATCAAAGGGCTATGAGTACCATATTCCACAAGCATCTATGGAAGACGGTAGAGTGTTATGTTGACGACATCGCCGTCAAAAACAAGTACAAATCCAACCACTTGGATGATCTACGGATGGTGTTCGATCTAATGCGGATACATCATCTAAAAATGAATCCAACCAAGTCCTTCCTGTGCGTTTCCAGCGACAAATTCTTAGGATTCATCATCACAGAAAAAGGGATTCGTATCGACCCGGAGAAGACCAAAGCAATTCTTGACATAGCACCTTCAAAGAACCTCTGAGACCTTCGAGGTTTGCAGCGTCGACTGGCGTATATAAGGAGGTTCATAGCAAATCTCTCTAGTAAATATCAGCCTTTCACCAGATTAATGAAGAAAGGGGTCAGTTTTGAATGGGCCGAAGAGTGCCAATGCACGTTCGACGACATCAAGCAGTACCTCACCAGCCCTTCCGTGCTGGTAGCCCTAGTCGTGGGGAAGCCTTTTCTACTATACGTCAGAGCCATGGATTATTCTCTTGGAGCCTTATTAGCCCAAAAAATAAAGAAGGCCACAAACAAGCAATATATTATCTCAGCAGGACCATGGTTGGAGCCGAGCACCAGTATAATCATGTTAAGAAGGAATGTCTCGCCCTCCTTTTTGCCATCCAGAAGACACGATATTACATGATCGGACAGACGATCCATGTGGTATCTAGGATCAACCCTCTCAGAGTCCTTATGACCAAGCCAGGGGCTCTGAATTTACGACTAGACACATGGGCAATCCTCTTAACTCCTTACTACATGGTATTCGTCCCATAGAAGGCAGTCAAAGGCCAAGCGTTGGCAGATTTCCTGGCGGCTCATCCGGTGCCAGAAAATTCAAAACTCTACAATAAAATCCACGATAAATACTGGAGTCCAACTCAGTTTCGGATAACTCAGTATGGCGCATGTTCTTTGATGGAGCCTTAAGGACAAGGCTAAATGGTAAAATCATAGCAGGGGTCACTATCGCCCTTGTTACTCCGAACGGCCTAGTTATCAATCGTGTATATTCTCTCACGGAGTGATACACCAAAAATTTTGCAGAGTATAACGCCTTCATCATCAGACTCTAGCTCACCAAACAGCTGGGGCTTGACTACATCGAGGTCTATGTAGACTCGAAATTGATCATCAGTCAGGTTCGGGGTCGGTATGAGGTTCGACATGAGGACTTGATCACTTACCACCAGACAGCAATCGACATTATCTCAACTTTCACAGGATTCTTTATAGAACATGTGCCACGGTTGTAGAACCTGGAGGCCGACGCACTAGCCGGTCTCATCGCCTCTTTGGCCGCCTCCGTTAAATCTCATAATACCGTTTCAGTAACGGGCCGTGAGTTAGTCGGTCCAAAGAATGCCCTGTGCATGTCAGAACTACTTATTACAAGTAGGGACGGATAAAGGCACCAGGGATTGGCGGTTCCTATTTACAGACTATACAGTCTATGGGATTCTGCCTAAAGACCCAAGAGAAGCAACTTCTCTCAGGAGGCGCTCACTCCGTTTTTTCTATGATTCGGCCACAAAAATGCTATATCGTCGCTCATACGACAGATTTATCTTACGTTGTTCATCTCGTACAGAGGCATAAGAAGCACTCATAGAAGCGTATGATGGAACCTGCAGAGCCCACCAGCCGGGCCCCAAGTTACAAGATCGGCTGTGCCATATGGGCTATTGCTGGCCCACTATGATAGCAGATGCTGTTGAATATACAAAGAAATGTTGGGTGTGCCAATTCTATACATATTTCATCCATCAACCATCATAATACTTATATCCCACGGTGCCCTCGTGGCCATTTAAAGCCTAGAGAATGGATGTCGTGGGGCGATTCAGTCCACCATCCACCAAAGGACACCGGTTCATCCTCGCTATTACGGATTATTTCTCCAAATAGGCAGAATCAGTCCCATTGGTAGAGGTAAAGACTTCCAATGTGATCAATTTCATTAAATATCATGTTATTTACTGCTTCAGAGTTCCCAGAAGGATCATTCATGATAACGGTCCTCAGTTCATAAACCATGCATTCTACCGGTTCTGTGACAAAAGCCGAATTCAGAATATAGCGTCAACATCTTACAACCCGGAAGCTAATGCGTTGGCTGAGGCATTCAACAAATCTATTGTCAAACTCCTAAAAAAGGTCGTCTCCTCCGATAAACACGATTAAAATGAGAAGTTAGGTGAATGTCTATGGGCCTACCGTATGACTGTTCCTACACCTACAGGCAGTATACTGTTCTCCTTGGTCTATGGGAGCGAGGTTGTCCTCCCCTTGGAGATTCAAATCTCGTCCTTATAGGTAGCCATCACCAATCAATTAACCTTCGAAGACAATCAACGCATGTGATTATAAGAGCTAGAAGCATTAGATGAAAAGCGCTTGCTCACGCAGCAAAGGATTGAGCTTTACCAAGCTCGCATCTCTGGGGCCTTTAACAAAAAGGTCCGCAAAAGATCCTACCAAGTGGGCAACCTCGTCTTGGCAGTACGAAGACCAATGATGATGACCCACAAGACGGTTGGGAAGTTCGAGCCCAAGTGGGAAGAACCGTTAGTCATAGAAATAGTGTACTCCAACGGTGCTTATCGGCTAGCTAAGCCTAATGGGGTCTTACTAATGATGCCCATCAACGGCAAGTTCCTAATGAAGTATTATGTCTGAAGATAGAACCAGCATAGGCACCCACATCCCGTGGAAAGGGTGCCTATGAGTTCTGGTAAGGGGATCTTTCGCCCTCTCTCCTATATATTCTTTCAAGTAGATGAAGCACTTCACGTCCATATTACCTCTGGATTGCTCCTCTACGCCTAGAAGATGCGACTACCATGTCCACAATACCTCTGAGTATTGGTTCTTCTCGTATCAGTTCTATGATAATCCCGGCAGTTTAGAAAATAGTTCACGTCCATATTACCTCTGGATTGTTGTTCTATACCCCGGCCAAGATCAAGCCTACCAGTCCATATCACCTCTGGCTAGGCAAGTCCATTATGAAGATTCCCTCTTTATTCTGGAGACAAAAATAAAAGGAACAAGAAAGCTTCTACATATAAAAATATGTTGCTACCAAGACCTATTACAGACTTTTCGTAGTTACATACATAGAAGCAACAAAAAAGCTGAAATTACGGTACAAGCTCTCAATAGTGTGGACGAGGCGGTGACAGAGCAAATCACTTTCGAGTCAAAATGAAGCCACCGTCCAAAGATGCTACTGGCCCGAGCCGGGGATGAAGACCAGCATATGACTCTGCTATCTCTCCAACTGGCCGACGAGAGCAACCATAGCAGCCGGCCTTGCTATTCCTCGGTCAGAATGGCAAGCAATCCTAACCTAGGAAGCAGAGGTCCGAGACGCCATTGATGCCCATGACATTTAGGGCGCGAAGTGTCTCGAGATCCAATGGTAGTTCTACTACATTTTCTTTGGATAAAAAGATTAGCCACCGACGGCCGCCTCAAGCAAACTCCAGGGTCGTCAGGAGTGAACATCGGGCAAGCAAGGCCATTGTTGAAGCAGTTAAGTGTTCTCTTGAAGGAGGACAGTCCTTTATGTAGGCTGTTCGCATGGTCCAAGCACGAGCCAGACATCTTTCAGAGGGAAGCTTACAAGTTAAGCTAAAGCTCCACTCTATGAGAGATGGCAGTACTGCGAGTGACCAAAGGAACGTGACTCTGAACCTCCTCAGCTAAAGAGATTTACGATCCTTGCAAAGACACAAAAGGCTCCAATATCAATAAGCCATCAGGAGCCCGTGCTCTGAAATGATGACTCAGGACAATTAATGCTAAGAGTTATACGTGAGACCAGCCATCACCCAGCTCGTACAGTCCTGACACGTGTTCATGCTTCTGTTCAAAGTATCCCGAGCTTGACTCAAGTTCCAGACACTTTGAAGGGGATTTTGTAGAAGCATGAAAAATCTCAGTTGAAGACATCCCTTGGCCAAAGAGCAGAAGATGTAAAAGACTTAGGCTCAGTGCTAAAAAGATAAAACAAAAGATATAGAGAGAAGTCCCTTTATTGTCATGTCTATCAATGTCTAGTATAGACACATCGAGACTATATATAATGGACTAATGATGTTCTTCTACAAAGGATCTAGTACAGATTCGACAGAAACCTAGAGGGATCTACAAGGGATGCAGTCTTCATTGAAGCGTAGCCTTCCTTCTTCTCATTACACACGCTGGAGGATTGACCTCCACCGAAGCATGTTCTGATAATCTTATGGGTGCAGCCTCTCAGAAGCATATCAGCAACTCAGTACTTTAAAGAAGCCAGAGTCTTCAAGCCAGAGGCGCAGCCACTTGCCTGCTCCAACCTCAAAAATAAGATGGTGGTAGGGCCCTCCTCCCTTTCTTTTATTCCAGAAGCCAGTGTCTGTACTCCAAAGGCACAGCTATCTACCTGCGCCAATCTCAGACACCAAGGGTGTCATACCCTTCCCTTCGTAGCCAATGTCTTTACTATTCAGAGGTGCAACTACTTACTTGTGTCCATATGAGGAGCAAGATGGTGATATCCTCACACCATCTCCATTCCTACGGTACAATCATCTGCTCTTGATTAGAAGCTTAAGTCACTTCTCTACAGTAGACTTGGGAACTCCTATCGTAACCAATGCAAGTCAACATGTCGCTCTAAAAGCATAGTAACCTTGCCAACCTGAAGCACAAGCCTAGTTGTCGCCTATAGCACAGTGACTTAGTAGCTCGAAATATAGCTTTGTAAGTTCCTCTATAGGCACAGAAATCTCGTCGTCATTCGAAGCCAAGTCCACTCGTCGTCTGAAAGCATAGAGGTTCTGCCATCTCCAGAAGCACGGTCTACTCATCGCTCCAGAAGCGCAGCAGCACTTAGTCCTCACCAAAGGCGGAGGAAGCATGTGTCCACCCTAATTAGTTTGTTTAAACTGCCTCTTCTAGAGAAGAATAGGATTAAATCATGATTGATATCATATCATATTGATTTAAAACTTAGATAAGGATCAATTAGACTCCAAATCTAGGATAAAATCACAATATTTACTCAGCTATATCCGAACATGCAAATTGGCACGCGCTACGTGTCACCTCCTTCGGTTATGTTTATAACCATCTGATATCTCGTTTGAGGGGAATCTCGATATCCGCCACGTATCAGCGCCGCAGAAGCCCGCACCGTACAATAATAGCAGATTCTTTCATATCTCAGAAAACTTAATGCACATCGCATATGTGCTCGATTCTCTATAAATAGAAGGAGTTCTTCTTCCACCATATCAATGGAGAAAGACAGAGGGAACATTGACAATCGACAATCTTCAAAGGAGCAGCGATCTCCATCCACGAAGAGTCGACCACCCTCATCCATCTATCAACAAATGAACCAACCAACCAACCTTCTTCAAAGGATTTTCTCAGCTAGACAGCTTCTTGATCGGTGACCCCAGAGTCCCATTAAAGGCGCCAGAGAGCCATAGTAAGGTTGATTCGTCGTTAGGTCGTCAACAGAGTAAGGAGCCGATGTAGTGCTCGATCTCCATCGTCATACTTTTCCAGAAATCTCTTCTTCCTGTACTAAGAATATCCTATTTAGGACTTCCTTTTTTATACACAGATACTATATATGTTCAATAAAGTAAAAAGTTTGTTCAACCTATTGTTACATCGAACAGTTGCGTTCTGTGCCTATTAAGATAGGCGCACATGTCAGCATCTGGAATCACTTGATTGTTAGTCTGTGACACCCTTTGCTTCCCCTGTTCTATACTTGATATGTGCAGAGTAGGGAGATCATGGCGTTGGCCTGATTGGCGTGAGACAGCTTAGCATAAATCAGTTTAGCACAGAGTAGGCAGGATGCCTTGGTGTTCTGCACACACTGGCACAACGTGTTTGGCCCGGCGCCTATGGGCAAAAAAAAGTGAACTTTGAACAAAACCTACTTTCTTGGAAGTAAAATTCTTGTTCAAAGATGTTCTGGCACTTATTCGTGTAGTATCGTAATCGAGTGAGATTTCTACCAAGTCCAGGACTGGGGAAGAATGGGGAATGGACATTGGGCACTTTTCCTTGTCTTGAGCAGTAGCAACAACAATTGGCACAGTAGTGGACTTCAAAGTCCAGATGGCCCACGCTTTGTTTTTGACAGTAGCAGTGGTGGTACGCTTGGCACCCCCGGCGCCAATCAATTCCTCGTAAGCAGTTTGGTCGAACTCAACGACCAAAGTCTCTCGTGTCGTGCCTACCAATACAATATCGTATTGAGTTATCATTTTCTCATCATAGGAGAAAGTCATCCCCAGCAGAGTCGCCATTTTGTTTGCAAAAATAAAAGTCTAAGAAAAAGACTTAAATACAAACTAAGAAAAGAAAGTACAAGAGTACAATTTGATTATAGGAAAGTACAACTATAGGGATCTGGTCATAAGACGATCACTTTATCCTTTGGACGATGCGATGTCGAAGGAGAAAAGTTCAGGAATATGGTGTGTAATCTTTAACAAAAGATTATGATCATTAATGATGCCTTGAGAAGTGATTTTGAACCCTATTTATAGAGTTTTAGGATAACTGCTAGGCAGTTAGAATGATTGGCACACAGTACAAAATAGGCTGATTATGCATTTTTTTTGCGTACCATATTCTATTTCATCTATTTGCACGAACGGTTAGCTTAACTGCATGAGACGCATGGCATTCTGTAAGAGAAGTGCACTTGGTCGTGGGCAATGTTGTATATATATTCTTCGAGATTAGTGGCATGCACGCCACATCATCTTTAACTGCTTCTGGATGAAAATGAATGAATTACGCACGTTATTGATTGGCGCCAATTGTGAAACATGCTGAGCATTAAGTCTGTGAAGAGTTGGTCAATTCAAGCCAATGGTAAATGGTGCTAAATAGCTGACAAACATCATCATAACAGATCTGACACAATCCTCCTCGAGCACCGTGCGCTCGAGATTTGAAACGATTTTTCTAGACTGTTGTGTTGTCAGTCATTATGACTGAAGACTTAGTTTCTCGAGGAAGCTCTCCACATGGCAGCTTACACTATTTGATGTACGAGCGCTATTTTATGTTAGGCGCTATTTGATACTCGGCGCCATTTGATGGATAGGGTCTGGCGCCATCTGTAAATGGCGCAATGCATTTCTTTGGCATTTTTAGAGCTTCTACAAGATCCCTTTCAAAGTTTTCAACTTTCAAACATTTTAAAATTTGAAATACTTTGAGTAAGAAGCATTTCAGCAGATTTTGTGCGTGCACAGAATCCTAACCGACATGCTATTTTATCGCAATTTGTGCAACCGTTTAACGTATGCTTAGGCTATAAATTGCCCAGTGAGAGGAGAGAGAGTTCTTGTTTCAAATTTTTCTCTCTCGAACTCTTCTCATCTCTTTCTTTCTCTTTCGAGCTCTCTAAGCTTTCTCCACAGTTAGCAATGGTACCAAAGAGATCCACCATAGAGAAAGGAAAGGGAGTCGCTAGAGCTTCGTCATGAGCGTCACCACTGAGGCTGCCAGGGTACGCTCCACCATCGGCGAGAGCTGAGAAAGCTAATCCTGTCCTCGAAGGTAAATAATCGATCGGAGAAAATGAACCATGGCCAGCGCCATTCGCTTACAGCGCGAGCTCTAGCCAGCATCAACCATTTTTTCAGAGTGTTGGTTGGCGGTATACCAATTTCAAAAAACGCACCACCTCTTTCAGAGTGTTGGCTAAACTACATCGATCGTGAACTTTGTACACCTTGATTACTCAAAGTACAAGGTGTGCTTCATGTTATGATTAAAAATAGTACGTATATTATTATGTTGTACAAAACAGAACTGCTTGATGCATGTGCAAATCACAGACTGTCATATTGCATGCAGAAACAAAGAACTATCATACTGCATGTGTAAACTAAGAACTGTCATACTACATGCACAAACTAGAATTGTCATATTGCATGCACAATTTAGAGACTGCCACTCTATGTTTTGCGATATCTATGATTTGTGCGGAGCTAAAAAAACTATTTAGATTTTCTTAATTTATGAGAACACTCTTTCATGATTTTAACTCTTGTTTCTTTTTCTGCACTTGACCTCAGGGAAGACCCTAATGCTGAGATATTGGCTTCTACTTTCTGGGTATCGAAATACCAGGATGACCTTTCTCATGTCACTTTCTCGCATTTCGACGTACCTGTTACCAAAAGAGCTTTGCTAGAGTCCCAAGATGAAAGGACTTTGCTATACCGGATGGACGGTGAACCTTTCTTAACTATGGATCAAGCTCCCCATAAGAAAACTGCTTTCTTAATTGAAGAGGCTATTGATAAAGCCTTTCAGTCCAAAGCAAAATAAGAAGATCAGATCTTCAAGAGAGGAGAGAGACTGATATATCTCAGTCTTTCCGTCCAAGGAACTTGTCTCAGTTCCGGTACGCCCATGCCAGCTACCCTCGGAAGATGTCATGTGATTTGACTCGATTCCAACAGGCTAGGATTAGACGAATATGACCTAGGTTTGGGACCCAGGGTGAGAGACATATTCTTCAGTTCTTCTGAGAAACACAACACGCGCTTAAAAGGCTTGAAACCAAGTTGCGTGTCGCCCGAGGATTCACCTTTGATGATTTCGGTCGAAATACCCGTCTTTGTAAATACTTCTGCTACAGCAGAAGGGGAATATCCTGGCCCAAACATGCGGCTGACGGGTTTGAAGCATCCAGACATTAAGCGCTAGAACCGACTTTCAGTATAGGCTCTGAACAATTTCAAGGACAAATTGCTTGAGTTAGAGCTTTATGAAGCTGTCTTGACCACCTCTTGTGGCATCCAGACTAATTTAAATATGTTTTTAGCCTTGGTGGAGAGGTTCAACAATAGGACTAGTACTTTTGTTACTCCTTACGGGGAGATAGGCCTCGTCTTATATGAGATACAATTTTTATCACATCTGCCTACGGATGAGAATCCCTACGAATAGTACGTGACAGCTGAAGAGGTATTGGATGCTCCTGCCAAAGAGAACCCTCAGATGGTGGCAGCCTTCGATGAGCTGCTACATCATTTCATGATCTATACTCTCTTATATAAGAACAAGGCAATTGGGATGTGCTATACATCCAAGTGGTTGTTGTACCTCTTCTTCGGTCATGCCGTGGAGAATAAGGTACAAGAAAATTTAGAGTGTGAGACTGGTTTCTTTGAACCGCTCGAAAGCAACACAATCGAAAGGCTGATTAAAGAATCATGATATATTGATAATGAGTTGGAAGAAGACTGGCACGATTATACTGTCAGCACCACTATCGAGACTTTTGTAAGACAAGGTGGTATAACCATGTCTCCGAAGGCTACTTTGGCAGGCTTCCGTACTCCTTTGGGAGTCTACTGCTATATAGTCATGTCATTCGATATCAAGAATGCTGGTGCCAGCTACCAATGAGCTATGAGTACTATTTTTTGTGAACGTTTACCAAAAATAGTCGAATGTTATGTCAACGATATTGCTATCAAGAGTCGTTCAAAGGATGATAACGTCCAAGACCTGAAGACTATCTTCGATCTATTGCATCAACATTAACATAAGATAAATCCTACTAAGTTATTTCTAGGTGTCTCCAGTGGCAAATTTCTTGGATTCGATATTACCTCTAAGGGTATACACGTTGACCCCGAGCAAGTCAAAGTCATTAAAGAGATGCGTCCTCTACGTAACCTAAAAGACCTACGAGGACTCTAATGATGACTTGTCTATACCAGGAGATTTATCTCAAATCTCTCCGGATGCTGCAGACCGTTCACTCAGTTAGTAAAGAAAGGTGTATCCTTTATTTGGACTGATTAATATCAACAAGCATTTAAGTATATTAAGCGGTACTTAAAGAACCCTCCAGTCTTAGTTTCCAATCATAGGAATACCCTTCCTGATGTATATTCGAACAATGGATCATTCTCTTCATGCCCTCCTAGCCCAGAAGTACAATGAAGTCCATGAGCAAGCAATTTACTACCTCAGCCTCACAGTAATCGGTGCTGAACACCACTACAGTCCAGTGGAAAAAAGAATGCTTGCCCTTGATGTTCGTTGTCCAAAAGACGCGTCATTACATCACAGGCCAAAGCATACGTGTTATCGCCAGAGTCAATCCTCTGCGAGTCCTGATAAAATGCCTAGTACACTCAATTCTAGACTTGCTACCTGGGCGATGCTGTTAGTACAGTATGACATGCTCTATGTCCCACAGAAATCTGTCAAGGGTCAAGTCCTAACTTACTTCTTGGCTGCTCATCTAATTCCTAAAACATCAAAACTCTTTGACGAGATTCCCGATGAAACTTTAGAGTCTAACACGACTTCAGAAGGAGTATTCGCTTGGCATTTATTTTTTGTGGTGCATCTAGAATCGGACCTAGCGATATTATCATCGATGGAGTAGGAATTGTCCTCGTATCCCCAGACGAGCTAGTAATTCAAATAACATATTCTCTAGACATACTATGTTCCAACAATTTTGCCAAATACAGCGCTTTGCTCATCAGTCTTTAGTTAGCTAAACTACTGAATATCAATTATTTTAAAGTATACGGAGACTCTAAACTGATTGTCAACCAGGTTAGTGGTACATATGAGGTTCAATATCAAGATCTCAACCCCTATTAAGTGGCAGCTTTTAAATTTGTTGTATCATTTAAAGGTTTTTTTATTGAACATGTACGTTAAGCATGCAATACGGAAGCCGTTGCACTCACTAATCTAGTAGCAGTACTAGCTGTTCCTTTGAAAGGGTAATAATTAATTTTCATTGCTAATATAGAATTATTTTGTGTCGAGAATAATTTGAAAATTGAATTCAGTAATGTGGTCGAAATTTGCACTACTAGTGAAGATTGGAGGACTCTCTTTATCAACTTTGTAGTACATAACAACTTGCCAGAAGACCATAAAGAAGTAACGACAATTCATCGTCGGTCACTTTGATTCTATTACAATCACACGTCCAAGATACTCTACCCTCGATCTTTTGACGGTATGCTCCTGCGATGTCTTGTGGGTGATGAGGCAAAATGGATGCTACATGAAGCTCACGATGGTGTCTGCGGTGCACATCAGCCTAGTCTTAAGATAAGGGACCGTATTAGACGCATGGATACTGTTGGCCCACTCTGGTGGCATATATAGTTGAGTATGCAAGGAAATACAATGCATGTCAAATCCATGCAGATTTTATACACTAACTGTCAGAATTCTTACATCTAACTACAGCATCTTGGCCCTTTGAATCTTGGGGCATGGATGTCAATGGTCCTATTAATCAAACAACATCCTACGAACATCGGTTCATCCTAGCTCTAATCGATTATTTCTCAAAATGGTCTGAATCTATTCCCCTCGCTGAAGTCAAGACAAACAATGTTATCAGCTTCATCAGGCACCATGTGATCTATCGATTCGATGTTCCTCGAAGAATCATTCATGATAATGGACCTCAGTTCATAAGTAAAGCATTTACTCGATTCAGTAATGACACTCGATTCAACAACATTGCTTCTACAGCTTGTAATCCTGCAGCCAATGGTTTAGCAAAAGCATTCAATAAGAAAATCATCAAGCTTCTCAAAAAGTTTGTTTCTATTAATAAACATAATTAGAGCAAAAAGTTTAGAGAATGTCTATGGGCGTACCACACTACTATACATATCCCGACTGGTTGTATACCCTTCTCTCTAGTTTACGGATGTGAAGCTGTCTTACTGTTGGATATTTAAATTCCATCCCCGAGAATAGCTATCACCAATGAATTAACAGTAGAAAATAATGATCGGCTTCGACTTCATGAACTTGAAGCGCTCGATGAGAAACGGTTGCTAGCACAACATATTGAGTTATATCAGGGCCGCATCTCGAAAGCTTTCAATCGTAAAGTCAAAGTATAGATCTTTTAAATGGATGAACTAGTCTTTACTGTTAGACGTCCTAAGACTATGACGTACATGAGCAAAGGCAAGTTTGAATCAAAGTGGGGAGGTCTCTACGTCATAAGCAAAGTCTTCTCTAATGGAGCTTACCAGTTGACCGAGATGGATGGTCGAATAGCTATGATGCCTATCAACTGCAAATTTCTAAAAAAATACCATATTTGACATCATGTATTATATTTTCTAGAAAAATATTATACATACACAATCTTCGAATTATTATCATTTATTCATTTTCTTCGTGAATAAATCCATAGATAATAAGTCCTCAAATATTCCCAAATAGAGTCCAACCCAGATCTTATGGTACATCCCTAAAAGATTAACTCATAACATTCACCACAACATGTCATCACAACATCACCTTTTGAAATTGTAAACCCCCTAAAATTTCACTACAATGGTTTTTAATATTTGTTTTATGATGGTATTTGTACGTCGAGTGCGAATACGAATATGATTTGATATTTATATTTTTACATAAAAAGTTTTACTATAGGTTTGGTAACTAGAGAAATAAATATTTTTGTTTTCGAGATACATATACAGTAAATATTTTGTATATAAATATTTTCCGCCAAAATTTAGTCAAATACTTTATTTAATTTTATTATTATAAAAATGACTTTTTAGTTATACAAGTATAGGAAATAAATGATATTTTTCTTTATAAATATTATGTACTACAAAAAAATGTTTTATATTACTGCGTGTAAGTTGCGAGTACATGAAATTTAATTCATGTAGATATTTTGAATTTTTGAAATTATTTTATCTTAATTTAAATAAAAATGTTTTTTGAAATTATTTCCTATTAATACTAGCATATGTGCACGTGCCTTGCACGTATTTTAACATTTCTTAATTAATTTAGAAGACCAAATGGTAGTCTTCCTAATTACTAAGTTGTCCTTATTAAAATTAATGAACTATTTTTAATTAGTATAAGTATGTAACAGTATTTTCGAAATTCAAAAGTTTCACCATATAAGTTTTCCTATTATATAGTAGAATAGATATAAATATTTATTGTGATTTTTGAAATTAATTATTATTATTATTTATTATAAAGATATTTCAAAATTTATGGATTAATTTTTAATCATTTATAGTAATTTAAATTTAGATTTCATATGTTGAATTTATTTTAATAGTTTAAAATTATGGATAAGATTTATCTAGATACAAATTGGATTATGAATTATTGAATTGATTTTTTTAATTTAAATTAAAAGGACGAATTATCCAAAGGGAATTTGAATTTCCTAGTACATATCAATCTAGGAGTCCACCTCCTATATAAGGAGAGCTCCTTTCTTCTTTTTCCAAAAATCCCATAACCTAAATTCTACCACAAATGTGCGTGCACCGTGTCGATGTCCTATTCATTTCCATGTCAGCCGTGACGGCCTCGGGTCCGACCCCGGGCGTCTTTCCAATAAATTACTTATTACATATACAATAATTCTCCCATGTCGGACACACCCCTGACACAATCAAATCCCTAGCCTAACCCTATTCTAAACTCCCGTATAGCCTACAACAACTACCGCTCCACACCACCATCGCCGTCACATTCACCACGTCCACCGCCGCCGTCACTCCGACCTCCCGTCTTCCTCGACCTTCCCGTTGCCACCCCATCGAGACACCACCTTCGTCTCCTCCGCCCACACAACTAGAGCCACTACACCATCCCAGCCATTAGCCGATCATCACCACCGCCTACAGCGGAATACCCTCGCTGCCTCGCCCATCACCACCACAATAGCAACCCTCATCCTGACCCCTTGTGCCAGCCTTCACTGTAACACCCACTTTTCAAAAATAAGGGTAATTTTAAAATTCTGTAATTATAATCATTTAATAATAATATTTAAATTATATTATGATTTTTAGTGATTTTTAATTAATTTAAAACTAGTTAAAATGTTGAATTATGATTTTGATGGTTAACTAGTGTAACCCTAGAATTGCTAAGCCTAGAGACTAACCATGACCATGGGAGCCTAGTCATGTGATTAGAATTTCAAATTACCAATTTTTAGCCTAAGGGTATTTTGGTCATTTTTGACTTTGAAATGAAAATAAATTTTATTAATTAAATATGTGTTATTTGCTTAGTTGAGATTGACCTAGAATCTTAGCCTAATCTTGATTAGCTTTGAGCTTAGAATCTTGATTAGGATATCCTACTAAGTGACAAGATTAACAATATCTAGATATTCCTAAGTAGGATATTTTTTCTTTGAGATATTTGTAAAAAGAAAGCCTTAGGACTAATTGAACCAATAGGAGGACTTGAAATTGGGTGGAGAAGCCTTAGCCACTCATCTACATCTAAACCTAACCCTAATTCATCTTGTGGAAGCCACAAATAGAAATCCCACCTCCTATAAAGTATCATCTAGTATCCCTTGCCTCTTTTTGATACCTAGAAAGAACCCTAATTTGTTCTTCCTTAAACTTCTCCCATTTAATCCAAATTAAGTCCAAATTGAGTCAAATCAATTGCATCATCATCCCCAACAGTAGAGGAGACTTGTGGGGGCTTGCTAGCAAGGGTTTGAAGTGAATTGACCATTTCATTTGGAGAAGAACACCTTTCCTTTCTTTATTTTTCATTGAGATTTCCTCTCAATAGGTAATTGCCATAAAACCTATTTAAATTTTAGTTTCTTTCCATAGATGCATCCATTTAGGGTTCCCTAGGTGTAGCCCAAGTTTGGTAGGAATTCGTGTCCATTTCGTGTCCGTATCGAACATGTATCGGTGTTTTTGAATAGGTGTTCGATGAAATGCTTGATATGAATTAATATTGCTAATTTCAAATTCTATTTGAAGGAATTTGTAGCCCTATAGGTGAGGAACACAAAACCCTAACTTTGATGTGACTTTTATGCTGTGTCCGTGTGCAAACTGGACACGCACACCTTGCACGAAACACTGCACAGGGGGTTATGTGCTCTCCTTCTACCCGACCATTATTCCTCTCTGAATACGACACGTGGGCCCATAAAACTTGGCATGGAAGTGGGGGCCATGACTGTCAGGCCCCTCTCTAAGTTGCAGGATACTTCGTGTCGTATCGGACATGTTATTACACTGGCACTGATTTGTACTGTCAACACACACATGAATTTTTGGCTCTGATACGCCTTCGTATCACTTGACATGACTCACTTTGACACGAGGATGATACATATACATATAACCCAATCCCTGGCGAATACGTATACATGAGCACGAGAACACTGGGACACTTTGTCGTGTCCACGAGCCCGTGTCCTTGCTGCACGAGATAGTGTTCGACCAGTGTCCTATTTTTGTGTTCGAATGATATTTGACACTTTGTGTCCAGTTTTTGGACACAAATCAAGCCCCTAGACACGAAGCCCTAGACCCCCTCTAACTCTAAACACGTGCATGAGATAGATGGTTGAGTGTGTCGTGTCCTTTTGGACTCGACATGTGTGCACGAGCCCAGCCTATGCACAGTTTGATACTGAGTTTGACCCCCCCTCTGTCATTGTGTTGACACATTTAGGATACAATGTTTGACACTAGCAGACACGTGTGACACTCACACACATGGACCCCTTGACACACGAGTGTTTGGTTTAGGTTTACATGAGTTTAGGTTTGAGTTTTGAGTAATTGATATAGGTATCAGTCGAGTGTTCCTGAAATCTTGAGTTGAGGATATGTTGATGTTTGAGAGTTGATTACCTGATAATTTAGGACCTAGTTAATGTTTAAGAGTTGATTCCTGAGATTGATAGATATGGGTTTGTTTGATTTTTGCAGGTATATGTAGGTTTCATAGTACATGTGTTATATGTTGGGATTAGAAATGCATGTCTGATACTTGGATAGGATACTTGGTGTCAGTATTATGTTGATGAGAGTTGTCATAGATGGCTTTGTAAGCAGTAGGAGGAGATGGTTGAATTAGTATTAGGGGTGGCACAGCATAGGAAATAACATTAGCCAAAATCCACAGTTCTTTAGTTTGGCTTGAGCCTTAGCATGGCATGGAATTGCATAGGCAACAGCAACAAAAATAGAGTAGTGGTGTCATGGTGAGCATTAGACGCGTGTATCCTAGTGTTAGTGTCGAGATTTAGTTTGGTATAGATGTTGAGGTCATGTGGGTAATGATTTGGAGGTGAGGCTAGTGTATGCTAAGTAGTAATGTAGGATATATTTTTGTACAATTGTATGAATTATGCATTTTGGGGTATTGAATTAATAAGAAGTGATATAGGATCTGGGTTAGTATTGAATACCTATAGGGTAACTAGTATAGCTTTGTACTTTAGTCTATGATACTCTAGTATCCTAAGGGGTGTTACAGCCTAGATGAGTTAGGTATGGGTTTGTACCAATTTAGCCTAGTACTATGATAGACTATAGTTACATAGATATATGTATATATGTAGAGGATGTGCTAATGGTTAATAAGGTTGAGTTAGTATCATATATGGGTTATCTAGATATTAGAGAATAGGTGAGAGGTAAGGTGATATGTTGAAATTACTTAACTTAACCCTATATTTAGACTAGATTGACCTAGGTTGACCAAAAGTCAACATTGAGACTATATGGACCAAGGGTTGACCAGTTGACCAGGATTGCCTTATTGTTGACCTAGTTTGACTAGATGTTGACTTGGTTTGACATAGAGTTGACCAAGTGTTGACTTTGACCTAGATTGGCCTAGAAATTATGTAGATTGCATCATAATGTTCTATATTATCATTCTGGACATTTCATAACCCATATTGCTCTATTTAGGATATTATGACTTCGATACAGACATATGACATTTTACTACTCTTTTCAGAGTGTTAGGCGAGTACATTCTCTGATAGTTCTTTTATTTACTTGTCAATTACTGTACTTCAGTTCTAGTTAGTTCTATGTGATTCTTTGTTACAACACGTATTGGCTTTCTGAATTCACGCATGCAACACACATACTTTACTTGTCTAGCCCTACTATTCGAACCACCTATTTATATCTTTATGTGCTGGTTGGACTTGTATTCGTCTTATTTGTTCGATTATGGATTCATTTATATTAGACTGGGCGGGGAAATACTGATTAGACATGTAGACATTTCCAACTATTCGAATCACCCCTCTGTGAATGATATTCGTACGATAGCCATCCCTCACTTGATCAGTGCATGGTGTGTCGTATTACCTACAGCCGTTTACATGTCGATCTCGGTATTTTAAAACACACTTGGAGAATTAATTTGAATCATTGTTAGAACATCATATGAATCATTATTCGTACCACCTTATTCGAATCATCTTATTAGAACAAAGATTAGAATCACTTTTGACTCATACTGTACTGGAATTACATTAGACTTACATTGAGATTTACACTTGACTCATATAGCACTGTCTCGACTTGTATTATGTTACTCTAGTTCAGCTAGATCTTATTTTACAGTCTTTCTTGCCATGTTTCTCCTCTTGTTTTGTACCTTACTTTCCTTGTACCTTAACTATTCTCTACATCATCACCTGAATATAAACTGCCATGTTTATCAATACAACTGTCTATAACTGCTTTATAATCTCTGTCATTTACTTTGGATTTCTAGATGAGTTGTGCTCGTTCATGTCATGACTGGACCTATTGAAAATATTATAGATGATTGCCCTGAGGACATTTGCCCTATTTGCCTTAGAGCAGGAGATGGCTTAGCTACCTTTGGCCCCGACACTCAGGAGTAATCGAGAGACTAGCTAGTAGACTTGCTTTAGATTCATGTTTAGAACATGAATGGTAATAACTTGAGATATTGAGTCTATATTTAAGTTTGTTTGAGATATTACTATTTAGTAGTTTATATTTGTTGTTGTTGTTTAGTCTTTAGTTATAAACTTCTGTCTTATCATATCGTGATTAGACTGTGATTAAGATTTCATTATATCTATACTTATCCTCCGTTCGGAGTTAAGATTTTTACAAGTACTTTATATAATTGTGTGAGTTGTTGTCTAGATAGTGACCTAGAACATCGTTCTACCGTCGACACTGTGACGTAGGCTGGACGTACCCACTTCTTGTGCCCCTACACTAGGTGTGGGTCGTAACACGTTATTAGTGGTGGCCCATACAGGTCGAGTTTATGTAGTGGTATTCAAACTAAGATATCACTACAGCCTGCGATAGGATTGAGAGATAGGTTTTAAACGGAGAGGTACTCAATCACAGTTAGGAAAAATTCAGCTTCAATTCATGCCATCTACACATCTTACTGATTTACCTTCTTTGAAATAAACTGTCCTCTTTTGATTATATCGATTCCTACTCAGTATTGGCTTCCTTGTTTGATCTGCCTTCGGGATGGTGTAGACACGATCACATCGCTTTGGTACAGTAGCCGCTGGAGAGGGGTCTGCCACCTCTCGCCCAGTACAGCAGGATGCTGGGACTGTAGCACCTTCTGTTCCTGATCAGACAGAAACAACGCTGCCTTTGGGGGTGTAACCCCTCTTTCCGAAAGTTTTTATAATATATTTTATTTATTTATTTGAATTAAATGGTAATTTTTAGAATTTTTATAAATAATTACTTAGTTAATTATTACGGTAGATGACTTTAGCCATGGCAGAGTTTAGGAGTGCAAGGTGATTAGAGATCGTGGCAAGGATAGTGCGATGGCGTGCTTTCACTAGAGTATTAGCCCTGGTAGGGAAGGCCGAGCCATAATAATGTCCTAACTAGGAAAACCAGGCTAAGTTGCGACTTAACCCTTACCGAAGATTATTTATTTATTAATTATTGAGTTTAGGGAAACCGATTATACCATTTTAGCCCGGACTGGACTCGAACTGAGCACAAGCCCATGTAGTCATGCGGCACATCCAATGACATTCGGGTTGATGGAATTTGGTATGAGGGTGTTGTATTTTGTTTTAATGGTTTAATGAGTATTTCCTATGTATTCGTAATTTAAATATTATAAATATTATTATTAGAGTTATTAAGTGACTTTTGTATAATAGGTCCTCGTATATTTTAGGATTTTTAGACTGTACATATTGGTATATATGCCTTTATTTGGTTTATTGAATTTCGTTATTATTATTATTATTAATATTTTATTATCAAGGTTATTATTATACAATAATATTATTATTATTGGTAATATTATATTTGTCAAATAAACGTTTTATATATATATATATATATATATATATATATATATATATATATATATTCGTATTTATATTAATAGGCCCTATAATAGAATATATTGGGATTTTATTTAAATTTTATAGAGAGTATTACATAGGTATATATAGGAATATATAGATAAATAAATATAAGTATATAGATAAATATATATATATGGATTAATAAATATATATATATATTGATAAATATATATATGTATAAAGCAAGGGGAGCAACAACAACACTAGTGTGCTGAACCCGCACAACCCAGGGCCAAGTGAGCCCGAATTTCCCCTACAGGCCCGCATAGCCAGGCGACCCCTTTCTTTCCGCTAACCCGAGAGCAGGTGTCACCCTCATTTCCCGTATTTCCCGTATTTCGTATTTATACTTGTATCTGGATTTTGGCATAAATTTTATTTTTCTCAACTTGTGGAATTTCGATATTTCTCGTATTTTGGGTTTTTGTCATGGTTTGGTTTTAATTGGTTTGGATTGGGTTGGTTTGATTTGGTTTATTATGCATTGGAACACCTTAACCTACACTCCACCCTCAACACACCACATCCTACCCTCTTTAAAACTCTACCAACCTTTTCTCTCTCCTCATAACCACCATTAATTTCCTTCTTCTTCTTCTTCTTCTCCTTCCTCTACACAACTCTCCCAACCCTAGGTAAGTGCATCTTGCCACTACATGAGAACCCTCTTTTATTTGTCTATTTGCTAGATTAGGACATGGTGATCAACATTAGTTCTTGGCATTTTGTGATTTGGAGTCTCCCTTGTTCTAGATCTAAGTCTTCCTATTTTCAGATTTTTGTATGTTTTGATCTATTTTAGTTGGTTTTCTATGAGTTTTGATGTTTCCATGTGGAAGAGCATTCAATTCCACCCAAATTGGAACTTTGGAAATCCGGATTTGGAGTTCGGATGGCCAAGTTATGATGCTGTGTAGCCTTGAGTTCAACCATGGTGTTCTTGCTGTTTGGAGAAGACAGTGAGCAGTGTGTAGAGCTGTTTAGCTTACGCACACTGAGCTGCGCGCGCTTTTTAGCGTGCGAACGCAGACTTGGGTACGCTTCCTGTTGGAAGTGTGTCTCCTTGAGCGTGCGTGACTTTTCACCTACGCTGCTCTCTGTAGCGTGCGTGACTTTTCACCTACGCTGCTCTCTCAGCGTGCGTGACTTTTCACCTACGCTGCTATCTGTAGCGTGTGTGACTTTTCATCTACGCTGCTCTCTGTAGCGTGCGTGACTTTTCACCTACGCTGCTCTCTCAGCGTTTGTGACTTTTCACCTACGCTGCTCTCTCAGCGTGCGTAACTTTTTACATACGCTGCTCTCTCAGCGTGCGTGACTTTTCACCTATGCTGCTTTTTCAGCGTGCGTGACTTTTCACCTACGCTGCTCTCTGTAGCGTGAGTGACTTTTTCACCTACGCTGCTCTCTGAAGCGTGCGTGACTTTTCACCTACGCTGCTCCCCTGACCCCTTGCTTAACCCATTGGCTCTTGGAGTTGTGGTCTTATTTCTTTAAGCTTGGCTTTTCTATAGTCCTGTATATTGATATTTTATTAGATATTTTACGCCCATTTTATATCCTTACGCCTTTTGTCATGAACTTGATTTTACTTAATATGTTTGGAATGACTATTGTACATGGCATGGTATGACAAGGAACTAGCATAACACGACAGTGACCCGTAGTGGTGCACTCCTGACATGACCAACCTGACATGATAGTGGCCCGTCGTGGCGCACTCCTGACAAGTACCCTGACATAATTTACCTTGATAATTTAACTTGACCTGCCTTGACACCGTGGGTAGTTCTTTCTTGCTTGCTTGTTAAATCCACTTGTCCTGTCTCGCATCATGTCTAGGATGGGACTCCTGAGTACCACGGTCAGGAGTACCTACTAAAATGGATTAAGGTTAATAACTAGAATAACACAGTAGTCATGAAGAGATGACACAGCTACGGGCAATCCCGTTACCTGGGCGCTCTTGGGATCTGTAGCCTGCCGTCGAGTAGGGCACATTTCCAGCACACCGTCGCGTGTTGCACCCTCTAAGTCACCTAAGGGTACATTTGTTTTCTGGGCGAGTACCCACCTGAATTCAACCCCTAATTTTCGACCTGGGTAACCTGGATGGTCTGCAGGGCTTGTGGCTGTGGAACAATCTCACTGCATCTTGTTAGTAATTAGGCCTGTGATAACCCTAGTTAGTTAAAGTAGTAAGCCGTAGTGTCTGCTTGGCCGTGATTGATTGAATGAGGTATAACCAGTTTAGCCATATCTAGATCCAGTACAAGATTGCTTCCTGTCTTGATTTCTTGCATTATTATCTTGCCGATAAATGGTGGGAAACCAAGTTCTGTTCAGATGAAGGGTTACAACCCCGGTCCTTGTTTTGTTTACGGGTTGTAACCTGGCTATCGGAATAGTTCCATAGTTATCTCGTCGTATATCATCCTGCCATGTTTTTCGTAATTTCTAGTTTAATATTAGATTTTCTTGTGCTGATTGCTGGCTTTTGTTCTTATTTCGTGGCCCCCTTGTGGCACTTGCTCTTTATGGGGTTGACCCAGCTGGTTTTGTGTGGCCAGATTTCGGAGCAGCTCTCGAGGATCTACCAAGCTTCCAGCCCGATGGTGGCGACTAGAAGGAACCCGGGCTACGAGTGGGTTTTCTATTTTGTTTCGCTCACTCTATTATAAAGTTATTCTTTTGAGGCGTTTAGCCGACGAGCACCTATTAGCTCGATGCATTTTTACTTACTGTCTGCCTACGGGCTGTAAACATGATTAACAAATCCTAGGGTTGATCATGTATGACTTAACTCTTGCTAGTCCTCGCATTTTGTACGACTAGCTTCACGATCAGCTGAATATGTAATATTTGGGATGCCTTATTATTGTATATTTATTGATCATACATCTTGCGACCTTACTTACTTGCTTGTGATTGAGACATTAGGCTTGTTCATGACCATAAGAGACTGTTGGCTTGTAGTAAACCCTCATATTTCTAGACAGGCGTGACCGTATATCGAGGTGGTTTCCATTTCAATATACGTAGCTGGCTATGTCTGCCCCCGCTCTCCAGTATTCTAGTTCTGGGGCATGACACGGTTTAAATGGTGGACCATGCAGGTCTTGTCAATCAAGAAATGTGAGGGTTTACCGAATAGATGTCTCAATCAGTATTCGCCCTTGATCTCCGCCCGTATTTTCAAATCCCTGTAATTCTTGCCCTGATTACATGCTTGTATCATTGATCTTTCCTGGTCCTTTCTTATTGTTTTCCTGTGTTGTCTTCCTCAGCGGCACTGTACCTGACCCTGCCGATCAGCAAGGAGGAGCACCTCCCGTGGGCCAGCAGCAACCGGGGGATCAAGCCCAGCATTCCAGAGTCGCCTCCAGAGTGATACCTACTGGAGGAGAGTCACCAGTTCGGCCCGTCAAGCCCACAGAGCCAGATGATGGTACCTTAGTAGGCCTCATCAGAACCTTGATAGCTTCCCAGGATCGTCGAAGCGACGCCCTGCACCAGACAGTTCAAGATGCTTTGACCCGAGGCGGACATCCAGGGAACCAGGCGGCTAACAGCTTCAAGCGATTGAACCCTCCTTTCTTCGACGGCACCGAGGATGCGATTGCCGCGGATGCATGGCTTCAGGATACCAAAGTGATTCTGAAAGCAGCTAGGACACCCGAGAATGAGAAGGTGGCGGTGGTACGTCTGCAGTTGTTGCACTTGGCTCGCAGTTGGTGGGCAGCGCAAGCCATGGGATTAGTGGCACCCATTGCTTAGGCAGTGTTTAGAGAGAGATTCCAGACGAAGTATTTCGATGCTGTGGCTCGGTACGACCTGCAGACCAGATTTACCAACTTGAAGCAAGGAGGCAGAACAGTCGACAGTTATGCATCGGAGTTTTCTAGGCTCAGTATGTTTGCCCCCACCTTGGTGGCGACCGAGTTTGATAGGGCCCAGCTATTCCAGCAGGGGCTGCATTTGGAGATCTTGTTGGCGGTTGAGCAGTTCGAGCACCAGACGTTCGATGCAGTCTTGAGAGCAGCTAGGAGGCATGAGTACACCTCCCAGAGGATCGTAGATAGAACCGGAAGTAGGAAGCGGTCCCATAGCCAGATGCAGCAATCATCAGCTCCAGCCCCGGCAGTTAGGAGATTGACCATTGGAACTCCGAGGCGGGCGGCCTCAGTAACGTCGGTTCAGCATTCGACCCCGACGTACCCGCAGCAGCAGACTTCCGCGATAGGATGTTCTCATTGCGGGAAGCCAGGGCATGTGGTGGCAGACTGCCGGAGGGCGCAGGGATTGTGCCTGGCTTGTGGAGCAGCAGATCATAGGGTTGGGGCTTGCCCGAATAGGGGTGGTTCATCTGCATCCAACCCTTCTAGCTCTTCGGTGAGAGGACCGGCCCCAGCACCAGTTCAGCAGCAGCAGTATCAGTCTTCGAGGCCCTTGCCGCCTCAGTCTCAGGCATTCCAGCAACAGCACCACTAGCAGTATGCAGAAGCCCAAGCTCAGACCCAGAATAGGCAGAGAGGTTTCCAGCAGAGGGGACCAGCAGCCAGAGGACAAGGTCAGGCCATGATGATGGCTATGGAAGAAGAAGTTGCACCAGGTGAGGTTGTGGCAGGTACTATTTTCGTCAACTCCTCTCCAGCGTCTGTATTATTTGATTCTGGTGCATCGCATTCATTTATGTCTGCACGATTCGCGACACAGATAGGATTGGAGCCCGAGTCATTATCAGTGAGGCTCAATATACTTACTGGTAATGGCCTTATGGGAGTAGATCGAGTGTTTTCCTCGTGTCGGATCGTAGTTAGCGGTAGGGAGTTCCCCGCTAGATTCATCGAGTTTCCCATGGTAGACTATGATGTAGTCCTAGGCATGGATTGGTTGAGGAACCAGTATGCTAGGATAGATTGCCATATTGGCAGAGTCGTCTTTAGTATCCCCGACGAGCCAAAATTTTCGTTTTCCAAAGGCGCAGTGGAGCCATCTTCCCCAGCATTGCGGATGGCAGTAGCAGCAGTGCAGTTACCCCGGATAGTTGAGGAGTTTCCAGATATCTTTCCAGAGGAGCTTCCAGGGATGCCGCCGGAGCGGGAGATTGAGTTCACTATAGACTTGATTCCCGGGACAGCACCAGTATCGGAGCGAGTCTACAGGATGGCGCTTCAGAGTTGGAAATTTTATACAAGATGATTGAAGAACTGAGGACCAAGGGATTCATCCGTGCTAGTGGATCGCCTTGGGGAGCCCCGATACTTCTTGTGAAAAAGAAGGATGGTACGTCCAGGCTATTTGTTGAATATCGTACCTTGTATTCGGTGACAATCAAGAACAGATACCCTCTTCCGAGGATAGATGACTTGTTTGATCAGCTCAGAGGGGCTTCAGTATTTTCGAAGATTGATTTACGCTCAGGTTACCACCAGATCAGAGTCAGAGAGAAGGACATCCCGAAGACAGCATTCAGATCGAGGTATGGACACTGGGAGTTCCTTGTTATGCCCTTTGGAGCGACAAATGCGCCGGCCGTATTCATGGACCTCATGAATCGTATTTTTATGCCTTACTTGGATCAATTTGTGATCGTGTTCCTAGATGACATCCTGGTCTACAGCAAGAGTGAAGCAGAGCATGAGCAGCATCTCAGAGTCGTCCTCCAGACGCTTAGGGAGCATCAGTTGTACGCCAAGTTCAGTAAATGCGAGTTCTGGCTCGATCGCATTTCATACTTGGGTCACATCATTACCCGAGGAGGAGTGGAAGTGGATCCCCAGAAGATTGTGGCTATCGAGTCATGGCCGGAACCCAGCTCAGTGGCAGAGGTTCGCAGCTTCCTTGGATTGGCCGGCTACTACCGGCGGTTCGTTTCAGATTTCGCAAGGATTTCAGCGCCGATGACCCAGTTGACCCGCAAGGATGTGTCGTTTGTTTGGACAGCAGAGTGTCAGGAATTTTTTGAGAAGTTGAAGCGAGGTTTGATAACGGCTCCCATTCTCACCCTTCCAGATGGGACCGGAGGATTCACAGTTTATTGCGACGCTTCAGGCAGAGGATTGGGGTGTGTCTTGATGCAGCATGGGAAGGTAATATCTTATGCGTCACGTCAACTACGTGATCATGAGAAGAATTACCCGATCCACGACTTGGATTTGGCGGCGGTAGTGTTTGCTTTGAAGTTGTGGAGACACTACTTGTACGGAGATAGAGTGGAGATCTTTACTGATCATAAGAGCCTGAAGTATGTTTTCACCCAGAAGGACCTTAATATGCGGCAGAGAAGATGGCTCGAGCTACTAGTAGACTATGATGTGGATTTGCAGTATCATCCCGGGAAGGCCAACGTTGTAGCAGATGCATTGAGCAGGAGAGCCGGAGTTTATTTCCTGACGGCGCAACCAGAGTTATTGGCAGATCTTCAGAAGATGGGAATTGAAGTGGTTCTTCCAACCAGCGTGGCATAGATGGCCAGCATAGTTGAGAGAATCTGGGTGGCGCAGTTAACAGATTCCAAGATCCAGCGACTCAGAGCAGAGTGTGAAGCAGGAAGAAGGCCAGAGTTATGTATTCATGAAGACGGATCGCTTCGGCATGGCACTCGTCTTTGTGTACCCAGTGGAGATATCAGACAGGAAGTCATGGCAGAAGCCCACAGTTTGCAATATTCTATTCATCCGGGTGGTACAAAGATGTACCGTAATATTCGTCAGCACTTCTGGTAGAATAGCATGAAGAGGGAGATAGCCCGGTTCGTCTCTCGGTGTTTGGTTTGCCAACAGGTTAAAGCTGAACATCAGAGGCCCGCTGGACTTCTTCAACCCTTACCGATCCCAGAATGGAAATGGGAGCATATAACCATGGATTTCGTGACCGGATTGCCCAGATCTCCGGCCGGCAGAGATGCTATTTGGGTAATTGGGGACATGCTTACCAAGGTGTCACACTTTCTCCCATTCAGGGTTGGACAGTCGACGGCTCAGTTAGCAGAGATGTATCTCAGGCAGATTGTCAGGCTTCACGGCGTGCCAGTCAGCATCACCTCAGACAGGGATTCAAGATTCACATCACACTTTTGGCGTAGCTTGCAGGAGAGTTTGTGGACTCGCCTTCAGTTCAGCTTAGCTTATCACCCGCAGACGGATGGTCAATCAGAGTGCACAATCCAGACTCTTGAAGATATGTTGAGATCCTGTACCCTTGACTTCGGTGGTTCATGGAAGAATCATCTGCACTTGGTAGAATTCTCGTACAACAACAGTTATCAGGCCAGTATCCAGATGGCACCCTTCGAGGCTCTTTATGGCAGAAAGTGCAGATCCCCGCTAGCATGGGACGATATCGGGGAGAGGCAGATGCTCGGACCCGAGTTAATTTCCTAGACGATTGAAGTGGTCAGGAAGGTCAGAGATCACCTCCGAGTTGCCCAGGACCACCAGCGCCATTGGGCCGATGCTCATCGGCGTCCCTTAGAATTTGCTGTCGGCGACCATGTATTCCTTAGGATCTCGCCTAACCGCGGCGTCATTCGCTTCCGCGTACGGAGAAAGCTTAGTCCTAGGTATATACGGTCGTTCGATATTCTAGAGCGGGTAGGAGATGTATCCTATCGTCTCGCTCTTCCGCCGTCGCTAAGTGAGGTGCATGATGTATTCCATGTGTCCCAATTACGATGGTATATTTCGGACCCGAGTCACATCCTAGACCATTCGGAACTGGTTGTTGGTACCAACCTTTCGTATGAGGAGAGGCCCGTGTCTATATTGGACCGGAGGAAGAAGATACTCAAGAACAAGACTATTAAATTAGTCTGTGTTGCTTGGGGTCATCACTCTCCAGGTGAGTCAACGTGGGAGCGTGAGGACGACATCCGATCGCGATATCCCTACCTGTTTGACTCGTGAGGTATAATGTCTTTCTTATGCCTTACGTTTTCCCTTCCTTGCTTGCATTATATGATTGTATGATTGAACTGCTTAGTGTAACTTTCTTGTGCTTAGTGTAGCTTGTCGTGACAATCTCTAGCTCCTTGATTAAATTCCGAGGACGAAATTCTTTTAAGGTGGGTAGAGTTGTCACCCTCATTTCCCGTATTTCCCGTATTTCGTATTTATACTCGTATCTGGATTTTGGCATGTATTTTATTTTTCTCAACTTGTGGAATTTTGATATTTCTCGTATTTTGGGTTTTTGTCATGGTTCGGTTTTAATTGGTTTGGATTGGGTTGGTTTGATTTGGTTTATTATGCATTGGAACACCTTAACCTACATTCCACCCTCAACACACCACATCCCACCCTCTTTAAAACTCCACCAACCTTTTCTCTCTCCTCATAACCACCATTAATTTCCTTCTTCTTCTTCTTCTTCTCCTTCCTCTACACAACTCTCCCAACCCTAGGCAAGTGCATCTTGCCACTACATAAAAACCCTCTTTTATTTGTCCATTTGCTAGATTAGGACATGGTGATCAACATTAGTTCTTGGCATTTTGTGATTTGGAGTCTCCCTTGTTCTAGATCTAAGTCTTCCTATTTTCGGATTTTTGCATGTTTTGATCTATTTTAGTTGGTTTTCTATGAGTTTTGATGTTTCCATGTGGAAGAGCATTCAATTCCACCCAAATTGGAACTTTGGAAATCCGGATTTGGAGTTCGGATGGCCAAGTTATGATACAGTGTAGCCTCGAGTTCAACCATAGTATTCTTGCTGTTTGGAGAAGACAGTGAGCAGTGTGCAGAGCTGTTTAGCTTACGCACACTGAGCTGTACGCGCTCTTTAGCGTGCGTACGCAGACTTGGGTACGCTTCCTGTTGGAGGTGTGTCTCCTTGAGCGTGCGTGACTTTTCACCTACGCTGCTCTCTGTAGCGTGCATGACTTTTCACCTACGCTGCTCTCTCAGCGTGCGTGACTTTTCACCTACGCTGCTCTCTGTAGCGTGCATGACTTTTCACCTACGCTGCTCTCTGCAGCGTGCGTGACTTTTCACCTACGCTGCTCTCTCAGCGTGCGTGACTTTTCACCTACGCTGCTCTCTCAGCGTGCGTGACTTTTCTATAGTCCTGTATATTGATATTTTATTAGATATTTTACGCCCATTTTATATCCTTACGCCTTTTGTCATGAACTTGATTTTACTTAATATGTTTGGAATGACTATTGTACATGGCATGGTATGACAAGGAACTAGCATAACACGACAGTGACCCGTAGTGGTGCACTCCTGACATGACCAACCTGACATGATAGTGGCCCGTCGTGGCGCACTCCTGACAAGTACCCTGACATGATTTACCTTGATAATTTAACTTGTCCTGCCTTGACACCGTGGGTAGTTCTTTCTTGCTTGCTTGTTAAATCCACTTGTGCTGTCTCGCATCATGTCTAGGATAGGACTCCTGAGTACCACGGTCAGGAGTACCTACTAAAATAGATTAAGGTTAATAACTAGAATAACACAGTAGTCATGAAGAGATGACACAGCTACGGGCAATCCCGTTACCTGGGCGCTCTTGGGATCTGTAGCCTGCCGTCGAGTAGGGCACATTTCCAGCACACCGTCGCGTATTGTACCCTCTAAGTCACCTAAGGGTACATTTGTCTTCTGGGCGATGTACCCACATGAATTCAACCCCTAATTTTCGACCTGGGTAACCTGGATGGTCTGCAGGGCTTGTGGCTGTGGAACAATCTCACTGCATCTTGTTAGTAATTAGGCCTGTGATAACCCTAGTTAGTTAAAGTAGTAAGCCGTAGTGTCTGCTTGGCCGTGATTGATTGAATAAGGTATAACCAGTTTAGCCATATCTAGATCCAGCACAAGATTGCTTCCTGTCTTGATTTCTTGCATTATTATCTTGCCGATAAATGGTGGGAAACCAAGTCCTGTTCAGATGAAGGGTTACAACCCCGGTCCTTGTCTGGTTTACGGGTTGTAACCTGGCTATCGGAATAGTTCCATGGTTATCTCGTCGTATATCATCCTGCCATGTTTTTCGTAATTTCTAGTTTAATATTAGATTTTCTTGTGCTGATTACTGGCTTTTGTTCTTATTTCGTGGCCCCCTTGTGGCACTTGCTCTTTCTGGGGTTGACCCAGCTGGTTTTGTATGGCCAGATTTCGGAGCAGCTCCCGAGGATCTACCAAGCTTCTAGCCCGATGGTGGCGACTAGAAGGAACCCGGGCTACGAGTGGGTTTTCTATTTTGTTTTGCTCACTCTATTGTAAAGTTATTCTTTTGAGGCGTTTAGCCGACGAGCACCTGTTAGCTCGATGCACTTTTACTTACTGTCTGCCTACGGGCTGTAAACATGATTAACAAATCCTATGGTTGATCATGTATGACTTAACTCTTGCTAGTCCTCGCATTTTGTACGACTAGCTTCATGATCAGCTGAATATGTAATATTTGGGACGCCTTATTATTGTATATTTAATGATCATACATCTTGCGACCTTACTTACTTGCTTGTGATTGAGACATTAGGCTTGTTCATGACCATAAGAGACTGTTGGCTTGTAGTAAACCCTCATATTTCTATACAGCCGTGACCGTATATCGAGGTAGTTTCCATTTCAATATACATAGCTGGCTATGTCTGCCCCCGCTCTCTAGTATTCTGGTTCTGGGGCGTGACAGCAGGGGACTCGAAACCCCTAACAGCGCGTGTATATATAACGTGTACTGAGAGAGAATCATATCTAAAACTCTAACCAAAAATTAATGCAGCGCCGACCCCCTCCCCTGGGCGCACCCCCACGCGCACGCGCGCCGTCGCAAGCCGCCGTCGGTCGGCCAAACCGCGCACGGGTTACCGCAGCACAGTAACAGCGAGAGCAGGAATCGGCCGACTTCGAGGCGATGTTTCATCGCCTCCAGTGGATCGTTTCGTGAACTGATCGATCTGGTATGTTCACAACATGACCCTCTCCTAATCCCTTCAATTATTTTTATTTAAGTTCCACAGTACGCATCATAAATCGAACCCGAAGTTGCCAAAAAACCTGTCGAAACAGGACACCTAAATCAGTCCAACGACTCTAGTTCGCGGTCAATTTTCTCCCAACCCATGCACGATTTTGAAATTCTATTTGAAGACACTTATAGACAATATATAGGAGATGAAAAACCTTCTTTTCGTTCTAGTATTCATGCAATGTGTGCCAAATAATCAGCCCTCAAAGATTAGGAAAAATCTGTTTTAAAATATTAAAAAATTATGAAAAACTTTCGACACGACGTGCGTTCCGCCAATCCGGACGACGTGGTCGTAAACCAAAAGCATCAAAAGGTGTGTAACGGCTTCGTGGATGTGTGGGCTTTGACGGAATTCAAATTGGTTGCGTATGCGCGTCGAATTTGATGCGTAACCGTCAAAATTCACCGTATCGGCCTCTGAGCAAATTTCTCAATTACTTTGTGCACGCTCGCTAGATCGAGATGAAACTTGCGCCAACAGGACCGTATTATTTTTCTTTTCCTGTATGCCATGTTTGGTCCGATTATGAGACAATTGATTGGATTGCCGTTTTGTGGGCCCCATAGTCCGATTCAACGGGCAATTTTGTGCACAGCCCGCCGGAATCTAACTCTGGACATACGGTTGGGTTCGTATCATCAAAACAAAGACATATAGTTTGATGACTTTAGAGACCATTGACTCTGACACGCTTTTCGGTGCTAAGCGGGTCCAACGACGAACACTGTTTGACCCGAAATTATAATTTTATCCCTGTGTCTAGAATTGGACTTAAGGACAGATAATTCTAGCTATTTTGACTATTCTGAGAACATTGGTAATATTTATTTAAGCATCCGGAGACTGTTGTACGGGTTTTGACTATTGTGGCACATTGAGTGGTTCAGATTGTCGGTTTTACTAGAAGAGGACCACAGACGAGTACAGTTTATTATTTGTTTTCAGTATTGATCTTTACTATGCATCATTATTAGTCGATAGATATGTGATTTTAGTTTTATGTTGTTTTTGTTCCTTGTTGTGTCGAGAGGGTGAAGTACCAACGATGTGTGATCTGACTTTAGACCGTGTAGATCGTGATTATTATTGCACTTATATCTTATAGATCGTATAGACCGTGATTATTATTGCATTTATACTGTGTAGAACGTGATTATTATTGCATTTATACTGTGTATATCGTGTAGATCATGATTATTATTTTTATAGACAATGTTTTTTTATTGCAATATTTCGTGTAGACCGTGTAACTGTAGACCGTGTAACTTTAGACCGTGTAGACCGTGTCGTATAATTGTTTCGAGACCGATCACGCATCAAAGGTACTTCAGTAGGTCAATTTGTGAATATTTTATTGTATTTTATTTTCTGTTCTTGGTATTTAGTTTTATTCTGTCTTTCTTCATTTATTTTATGAATCATATGTCTAAAGGCTAACCTCTATAGTATAGTCATTTTCATATAGTAAAACTGCATTTAGTGAATTGTACTTGTTCCATTCTTGACTGGAAACCAATATTTTTCAGGTTAGCCATAGACTCACTTAGCATGGGAGATACGGGGGTACTTCCAGACAAAAGCCTAGAGACTAGCTAGATAGTCGAGTTATAGTCATTCAATATTTGTACAAGTTTATATTTTTCTATATTGTGGCTATACAGCATTCTACCGTCGATTCTGCGGCGTAGGCTGGCTTGGACGTGCTCGCATCCGTTTTAAAAAAATGGGTGCGGGTCGTGACAAGTTTTTGTGGTAGCCCATGCAGGTCAGCTTTCGCAAATCATGCGAACTTGTTATAGTACTTGGGTTAGTCGTACTATTGCGAGCCTGCGACTAGGAAATGCAGATTCACGAATTAGGGTTAAGTTAATTTAAGAGAATGACTAGGACTAGGAGTCCCTTATACAAATTTACCTATAGGTAGTCTAGGCCACGCAATTTAGATGAGGGTTATTAATTTGATAGTTTGTCAGATCCCCATAGGTACACTACTTCCTCTTGATATGACGATACGATCCAATGTGGATAGATTATTCACTTGGTGAGACAAGGCTTCATAGAGTTAATGATCTAACCCTGATAAATTGTTGAATTCCTTCTCGTTGCCTCTTTAGATATCATCCTCATATCTTAAACCGAATTTTCTATTTAGTTCCTAGTTGCCCCAAGAATTGTTATTTTTATACGAACCTCGAGTTAGTTTTGATTAAAGTTTTTCCTCCAAGGCTTGAGTACACATAGAATAGTTAGAAGGATTATATTTCTTTGTCTTCTGTTATTTCCTCCATGTTTATCTTTTATTTTTAAAGGGTTGTGAACGATAGGACAAATACATACGCTCTATTTCATAGTCAACTTGTTCAAATCTCTAGAAGCTCATGAATTTTTACAAATATAAGGAATGTTAGTTAACTCATAATGGTAGGACAACAGCGCGCTGTCGCCATTTATTTGAAATTTAGAGACTATGGATTTACTGCAGCCAGCAGCGCACTGGCGAGACACAACCCCTAGAGTTGAAGTTAGTTTAAAAAATATAGGTTATAGAATATTGCTAAAATATGGGTAGTGGTCCTCTCTTGATCACCCTTGAGCCAATATTGAATATAGTTAACAAGTGTTCGATTTTGTATCATGTTTGAGTTACGAAACCAAGGGTTTACCATAGCCAGAGTATACGGGCGAGGCATAATCCTCGGTGAAATGACTTCAAACTTGATTACAAGTTTAGGATACTATGGAGGATAGGACAATGCCATGTATGTCCCATAAGATCCAAGGCCAATATTAGTGGAAGTTCTGTAGGTCGGGTAGCATGTCTCTCAACCTAGCTTGCAGTGGTCCTTGTGACCTATTGACGATGGCTAACGCTAATAGGTTTACCCAGAATATCGAATTTAAAGGTTCATAACCCATTAGTCGACCAAGGCCTTATGGATAAGAAGGTAGTAGGATGACGGTATAAGCAAGAACACCGGGTAAGGTTTTGATTCTCACAAAACTCGAACTACTTGTACCTCCTTTCAAAAAAAGAAGAAGATAAAATCTCACATATTTGTATTTTTACTATCGTGACCAATGTTGCTATTACAGCCTAGTTTTCGAGCTCACTCTGTCCACGAGCTTGATTCAAGACATATATTTAGTCGGGATGCGTATTAACATATTGTCTAATCAGAATCGATGTAATACTGTCTGATCAACCGTAGTGCACTCGGTTCGCTCTCTCTTTGATTATCCTACGTGGATTGAGATATCGAGGTATCTATGATCTCATCCGCGACTGCATTGACAATTCCTTTTGAATTATACATTCGCCTTTGAATCACGTAATTGTATTCAGTGACATCTCCCTTGAACTCTATTGTTTTTGTCTTTCACTGATTGGAAAGACGGAAGCTCATAATTGGTCGAGAGATACAGAGTATCCCCATGGCTATGATAGTTGTATACACAAGTGTAGCTACCATCGGCCAGCCATTTGACTAGAACCTTGACTTGAGCTACTCATTTTCTCTCGACCCTCAAACTACTATTGGGACCTTCTAGCCATCTGAATTTGAGAATGACTAGGATTTTACCCTTAGTCAAATTGCCAACCTAGGAGACGATCTATTCTCAAGAAACCAAATATTGTAAGCCTTAAATTATTTGCTTGAAGCTTGCTTTAACTAGCAACCCTTAAGCCTTCACCCAACCTTTCTTCGACCAAAACTCACAGTTTAGATGTGAGAAGAACATAAATTCACGACTCAGTTGTTAGAAAATCTTTTTATAAGATGTGCCTTAGAGTTGGTTACCCCGTCGATAACTCTTGTATACTATAGACGAGTAGGTCATACTATTTTATCGCCCATGTGTTATTGTACACACTCATTTTCCATTTATTGAGGAACAATCCTTAACTTGACTTATATCTCCGTATTCTGTTATGCCGTGCCTTATCCTTTATTAACAAGAGTCAAGGTACAATACCCGGACTTTGGAATTCTTCTAACCTCATTATTCCTAAAACCATAGCCTAGTTTCTGAGGTAAGTAGACTGTAAGCCTTCTAAAATTTTGTGGTATACAAAAATTATCGATTGATTAGAATAATTTTATTAGGATGATAATTAGTGCTCCAGGGACTTCCACTTTCCATTTAGAGCATTTTGTCCCTGACCGTGTCATTAATATTCGGAGCACGATACCGGCTATTACCTTCCAATAAATTATATATGCAAGATCTAGGCGAGTCCACCTTCATCTAGGTATATCATGTCCCACTCAAACCCGTCCCCTTGTACTCTATTATTGTGGTACGACCTTCGGGTCAAAAAGATAAGCTATAACCCTTACCATAATACCGGTAAACTTTCCGATTCCAATTAGAGACTCAACCTTGACCCAAACCGTTCGACCCAATATATGGTTGTGATCTACTCAAAGCCCACTACGTACATGTCACTAGTGTGCCACGCAATTGTGTCTTCTCGTGCTACTTAAACACAAAAGTCACGGAAGAAGCATTTTTGTACCTTAGGGACCTAGCTAACCAAATTGACTGGCAACTAGCTCAACCACTTGGGTGAAAACCTATTCTAGGTTACCCTAACCGAGTAGAAATAGTTTATCATTGGGACCTTGTTCAGTCAATATAGATTGAAATCTGAGGTTCATTCAACCAACGATTGGTCCAATCGGAGAACCCATTAAGACCCAGTAAAAACCCATCCATGCATACCACCATACTTGTACTATAAAACAGAACTTTTTAAAATAAGACCCTATACCTATTATGTAGCCTCCACCTCTTAGATTGTGAATTCATTCGTAACCCTTATTCCATCTACCTGGAAGTCGCGATACGATCTTGTATTGCATTTATATCCCTTGTTTGTGTGTTTAAATAACCACGGAAAGGATCACAACCATGATTTCTTAAATTTTGTTATACTATAGAACCTTGTTTAGATAAATTTTGAGAATGGAACTTCTATATTGCGTGGATTGCAAGCCCCTCGGAGAAACGAAGGGTTCTTAGACTTAGCAAGTGACTGGACTAGAGTAACCTAATCAAGCAAATAAGTCAATGGTTCATAAACTTTTATTCCCTCTGCATCATTGGATACTCTCTACCGCTGTAGAAATTTTATTTTTACTCTCGATTGTTCTTCCTTATTTTCCTGTCCTTCATATTTCAGAGCGACGAATGGTCATGCTTATTGGAATTTACCAATATTCTCAGCTACTTGTACAAATTTTTTGCTTGTTAAATTTTTGGGTTGCCTAATAGATAAGAGAGGATTATAGATGCCATATACAGTAGATATCTATTGCTAGCAATTTTAGCAATTAGGTGGAAGATTATAAAGTCTTTAGTAACATAGGTTTGAGGGAGTAGTATGACCAAAGGTTGGTATAAATTTTGAAGATTCGTACTACGAAATGACCAGGGGAATAGATGATAGCTAATGGAAACCATCTTCTATCATAGCAGATGGACTCTCCCCTTAAATTTTGAGGACAAAATTATTTTTAAGGTGTGTAGATTTGTAACCCCTCTGCCCAAAATTTTTATAATATATTTTATTTATTTATTTGAATTAAATGGTGATTTTTAGAATTTTTATAAATAATTACTTAGTTAATTATTACGGTTGATGACTTTAGCTATGGCTGAGTTTCGGAGTGCAAGGTGATTAGAGATCGTGGCAAGGATAGTACGATGGCGTGCTTTCACTAGAGTATTAGCCCTGGTAGGTAAGGTCGAGCCATAATGATGGTGTAACTAGGAAAACCAGGCTATGTTGAGACTTAACCCTTACCGAAGATTATTTATTTATTAATTATTGAGTTTAGGGAAACCGATTATACCATTTTAGCCCGGACTGGACTCGAACTAAGCCCAAGCCCATGTAGTCATGCAGCACGTCCAATGACATTCGAGTTGATGGAATTTGGTATGAGGGTGTTGTATTTCATTTTAATGGTTTAATGAGTATTTCCTATGTATTTGTAATTTAAATATTATAAATATTATTATTAGTGTTATTCAGTGACTTTTGTATAATAGGTCCTCGCATATTTTGGGATTTTTAGACTATACATATTGGTATATACGCCTTTATTTGGTTTATTGAATTTCGTTATTATTATTAATATTTTATTATTAAAGTTATTATTATATAATATTATTATTGGTGATATTATATTTGTCAAATAAACATTATATATATATATATATATATATATATATATATATATATATTGGTATTTATATTAATAGGCCCTATAATATAATATATTGGGATTTTATTTAAATTTTATGGAGGTTATTATATAAGTATATATAGGAATATATAGATAAATAAATGGGATTTTTGGACTATACATATTGGTATATACGCCTTTATTTGGTTTATTGAATTTCGTTATTATTATTAATATTTTATTATTAAAGTTATTATTATATAATATAATTATTTGTGATATTATATTTGTCAAATAAATGTTATATATATATATATATATATATATATATATATATATATATATATATATTGGTATATATATATATATATATTGGTATTTATATTAATAGGCCCTATAATAGAATATATTGGGATTTTATTTAAATTTTATGGAGGTTATTATATAAGTATATATAGGAATATATAGATAAATAAATATATATATATATATATATATATATATATATATATATATATATATATATATATATATTGATTAATAAAAATATATATATGGATTAATAAATATATATATTGATAAATATATATATATGTATAAAGCAAGGGGAGAAACAGCAACACTAGTGTGCTGAACCCGCACAGCCAAAGGCTAAGTGAGCCCGAACATCCCCCACAGGCCCGCACAGCCAGGCGACCCCTTTTTTTTCGCTAACCCGAGAGCAGGGGACTCGAAACCCCTAACAGCGCGTGTATATATAACGTGTAATGAGAGAGAATCATCTCTAAAACCCTAACCGAAAACCTACGCAACGTCGACCCCCTCCCCTGGGCGTACCCCCATGTGTGCATGTGCTGCCGCGAGCCGCCTTCGGCCGGCCAAACTGCGCGCGGGTTGCCGCAGCACAGTAACAGCGAGCGCAGGATTCGGCCGACTTCGAGGCGATGGTTCGTCGCCTCCATTGGATCATTTCGTGAACTGATCGATCTGGTATGTCCACAACAAGACCCTCTCCTAACTCCTTCAATTATTTCAATTTAAGTTCCACCGTACGCGTCTTAAATCGAACCCAAAGTTTCCGAAAAACCTGTCGAAACAGGATACGTAAATCAGTCCAACGACTCTAGTTCGCGGTCAGTTTTCTTCCAACCCATGCATGATTTCAAAATTCTATTTGAAGACACTTATAGATAATATATAGGAGATGGAAACCCTTCTTTTTGTTCATGCATTCATGCAATGTGTGCGGAATAATCAGCCCTCAAAGATTAGGAAAAATCTGTTTTAAAATATAAAAATTTTATGACAAACTCTCAACACAACGTGCATTCCGCCAATCCGGGCGACGTGGTCATGAACCGAAAGCATTGATAGGTACGTAACGGCTTCGTGGATGTGTGAGCTTTGACGAAATTCAAATTGGTTGCGTGTGCGCGACGAATTTGATGTGTATCCGTCAAAATTCACCGTATCAGCCTCTGTGCAAATTTCTCAATTACTTTATGCATGCTCTCTAGATCGAGATGAAACTTGCGCCAACAGGACCGTATCATTTTTTGGGTCCTGTATGCCAGGTTTGGTCCGATTCTGAGACAATTGATTAGATTGCCGTTTTGTGGGCCCTACGATCAGATTCAACGGACGATTTTGTGCACGGCCTACCGGAATCCAACTCTGGACATACGGGGGTTCATATTATCAAAACAAATCCGTAGACATGTAGTTTGAGGACTTTAGAGACCATTAACTCTGGTACACTTTTCGGTGCTAAGCGGGTCCAACGACGGATACTATTTTGACCCAAAATTACCATTTTGCTCCTGTGTTCAGAATTGGACTTAAGGTTCTGAGAACATTGGTAATGTTTATTTCAGCATCCGAAGACTGTTGTACGGGTTTTGACTATTGTGGAACATTGAGTGGTTTAGATTGTCGGTTTCACCAGAAGAGGACCACAGGCGAGTAAAGTTTATTGTTTGTTTTCAGTATTGATATTTACTATACATCATTGTTAGTCGATAGATATGTGATTTCAGTTTTATGTTGATTTTGTTCCTCGTTGTGTCGGGAGGGTGAAGTACCAACGATGTGCGATCTGACTTTAAATCGTGTAGACCGTAATTATTATTGCACTTATATCTTGTAGACCGTGTAGATCGTGATTTTATTGAATTTATACTGTGTAGACCGTAATTATTATTGCATTTATACTGTGTAGATCGTGATTATTATTTTTGTAGACAATGTTTCTTTATTGCAATATTTTGTGTAGACCGTGTAAACCGTGTCGCATAATTGTCCCGAGACCGATCACATATCAAAGGTACTTCAGTAGGTCTGTTGGTGAGTATTTTATTGTATTTCATTTTCTATTCTTGGTATTTAGTTTTATTTTGTCTTTCTTTATTTATTTTATGAATCATATGTCTAAAGGCTAACCTCTGTAGTATAGTCATTTTCATATAGTGAAACTGCATTCAATGAATTATACTCGTTCCATTCCTGACTGGAAACCAATATTTTTCAGGTTAGCCGTGGATTCATTTAGCATGGGAGATATGGGGGTACTTTCAGACAAAAGCCTAGAGACTAGCTAGATAGTCGAGTTATAGTCATTCAATATTTGTACAAGTTTATATTTTTTTGCAAATATAAAACTTATGATCTTTGTAAATTAAATTAATTTTGTGAATGAGCATTACTTGTGATTTTGAGCATTATGGCTATACAGCGTTCTACCGTCGATTCTGCGGCATAGGTTGGCTTGGATGTGCTCGTATCCATTTAAAAAATAAAAAACGGGTGCCGGTTGTGACAGGGGGTATGCCTCCACCTGTTCGAAGGATGACCCTAGTTATTCATGAGGAGTTTCAGCATCAGCAGCTACCTGCGGGATTGGTTGACGCTACACACCTATTTTCTATTATGGAGAGGATTCTGGAGTCCCACCAGCAGCAGCAGCAGCATCAGACTGTCGACTTTCGTCAGGGTATAGACTTGGCTCACCAGCTTGTCCGGACGACAGTAGAGATGGTGACCATCCAGGGGCCAGCACAGACACATCAGTGCCATCAAAGGACGCCGGGCAACCAGGAGTTTTAGAAGATGCGTTCGAAGGATTTCCTTACTACAGAGGGCATCCACACTGCAGATGACTGGATAGAGCACATCGAAGAGATATTTCGGCTGGCAGAGATACCAGTCCGACTTCAGATACAGGAGGCAGGCAGCCAGATGTAGGACCTAGCCCGCACCTGGTACCAGACAGACCCCCCGAGTAGGAACCGAGGGACAGACTTGGGCAGCCTTCAAGGAGCCGTTCAAGGAGCAATTCTTTCCAGACGTAGTACTTGGAGGCATAGAGGCACAGTTTGAGAGCCTGGATTAGGGGAACCAGACAGTCGGAGAATATACTGGAGAGTTCTGTCGGCTGGGCAGATTTATTGAGGACCTGAGCGAGAAGACGAAGGCGAGGAAGTTCCATAGAGGTTTGATCAAAGAGGTTCGGTCATTGACTAAGAGTGACCGTGATGCTACCTTCACGGAGATCTTGGCATGAGCTATGGCGGCAGAGGACGACCTGGGGCTGAAACTGAAGAGAGGTCGGGACTTTCAGGAAGCCAGTAGCAGCGGATGCCAGGCTAAGAGGCCTCACATACAATTTCAACAGATGCAGGCACCAGTGAGAGTACTGCAGACACAGCATCAGCCTAGAGGACAGAAACGCAGGGTGCCAACTTGTGCTTTCTACAAGAGGACAGGGCACGCCTGGAAGACTTGTTATAGGAGGCAGAAGGTTTGTCTGTTCTGTAGATCCGCTGCTCATCAGGTCAGGGATTGCCCTACTGCACCCGTATATGATGGAGCACCGGGTTAGAGAGAAGGAGTTAGACCATCTGCAGTGCAACACCAAACCCAGAGGGTTGGAGCTTTTGTGCTGGCGGTCAAGGAGACCGACGCTGTAGGTGATGGGTTAGCAGGTTTGTCCTTCCTGTTCTTCTTCCCCATCTTCTTGTGTGATTACATTAGTACCTGTCAGGATATTCTTGTGATGTGCCAGATAGCATAGTTACCCTGTTTAAGACTGTGGAACCACTACCAGTAGGACTGTGTTTTCATGTTATCTATTGACCTTGATTGCTGGGGGTTTGACCTAGAAGGGGTATGATCATCTTAATTTCGAGGACAAAATTTTTCTAAGAAGGGTAGACTTGTAACACCCAATTTTTAGAAATATGGGTAATTTTGAAATTCTCTTATTATAAACATTTAATAATAATATTTAAATTATATTGTGATTTTTGGTGATTTTTAATTAATTTAAAACTAGTTAAAATGTTGAATTATAATTTTGATGGTTTACTAGTGTAACCCTAGAATTGCTAAGCCTAGAGACTAACCATGACCATGGGAGCCTAGTCATGTGATTAGAATTTCAAAATACCAATTTTTAGCCTAAGGATATTTTGGTCATTTTTGACTTTTAAATGAAAATGAATTTTATTAATTAAATATGTGCTATTTGCTTAGTTGAGACTTGACCTAGAATCTTAGCCTAATCTAGATTAGCCTTGAGCTTAGAATCTTGATTATGATATCCTACTAAGTGACAAGATTAACAATATCTAGATATTCCTAAGTAGGATATTTTCTCTTTGAGACTTTTGTAAAAATAAAGCCTTAGGACTAATTGAACCAATAGGAGGACTTAAATTGGGTGGAGAAGCCTTAGCCACTCATCTACATCTAAACCTAACCCTAATTTATCTTGTGGCAGCCACAAATAGAAATCCCCCCTCCTATAAAGTATCATCTAGTAGCCCTTGCCTCTTTTTGATACCTAGAAAGAACCCTAATTTGTTCTTCCCAAAACTTCTCCCATTTAATCCAAATTAAGTCCAAATTGAGTCAAATCAATTACATCATCATCCCCAACAGTAGAGGAGACTTGTGGGGTCTTGCTAGCAAGAGTTTGAAGTGAATTGACCATTTGATTTGGAGAAGAACACCTTCCCTTTCTTTATTTTTTATTGAGATTTTCTCTCAATAGACAACTACCATAAAACCTGTTTAAATTTTAGTTTCTTTCTGTAGATGCATCTATTTAGGGTTTTCCTAGGTGTAGCCCATGTTTGGTAGGAATTGGCGTCCATTTCGTGTTCGTATCGGACACGTATCGGTATTTTTGAATAGGTGTTCGATGAAATGCTTGATAGGAATTAATATTGCTAATTTCAAATTGTATTTAAAGGGATTTGTAGCCCTATAAGTGAGGAACACAAAACCCAAATTCTGAGGTTACTTTCGTACTGTGTCCGTGTCCAAACTGGACACGCAGACTGTGTACGGGACACTGTACAACGGGTTCTGTGCTCCCCTGCTACCCGACCTTTATTCCTCTCTGAATACGATACGTGGGCCCATAAAACTTGGCATGGAGGTGGAGGCCTTGACTGTCAGTCCCCAAAACATGTTTTAGGACACTTCGTATCATATCGGACACGTTATTGCACTCGTATTGATTTGTACTGTCAACACACACGCGAATTTTTGGCTCTGATACTCCTTCGTATCACTTGACACGACTCACTTGGACACGAGGAAGACACATGTACAGGTAGCCCTATCCCTGGCGAACATGTATACACGAGCATGAGGATACCGGGACATTGTGTTGTGTCCACGAGCCCGTGTCCTCGCTACACGAGACAGTGTTCGACCAGTGTCCTGTTTATGTGTTCGAATGATATTTGAGACTTCGTGTCCAGTCTTTGGACACGAATCAGGCCCCTAGACACGAAGCCCTAGATCCCCTCTAACTCTATACACGTGCACGAGATAGATAGTTGAGTGTTTCACGTCCGTTTGGACTCGACATGTGTACACGAGCCCAGCCTATGCACAGTTTGATACTGAGTTCGACCCCCCCTCTGTCACTGTGTTGACACATTTAGGACACAATATTTGACACTAGTAGACACGTGTGACACTCACACATATGTACCCCTGACACACGAGTGTTTGGTTTAGGTTTGCATGAGTTTAGGTTTGAGTTTTGAGTAATTGATATATGGTATCAGTCGAGTGTTCCTGAAATCTTGAGTTGAGGATATGTTGATGTTTGAGAGTTGATTACCTGAGAATTCAGGAGCTAGTTAATGTTTTAAGAGTTGATTCCTGAGATTGATAGATATGGGTTTGTTTGATTTATGCAGGTATATGTAGGTTGCATAGTATATGTGTTATGGTTGCTTTTGGGATTCGAAATGCACGTCTGATACTTGGATAGGATACGTGGTGTCAGTATTATGTTGATGAGAGTTGTCATAGATGTCTTTGTATGCAGTAGAAGGAGATGGTTGAATTAGTATGAGGTGTGGCAGAGCATAGAAAATTGCATTAGCCAACAGCCACAGTTCTTGGTTTGGCTTGAGCCTTAGCATGGCATAGAATTGCATAGGCAGCAGCAGCAGAAATAAAGTAGTAGTGTCTTGGTGAGCATTAGGCTCATGTATCTTAGTGTTAGTGTCGAGATTTAGTTTGGTATAGATGTTGAGGTTATGTGGGTAATGATTTAGGGTTAGGCTAGTGTATGCTAAGTAGTAATGTAGGAAAAGTTTTTGTACAATTGTATGAAATATGCATTTTGGGGTATTGAATTAATAAGAAGTGATATAGGATCTGGGTTAGTATTGAATACCTATAGGGTAACTAGTATAGATTTGTACTTTAGTCAATGATACTCTAGTATCCTAAGGGGTGTTATAGCCTAGATGAGTTAGGTATGGGTTTGTACAAATTTAACCTAGTACTATGATAGACTATAGTTACATAGATATATGTATATCTGTAGAGGATGTGCTAATGGTTAATAACGTTGAGTTAGTATCATATATAGGTTATCTAGATATTAGAGAATGGGCGAGAGGTAAGGTGATATGTTGAAATTACTTAACTTAACCCTATATTTAGATTAAATTGACCTAGGTTGACCAAAAGTCAACATTGAGACTATATGGACCAAGGGTTGACCAGTTGACTAGAATAGCCTTCTTGTTGACCTAGTTTGACTAGATGTTGACTTGGTTTGACCCAGAGTTGACCATGAGTTGATTTGACCTAGATTGGCCTAGAAATCATGTAGATTGCATCATAATGTTCTATATTATCATTCTGGACATGTCATAACCCATATTGCTCTATTTAGGACATTGTGACTCCGGTACAGACATCTAACCTTACACAACTCTTTTCAGAGTGTCAGGCGAGTACATTCTCTGATAGTTCTTTCATTTACTTGTCAATTACTGTACTTCAGTTCCAGTTAGTTCTATGTGATTCTCTGTTACAACACGTATTGGTTTTTGAATTCACGCATGCAACACACATACTTTAATTGTCTGGCCCTTCTATTCGAACCACCTATTCGCATCTTTATGTACTGGTTGGACTTATATTCGTCTTATGTGCTAGATTATCGATTCATTTGTATTAGACTGGACGGGGAAATACTTATTAGACATGGAGACATTTCCTACTATTCGAATCACCCCTCTGTGAATGATATTCGTACGAAAGCCATCCCTCACCTGATCAGTGTATGGTGTGTCGTATTACCTACAGTCATTTACATGTTGATCTCAGTATTTTTAAACACACTTGGAGAATTAATTCGAATCATTGCTAGAACATGATGTAAATCATTATTCGTACCACCTTATTCGAATAACCTTATAAATAATGATTAGAATCACATTCGACTCATACTGTACTGGAATTACATTAGACTCACATTGAGATTTATACTTGACTCATATAGCACTGTCTAGACTTGTATCATGTTACTCTAGTACAGCTAGATCTTATTTTACAGTCTTTCTTGCCATGTTTCTCCTTTTGTTTTGTACCTTACTTTCCTTGTGACTTAACTGTTCTCTACATTATCACCTAAATATAAACTGCCATGTTCATCAATACAACTGTCTATAACTTCTTTATAGTTCTCTGTCATTTACTTGGGATTTCTAGATGAGTTGTGCTCGTTCCTGTCCTGACTGAACCTGTTAAAAATATTACAGATGTTTGCCCAGATGATATTTGCCCTACTTGCCTTGGAGAGGAGATGGCTTAGCTACCTTTGGTCCCGACACTCAGGAGTGATCAGGAGACTAGCTAGTAGACTTGCTTTAGATTCATGTTTAGAACTTGAATTGCAATAACTAAAGATATTGAGTTCGTATTTAAGTTTGTTTGAGATATTACTATTTAGTAGTTTATATTTTTTGTTTTTGTTTAGTCTTTAGTTATGAACTTCTGTCTTATCATATCGTGCTTAGACTGTGATTGAGATTTTATTATATCTATACTTGTCCTCCGTTCGGAGTTGAGATTTTGACAAGTACATTATATAATTGCATGAGTTGTTGGTTAGATAGTGACCTAGAACAGCGTTCTACCGCCGATACTAAGGCGTAGGCTGGACGTACCGACTTTTCGTGCCCCTACACTGGGTGCGGGTCGTGACATTCACCGCCATCAACGCTAGACCCCTAGTCTCTACGCCTCCATCATCATCACTCCGGCCACCACCACCTAAAACCCTACTTTCTCGGCCAAAACCCATCTCCCCTCCTCCTTGTCATAACCACCATCAACTGTCGTGCCCATCAATTCACACCACCGCCGCCACCAAGGCTTCGCTCACCTTAAGTGCAGCCTAGTCCGCCACCATCGACCAAACCCCGATTCACCACTATCATCAACATCATCGTCTCCCCCATCACCACCAACTAAACCCCGTGGCCGAGCCATCCCACCAAAACCACCACACCAGCGACAAAGAAAACTAGAGAAAACAACACACACCGCCACCGCCTTACCTCCGTGACCCGCTGACTCCTCTGTGCCCCGTGTCCCCGCCGATACCGCGTGTCCTCGCACCTCTGTCCCGTGAAACCACCACCGTCGCTGGTGCACCCTCGTCCGAACCTCGCTGGTGAATCTCTCCCGTGTGGCCGCGTCCCTCAGCCCATCTACAAGCTCCAGGCGTGCAGCTGTTCGAGAGCCATGTACCGCCAGTGTCCGGTGAATCTATCACCGCCTCCCCTCTGATTTTTCCCGCGAGTGGCCGCATCTTGACGAGCGCCAGCAAGCCACGCTTCCCCAGCCGTAAGTCCTCCTCTCACTCCTCTCCCTCTCTTTGCCTCTGTCTTCTCCTCGCGACCTTCTCCCCTTTTCTCTCCGAGCTTTAATCTCTCTCCCTGTTCTTTCCCACTTTCTGTTTTTTTTCTAAACTTCTCGCATGAAAGGAGGAGCAGCTGTAACAGCTGTCTCTACATTATTTTTAACTTTTATATATTTTATTTTATTTCTGGCTTTTGTGTGTGTTTACATTCTATATAGGTACTATATAGAATATAGTGTAGCTACGTAAATACTTCTATGGTTATTACTGTTGGTTATTAAGGAGAATTATTATTATTATTATTATTATTATTATTATTATTATTATTATTATTATTGTTATTATTATTATTATTTAGTATTACTACTGTTATAGTGAGCCTAATACTGTTTTCATATTGGGTTACAAATACCAAATTTAATGTTTACAAATCTAGTTTAGTTTTAAACCTAAAAATATGATTACGTATTCCTAAGCTATGGTGAATGAGTTTTCAACCTAAATTATTTTTGTAATTTTTTATAAAAATATCTTGACTAGTAAAAAATATAATTTTAAATATTTATAAATATTTCTCGATTTTCAAATAGTGAAAAAAAGTATAGCTTTTTACAAAAATTTTACTTTTACAAAATATGGGATTTAGCCTTAAATAATTTTCTAATATTATTTTGTTTCACATAAATTATATTTGATTTATAAAAGTATAGGTTTCAGTCTAAAATATTATTTTGACAAAACATAGAGTTTTTGTCCTAAAACAATATTCAATTTTTTGGGAATTTGGTTGAAAGCATATTTTAACTAATAAATTATATTTCAAGTATTATTTTATCTAATTACCTTCGATTATCCTCTTGTCCGTAACCAAGCCCATTATTCATATTCTCTCGCCAAATTACCTTCCTCTTTATGTCGCTCCTAGCTAAACTGATTCTTTTGGACCCGATGGAACAATCCGTGCCATCATCAGAGGCCGTCTTGCTTAGTTGTATCATCGAGGTCATATGTTGTGCCACCTTAAACATTGTACCACACCCGGCGTCACTACCAGTGAAGATACCTTACCATTTATTGTCTATTTACTTCAGCTCATATTTCATGCATTTATTTATTATTTCTTTTTTTGCAAAATAAATTGTGCTACATAGTCATATTGAGATACAAATTTACTTTGTAGTTATATTTCCTGCTACTTAATTATTTATATACACATTAACCCTATATTTAATAGACCACCATTTGTTGTGTTGCATTCATAGGCCTTGACACATTTGTACCACGAATTTGTGAGTCACATATATAATTCGGACATGCGTAGCTGGCTGGCCATGGGTACGTGTAAGCCGTGTGATAGGATTAACTGCTAATAGTATTGCATGATTAGTTTGACTTAGTGTTTATAGAGGTTATGTGTTGTGAAGACAACATATAGGCATAGGGTAGGGAGGACACTTCCTTAGCGTATGGGCTACTATACACTTTACCCTTGTGACCGTACTATTCGCCGGACATGCGGGTCGATGACCCTTTATTTTATTGCTGGCAACTGACGTTCGAGGAACGGTTATGCTTGAGGCCCCTGGTGCCCCAAGAGGGGACTATGCCGATCCTATTTTAGCCAGAGAGCCCATGTATTAGAGGTTTGTTCTTAAATTGCATTCACTTAGAATGGTTAGGCTATCTTATCCGTTAGGTATAGGTACTTTTTGTTTGGGTACTTATATCTGATTGCGGCTTGGAATAGTAACTTGCTGCGGAGTAGTTTTCCACACCTTGTCCTCGTTTGGTTGTAGGTGTGGTTCACTACTTCGATGAGAAGGTACTGAACCTTGTTGTGGTCCGGATACCATAATGAATTCATGGCATGAAAAGATACTTCGTCATGAATTAGGGTGCCATCTCCTGTCCTTGTTTGGTTGGAGGGATGGTACGCTAATTCGAGGGTGAAATATTTGACCATGTTATGATCCGATTTGACTTATTATTATTGTGCAGTTTATATTCAGTTTATGGCATGTTCTTTCTATATCTTGTTACGTCCTTCTGAGGACCTGGTGATTTCTCTAGGTGTGTGTTCTTGTCATTTCGCATGTGTTCTAGCCAAGGCTATGATCTTCTCTATTTCTTTGAAGATGATTGCTCTTGGATCGTCCATATCACATTTGCCAATTCCTTTCTTTGTTTATGTATTCTTCTCTTACTAGTTGGTAGTGGATTTGTCTCCGCCCAACATCATGTACAAAAGACAAAATTCTTACTTAATTATATAAAAGCTTTATCTTTATTTTGTGGATGAGATTAGTTGTCATGGTTTTACTGTATTTTACAGGTTACATATATTTATTATACGGCTGGCATGTCTACGTATCTAGTACTACATATTTTGGGACTGGGACGTTACAGAAACCCAGTTGTTTTAAAAGATACCTTATGCTTGAGCCCTAGTTGGTTTATGAATAATCAACAGATATAAGAATTCACGTCCACACTACCTCTGAATTTCTTTGTTTGTACCAACGACTTGTTACGCCCTCATTACCTATGATAACATCGACCAAAAAATAACATCACATCAAGTTATATTATGTTATGTCAACATTATCTCTAACAAATATAATAAGTGATGATATTTTCAAGAAATACGTCACGTCCAGGACCTTTGAATGTATTTCTACACTTCTATCTATTGCTTGTTTCTCAAACAAATACATAATAAGTAATAGAGTCGCAAAATCAGCAGCTTTTCATTTCATTTTGAATCTTGAAACATAAACTATTACATTTCTCATAAATCTGATAAAAAAACATTCTAAAAGAATATTACATTCGTTTAATCCCTTGAAAGATTCATTGGGGAGGTGGAGTGCTGAGGTCAAAAATCATCTTCTTTAAATCTTTAGCTCGTTCCATTCTCATAGTGAAAACCCTTTCCCTAGCCAAGTTCCTCTTGAACTCTGGAGTTAGTGGTTGTAACAATAAGATATGATGCTCCATCTCAGCATTTCGAGCTTGGATAAGATCGTCTCTCTGTATATTCAAGTTATCCAGACGGCTCGAGACAAATTGACGCAGTTCTATAACCTCCTCTTGATATTTTCTAGCCACTGTGACTGATGCAGAGAGTTGGGCCAATTTAGCTTCTAATTCTTGGATGCGAGCTTGACCTTGAGACACCTCTTTATCTTTTTTGCTTCCTCAACCTTATAGAGTTCAATAGAGGAAGTGGCCTCTGTTATAATAAACTCTATATCTCCAGACTGTACAACAAATGCTGCCATAGTATTATCAAGCACGGCTCATCGTTCTTCATATTCTCGAGCTATTGCCTCACATTCAACATCCACCTATCTGTTTATATTTCCCCAGATTAGATCTTGTTACGACTGGATAGGCTCCATTAGCTCTGATAGGATCTGCTCTAAGGCATTTGCTCTCTCAATGCTACCAAGATTACGTATGGAGTCAATTGGATACAGAGAAAACCTTATTACAAAATCATAAGGATAGTTTTACTCGATGGACAATTGAACCAAAGATCGCAAAGAGGTAAAGAAGGTATCCGTATAAGTACGGATAATGCTATGCATCACCGCCATCACGCCAGGTGTTGCTGTTGTATCTTAAACTTCTCCTTCTACTAAGGTCAGAGGAATATTGGCAACCAGTGCAGCATCAGAACTTAGAGACTTTGGTACAAGCATTCCTAATGAGCTCCCCTCCATGGCATGTGATACAAGATTCCCAACATCCATGGGAGCCATAGTCAAACTGATACTGAATGCAATGGAAGCTATGGGGACTTCAACAAGTGTCCCTACATGATTTTTTGTAATTCAAATTAAAATCGTTATATCACATATCATCGGATAAAAAGTAATGGTAAATAAAATCAAAAATTTACCCGAGCACGTTGGAATATAAGTGATGTTAATAGGCTCAATATCTCTTTCTGTATAAAGCCTTTCAAATACATAAGCAGATATTGGTGCACCTACTTGACTGCTCCCCGTCTCCAAGCCACCAGACATAAAATAGCTGCTCCCGGCTATTTAGCCAGTATTGCTGTCCCTAGCCCTTGATTCAGCCTGTTCCTTCTGGGCTTCTAACTCTGCTCACTTCTCTTCAGAAACATGTTCATCTGGGTCAGTATCAGGGTGTTCATTTCCTTTAGGGCCCTCGAGACTTTCAACATGGCTCTTATTACCCTCGTCTTTATTAGATAGGCTTCCATTGCCCTCAATATCAATATCAAAGTTTTTGTCGCCAAGGGGCTTGTTGAGACTTTAACTATTAGGTCACTGTTGCCTTCATCTTCAATAGGGTATTCACCACCCTCAGTTGTAACTGGACCATCTTTGGCCATCAAATCCAGATCCTTCTGGGTTACTAATTGATCCTGGCTTGAATCAGCCTTCTCAAAATATTGGACAGTATAAACAATGTCCTCATAATTCTGCTCATCTTTATAGTCTCATAACGCTTCTATAATATCTTCATCTTGAGAGGGTAGCTCACCCGAAACAGTGGATTTAGTAGTTTGGGTCATAGAAGGAGCTGGAACCTCCGCAGCAACTTTCTTTCCTTCTTGACTCCTAACTCTTCGAAACGAAATTGATGCCTCCCCAGGAGCAATGGCTTTCGAAGCATCATTTGAAGCGGTGGTGACATCAAACCATATGAAATAGCGTTGTGAGTGCCTTAGCAAAAAAAGGAACATCAGTCTCAGTAGTCACCGGTTCCGAAACAGTAGCCGCTGGGACGTCAAGAGAAGCTGCTGGTGCTAGCCAGTGTAAGTTATAGAGAGGAAGAAATCTCAATACAAATGGCCAATGGGTTAATATCTAATAACTATTGTTGGACTGAAAGAGTGAGGGTATCACCTTTTGGAGTGGGTACATCTCCGGGTGATTGCAGAGACCTTTCTCCTAACGACAGCGATGGCTCTTGATGACCAGGAGACTACCTTAGCGAGGAAGGAGTGGGAGAAACACAGTCTTCTCTTTCACAACTCTGGACGCCACTAATTTTCTTCTCGATTTGCACTTGAGCCGTGGTTGAGGTCATGCTTCAGCTCCTGAATGTTCTTCTTGCGATTCTCGAGGAGCAATCCGATCGCATCTTGTTTCTTCGATCACTTTCCTACTCTCCTTCTGGATAGGAGACAGGGTTGCTCCTTTGAAAAATGAGGTTTTTCTAAGAGTAGGCTCAGCTTCCCGAGTGATAGCTTGTTGTCGTATATAAGCTCTTGTCCTCGCTGTATGTTTCTCAACAGCCACTGATGTCTTCTTCTTCTTCTTTCCCTTTTCTTTAGCAGGAGAAGGAAGTTCGTCATGAGCTGACTGAGAAGATGAAGTCCCAGTCTTTATACCTTGTCATGGAAACCGACAGGTACAACTCTAGAGGAGCGTCAGTGGAAACATTCTACTCGGCTTCTCCCATATCTACAGAAGCTGGAATCCCTTCTTGTGCTATTCTCACCCCAGCAAAGCTATCCATCATAGAATAACTTTTAAAGAAGGTGTTAGCTGAGGTATAAAACTTTGCGTATGTATTTAACATACGTGGGCCTACATCAAAGGTAGTGGAGAGCATGGTGAATACAGCAATGGTGCCTCTCGCACAATATTACCTCCATCCTCGAGCCCCATCAATCAAAAGCTCGAAGGCTTGATGCCAAGTAGTCACATTCCCGACATGCATCTGGTCATAGACAAACTGACGAGTGAACCGGTTGGGCATATATGGTTCCAGATAGCACTCATTCTCGAACTGATATACCAGATGCGAAGGTCTGATCACCATCAACCAAGAAAAGGCTGCTAGAGGTGGACGGAAACCAACGAGCTCTAGATCCCGAAAAGAATTCGAGTAGGTTTTGTACCTAGGTGGTGGAGAAGCATAGAAGAACTTTGAATTAGAGCCTCGATTCAATGCCTTTCTTTAATCAAATAGTGAGTTTGCCTTTCATGTAGATTCAACATATCTACAGATAAAGTTCCCTGCTTAAACTCTATCGGTACTAAGAGCAGGGTCCATCAGAGAAGGATGATGCAACACTAACCAGCCGAACAGATATGTGAACGGCATCTCGGTACGGGGAAAATCACTTCGGGAATCGGGTTTCTATATCATAGTCGTCGTGAACTGACGGAGGCCAGTATTCAGTCGGCTAGTCATGGAAGAGAGGATATCCATCCTATACCCAAATGCTAGATGCACTGCGACAAACAGCACATCTCGGTGGATGCGATCAACGATACTGGCTCCAGGGACCACAAACCGTTTTAGCGAGATAGAGAAAGCCCACTAGAGTAGCCTCATTGGGCATGGTTATAACACCCTGCCTTATGTAGCTTTTGATAGAGGTACCAGTGGTGTAACCAGGCCAACCTATTTCTAGTATGTTGTCGACACATACAGATTACTTTATTAAATTACTAATGGCATAACCATCGAGCGGCTCATAGAAGCCTGGGTAACAATTTAAGTGATCTTGTAGCTTGTTCTTTATGTCATGACCCAAGAAAAGATACACCAACCACTTGGATGTATAGCGCATCCCAGGTGTCTTACTCTTGAAGAGATTAGTGTAGATCATAAAATGACACAGTAGCTCATCAAAACCTGCAATCATCTGGGATTCTCCTTGGCCAAAGTCTCCAGCTCGTCCTCCATAGGAACGTATTCCTAATAGGGGTTCTCGCCCATTGGCAGATGCGACAAAAATTGCATATCATGAAGGGTGGAGCCTATCTCCCCGTAAGGAGTAGTGAAGGTGCGTGTCCTATTATTGTATCTCTCTACCAAGGCAAGGAACATATTAGTGTTAGTGTAGATGCCCCAAGAAGTCATCAAAATAGCTTCATAGAGATCCAATTCTTGTAACTTGGCTGTGAAGTTGTCCAAGGCCCATACAGAGAGTCTGCTCCAACGCTTAATGTCTGGGTGCATTAAGCCCGTTAGCCTCGGAGTTGGGGCAGGATATTCCCCTCCTGTTGCAGCAAAAGTATTGGCAAAGAAAGACATCCAGACTGGTATCATCAAAGACGAATATTCGGCCGGCATGCAACTCGACTTCAAACTCCTCAAGTGCGTGCTATGCTTTTCGGAAGAACTATAGAATATGTCCCTCCCTTTGTCCCCAAACATGTGACATATCCGCCCAAACATGGCTTGTTGAAATGGAGTTATATCCCATGACATCTTCCGAGGGTATCTAGCATGAGCGTATCGGGACAGAGACAAACTCCTTGACATATCTAGGAGATATACCAATTTATTTCCTCTTTTGAAGATCTGACCCCCTCGTTTTGCCTTGGGCTAAGAGTTAGCTTCAATTGCCTCTCCAAATAAGAAAGCTGGTTTCTTGTGAGGAGCTTGATTTACAGTCATGAAAGGTGCACCATTCATTAGGCACAGCAACGTTCTGTCATCCTAGGATTCTAGGAGAGTTCTTCTATTAGCCGGACCATCAGGGTCAAACTGTTGGAATATGACATGAGATAAATCCTCTTGGTATTATGATACGTGAAAAGTGGAAGCCAATATTTCAGCATGAGGATCTTCCCAGAGGTCAACTGCAAAAGAAAACAGAGTCAAAATTATGAAAGACCACTCTTATGAGTGAATGAAAAACTTAAGTGATTTATACTTTTTAATAGTTCTGCACAAATGATGGATAGCGCGACACAATATGACAGTCTCTATTTTATGCGACACAATATGACAGTCTTTGTTTTACGCGACACTATATAACAGTTTCTGTTCTGCGCATGCAAAAAGACAAATTTATTTTCTGCTGTGCTATCTGCTCTCTATTAAAGGAAAAGCACGTGAAACTATGGTGTATAGCGACGTGCACCTTGAATGAACAAAGAGCGCGCGATTCATGAAACCATCCCGCTTTGATTATCCAACACTCTGAAAGAGGTGGCACATATTGAGATTCGTATGGTGCCAACCAACACTCTGAAAGAGGTGATTGGCACCGGCTGTGGTTCGTGCTAACTATCAAATCGTGCTGACTACTCATCGTCTTCTCCAATCGACACTCACCTGCAAGAGCGAGGTTCGCCTCTTACGTCCTCGCTGACGGTGGCGCATGCCTTGGAACCCTTAACGATGGTGCTCGTGATGAAGCTCCGGACAAGCCTTTGCCCTTCTCTACGACGAACCTCTTTGGCGCCATTACTGTCGATCGAAAGAACGTTGAGAGTTCTAATAAAGAAGAAGATGAAGAAAACTTGGGAGAGAAAGTTTTCGAAAGAAGAGTTCTTGCTCCTCTCAGTGGGGTATTTACACCCTAAGCCGTCGCTTAGAATTCGTACGAAATTTCACACGGTTGGGATTCTGTGCAATTCACAGAATGCTTCCTTTTTAAAGTATTCCAAATTTTAAAATTTTGAAATTTGAAAACATTGAAGGGGGTCTTGTAGAAGATGAGAAATTTTTTGATAAATAGCGCTGCGCTATCTACAGATAACGCTCATCAAATAACATTTAGATGGCGCCAAGGTACGTACAAAGCTTCCTCTAGAAAATAAAATTTTATGTCACATCAGTGATGATGACTAACAGTACGACAGTCAAGAAGATATTTTCCTCGATTTATGCGTGTGCGGTGCTTGAGAAATACTCTACCAGATACGGTTGGCGCTAACTAGATCGTGCAGTGCCAAATATCAGATGGCGCTAACTAGATCGCGCAGTGCCAAATATCAGATGGCGCTACCTAACGATAATCTTTCTCGAGAAGCTAAACTTTACGTCTTTTTAGAAAGATTTGCCACGATAACTGACAGTGCATTAAAACGAGGAAATCTCAAGATTAGTGCTAACCGCCATACTTTCTCAGTTCCATTTACCAAACGGCACGAAATGACCAAATAATGCATAGACTTAACAAGCAGCACCATTCACATTTTGGCGCCAATCAACAGATTGCGCCATTCATCAAACTGGCGCCAATCAATCATCATCCAAAAGCAGTTAAAGATGATGTGGCATGCATGCCACTAATATCAAAGAACGTTGTAGGAGCCTAAAAATCAATGGACGCCCCCTTCAACAAAGCTCTAGCATCAAGTGGTGCCAGATCACTAAGTTGCGCCAGGCTCAGGTTGCGCCTATGCTAAGGTGCATAAGCTCCATGTGGAAAGCATCCTCGAGAAGCTCTAACAGCTACCATCATTACTGACAGCTCTGACAGCTCATCAGTCGAAGAAAATTGATTTGAATCCAGCGTAATACGGCGCTCGAGAAGATTTTGTCAGCATGCAATTAATGATGACAGCTAGCTTGCGCAAGTTATCAAAAAGTACGAGGATTAATCATCATAGCATAGAAGAACCAGTCAAAGGTACCAAATATTAAGTTACATGCTCGTACCATCTACAGTTTTGGCGCCATCTGATCAATATTTGTTCAGAAGCAGGATGATGTGCCGCACATGCCACTAATCTCGAAGAACGTGTCCACTATACTGCCCACGACCATGCGTATCTCATTTAAACGATGCCACGTGTCCCCAGTAGTTCAAGTAACCGTTCGTCCAATTGGATAGAAGACGCGCAACCTGAAGTGCGTACAACTCAGAAAATAGTTATTTTAGAACTCTGTAAATAGAGTTTCAAATCAGTTCTAAAGCATCATTAATGATCATAATCTACTGGCAAAGTGTTGTTGTATTCTCTATATGTTTGTGTCTTCGATATCACATCGTCTAAGGGATAAAGTGATCATCTTCTGATTAGATTCTTACAATTGTACTTCTCCATAAATCAATTGTACTCTTGTACTCTTTTTTTAGTTTGTAATCAAACTTTTGCTTTTGTAAACAAAATGGCGACTCTGTTGGGGACGACTTTCTCCTTTGATGAGAAAGTGACAACTCAATGAGATACTGCGTCGATCGGCAAGACGCAGAAGACTTTGGTCGTTCAAGTCGACCAAATCGCTTACGAAGCATTGGTCAGTACTGGGGTACTAGGCGCACCTCAGTGGCTGTCAAGAGCAAAGCGCGCACTGTATGGACTCCCAATTCCTCTACAGTACCAAATACTGCTTCTGCGCAACCTGCGCCTATTGTTTCTCAGTCGGCCACTGCTTCTGCCCAACCTGTGCCTATTGTCTCTTTGCCAACCACTACCTCTGCGCAACCTGTGCATACTGCCTCTATGGCTCTGAACAAAGGGAAATGCCTTTTGTCCACTTCTTCCTCTTCTCCAGTTCTGATTTTAAGAAGAACTTATCTAGCGGGAATGATAAACAAAACAAAAGAAAGCACCCTTTGGCCTTTCTTCAAACTGCGCAACCTGCGCCTATAGCATTTCAACCACAAAATAAAGGAAAACGCTCTCTAGGTACTCCCATTTTTTCTAAAAATATGAACTTGGCAAAGAATACATCTATTCTTGCCTTGTCACAGAACAAAAGAAAGCGCCCTTTGGCCTTTTCTTCTTCTTTTTTATTTCTTGACTCAACGGAAATCAACTCTGGTTATGCCCTTGCACCAATCATTACAAAAGCTCTTTTGGGCAGAAAGCTTACTATTCTTGACAGAAATAATTAAATCTCTTCTAAGAAAGTGAGTTATGTCCAAACTGAACTTTCTGTAACCCAGTTGTGCCAGGCCAAGCGCACAGAAATGGGTTGTGCAGCACAAAAAGGGATTCTGCCTACTCCAAAAAATGTAATTCAGGATCTTCCAAACCTATGTATCTAAAGATCCAAGCAAGAAAAACTGCTAGTATCTCAAACAAATATACAAGTGCCACACCTATCTCAACAGGCACCAGCCAGTATCAACTTCAGCAAGACATAAGCAGCATGTGCGAGTGGCTAACTTGCGCCAAAGACAGACTTCTAAAGTCAGGAACCCTCTTACATAAGCTAATCAACTTAACACTTCCTTGTACACTCAGGGAACTGGACATCTCAAGAATCAGAATCATGTTCCTAACATCGTTAATGAATATGTTCCCCCGATGCATTCTTATCGTGTTATTGTAACTGATCTCGGTGAACTTCTTAAACAAAAGTAGAAAATCACAAATCTGTCTCATCTATCTACAATACAGCAATAAGAACATACTGTAATAATCACCATGAGGTAGTTATCAAATATTGTTGTCAATCAACAAAATGATATGTCTTCGACCGTCTGAACTACTTTCAGGTTCCTCAACCAATGATAGTAGATGACGATGAATTGTTGTACACCTCTGTTAACATGACGTCTCAAAGTACTGGGATAAAAAATGTCCGAGACGCAATACATCCTGCAATCCTAGTCAACAGTACTTAGATCGGATTTGTGAGTCCGACGAAGGAGTATACAAACACACCAGATCAAGAAGCCGAGACACAATCGGTCAAAGGAATCTTCCTTCCGACCAAGAAATAATCGGTCAAAGGAATCTTCTTTCTGACCGAGATACAATTGGTCAAAGGAATCTTCCTTCCTAAAGTAAAAGGGATCTCCCCATCACTTATCCTAGGGGTAGTTCCTTGTATGACTTTGATTTCGATTGTGAAAGTTTTGAACAGACTATCTTCTCTACTAGCTCGTCTTCTATAGTTAGAGAAGTGACTGCTTACGACGTCACAGAATATCAATATGCTTCCAGTTCTAATAGTCAAGAGCAGAGAATTGTTGCTTTGGAGGCTAGTTTGAAGAGCATGGTTCAAATGATGACAGTCATATATGCTGTAATTATGACACAACATACAGTTCTACTGGTTGTGAATCTGATTCCGACCCAAGAACTTGTAACAACATCAGCTCCCGTCAACATTGGTCTGGGGGTATAGTCTTCTCACACCGCTTCCATACCAGTGCAGGTTACTCCAAGTCAGTCTGGGGCTGGGGGTGGTACTTATCATGCAGCCCCTTCTCCTAACACATCCAATCAATCCACTATTTCGCAACTATCGGAAGACACTAACGAGGCTGTGAAACTCTTGCGTTCTCAATTCGAAGACTTCAAATAAAAAAACGTCCTGCAGAAGCTTGGTATTAAACAACCATACCCTATTGAGTGAAAAGAGGTACAGTTTCCACAAGTATAAGCCTCCTACTATAATGATGTTTGATGGCAGTACATCTCCAAATCAATATCTCGATCACTTTGTGATAATGACCGACCAGCTTCAACCTAATGATGCTCTTCTCACAAAAGTCTTTGTTGGGTGTTTGAAAGAAGTAGCCTACAACTGGTATCGCTGCCTGCCAGATGGGTGCATTACTTCTTTTGTAGTTCTAAAGCAGATGTTCTTGGAGCGCTTCAACGAAAGAATAAATGACATGACTATGTCGGCTTTGATTAAGATCAAGCAAAAGCCCAACGAAACCGTGGATCGTTTCATTGAGCGTTACCGTCGCGAAGCACTCAAAATGCCTTTTGGAACTCCGGATGCATTAACTATAGATACAAGCAAATCAAACTTGTTACCTATAGTTAGCATGTGGACGGGTTCTACTCAATTTTAATATTGGCCTTCCTTCATAATAAGCGCCAGAGCAGCTGATAAAAGTGTTGAAAAATTCAAACAGTTTGGCATCCAGATGCCTAATCTCGATAAAGAGGAACAACAAAGAACCAGCAGCAGAGTTCGCCAGAACAATTACAAAGGCAAAGAGACTTTGGCTATCAATCTACATGGCAAAGAAGCTCTGGCCGTCAACATAAGTCAGCCAACGCCTATCCCAACAATACCACCACCGAGGGCACCACGTCCGAAAAAGAATATTCCTTCGATAAAGATGATATCATAAGCATCTTCGATTGCTTAATCCAAAGCAATAAACTTCAGTTACCGGATGCAAAATGGCCAGAAGATGTCGGTAAGACTGACCATCCTAAATATTGTGTCTATCACAAGTTTATTGGACATCCGACTTAAACATGCTACATGCTCAAAGGAAAGATCGAAGAGATGGTCAAGTCTGCGCAATCACTCTCCATCAAGACGAAAAGATTGTGACGGCTAAGGTCGTCTCTCTACAGTTTGGCAATTTTCCTCCTCAACTTGTACAGGACGGTGTCGTTCCCATCCTATGAACAACTTTGGAGATTGTTAGTCTCTCACCTGTACGAACTGATAGTCTTGTTCCTCTATCTACTGATAAGAGGAAAATTATGTAGATCCATCTTGATTTAGTGGCTGACTTTGAAGCACCTTCTTCATCCACAATATCCAAGAAAGCAACCAAATACAAGTCATGTAGCATGACTTCATTGGGTGAACACTATCTTACACCTTTAACTACTACCTTCACCTCGACGACATATTCTTCTTCTTCCTCCTCTTCTGAAATAACACTGCCAATGCTAGAGGCCAATTACCAACCAGCCTTCTATCTATATAGTCAACAATCCCGTGTACATGACGAAGATGGGATATGATCTACAAAAAGCTCCCTGTCTAAATTATGAAAAAGGATCTCATGTACCTCTTTTTCTATGCCTTTTACACAACCCATCTCGTGTCGGTTTGGGTTTCTGGATAGACTCTTCATCTTGCCAAACAAAGCCTTCCAAAAGTAAGATTAGAACAAAGAGGTGCAATATGGTGTCCTTCGAACCTGTATTCGAAGAAGAAGCCTTAACTGGTAATTGGTCTGGGAGACTTTATCCGAAGAAGTAGCCTTACTGATTCTCGGATGTACAAAGAAGAGTTCATAAAGGTTGTACTGGTGATGGATAGTGAGAGAGATCAGAGAGGCACCTCAGATGATGGTCTCATAATCCCAGTCAAAGGATGTACTACTCATCCATCTTCTTCTCAAACATTGACTATCCATCTTTCCACTCATAACAAACAGCCTCCTGCTGGAAAGATGGGACAGAGGGAGCTCACCTCTTCTGAACCTCTTGTTATCGACCTTCGTCGTAACCAACCTCCTCCTTCTTCTTTTCATCCTCTGGTTCTCAATCTTACTAAGCCTTCTGCTAAGGCCAAGAACCCTATTATAAATAATAATGTACAAATCAATAAAGTAGCATCTGTTTACAGTATATTGATGTCTTTCATTATACTCGATGTTATTTAGAAATGCTAGATATCTTCGAACCACTTACAATAGAAGCAGTTCAACCTCTCCAAGATGAAGTATTGCTCGAACCAGTACAAGACTCCTTCTTCTTAGTTCAATCCAGGAAGAAACATAAATTTCCTATACTTTTTAGTAAAGGAACGGAGCAGAAGACCAGGCCCGATAGTGAGGAAGAAAATGACGATAACAGAAGACTTCAACTACGTCGTTATAGTCAACAATCAAAAGATATCATTCAAAAGATGGGCGACAATTTTAAAGATGGACTCAATAGCGGTAGGGGAATGTGAACTCCTATTCGTATCCCTGCTCCAAAAGGAAAGTCACAGCAAAATTATGGTAAAACGAAGCCGGAATTGGGTTATACCTCGCTGATTCCGACCCCATAAGGCTCTGAATCCGATAAAGATGAGCAATCTAACTCTTCTGATTCTGTTTCATGGGATTCTGATACCAGTATAGGTCACGTCCATCGGGTGACACTATCTTTCAATATGGTGTCTGATGAATTCTCATAAGACGATAATGACTTTATTCAAGCTATTGAAGCAGATATGTGGGCACACAGGATGGAAACTCAATAGAAACTTTGCTTTGAACAACGAGAACCCCCTACTGAAGATTAATTAATTCAGATTGATGTTGGAGAAGAAGGCTCGCCAAGACCTATCTTCATCAGCAAGAGTCTCCCAGAAGCTGATAAACAAGAATTCATTCAGCTTATTCGAGAATACATTGATGTCTGAATTATGAGGATATTCCAGGACTGGATCCTCAGATTGCTACCCACAGGCTCAACATCTTGCCCAATGGAAAGCCAGTCAAACAACAACAACGTCGATTCTGACCTGATATGATGAATGCCATAGAAACTGAAGTCAAAAAACTTATCTCTTGTGGTTTTATTAGAGAAGAATAACATCCTAACTGGGTGGCCAATGTTGTCCCAGTTATGAAGAAAATGGGAAAGGTCAGAGTTGTATTGACTTTATAGATCTCAACGATTCTTGTCCCAAGGATGAGTTTTCTCTTTCGATCACTGATGTCATGATCGATAATACTTGCAGATTCGAACGAATGTCTTTTATGGATGGATTCTTAGGATACAATCAAATCACGATGCATCCAGAAAAAGAGAAACATACATCTTTTCGTACTCCTCTCGGAGTCTACTGTTAAACTGTCATGTCATTCGGTCTTAAGAACTTCGGAGCCACCTATCAGCGGGCTATAAGTACCATCTTCTGTGATCATTTGCGAAAGACAGTTAAATGCTATGTAGATGATATTGTTATCAAAAGTCGTCTAAAGGAGGACCATATCCATGACTTGAAAACTATCTTCGATCTAATGCGCCAACATCAGCTCAAGATGAATCCTACCAAGTCATTCATGGGAGTCTCTAGTGGCAAATTTCTCAGATTCGTTATTACCTCTAAAGGTATACACTTTGACCCTGAGAAAATCAAAGCCATTCAAGAGATGCGTCCTCCACGCAACCTAAAAGAGCTACGAGGATTCCAGGGATGGCTTGCGTACAACAGAAGATTCATCTCAAATCTCTTTGGATGCTGTAGACCGTTCACTCAAGTCATAAAGAAATATGTGTCTTTCATTTGAACTGAAGAATGTCAACAAGCATTTGAAGACATAAAGCGGTACTTGATGAATCCTCCAGTTCTAGTGCCTCCAGTCTCAGGAATATTCTTCCTGATGTCTGTTCGAGCAATGGATCATTCATTGGGTGCCTTACTAGCTCAGAAGAACAAAGAAGGTCATGAGCAAGCTATCTATTATCTCTGCCGTACAATGATCGGGGCTGAACATCGATATAGCCCAGTGGAAAAAGAGTGTCTAGCTTTGATGTTTGATGTTAAAAAATCCAGACATTATCATAGATCAAACTTTTCATGTTATCTCCAGAGTTAACCCTCTCCGGGTCTTGATGAATAAGCCAAGTATACTCAATTCTAGACTTGCTACATGGGCCATATTGTTAGCACAATATGATATGGTCTATGTCCCACAAAGGTCTATTAAGCATCAAGCCTTAGCTGAATTCCTCGCGACTCATCCAATTCTGGAGACGTCTAAACTCTATGATGATATTTCGGACGAAACTTTGGAATCCAACATGATTTCAGAAGAAATTCTTACCTGGCATATATTCTTTGATGGTGCATCCAGAATACGACCAAAAGGTGCCATTGTTGCTGGAGTTTGAATCGTCCTCGTATCACCAGAAGGATTAGCTATTCAGAGAGCTTATTCTTTAGACGAGTCGTGTTTCAATAACGTGGCTGAATACAACGCTCTGCTCATTGGTCTCCAATTGGCTAAACAATTGGATATTTAATATCTTGAAGTATATGGAGACTTTAAATGGATCGTCAATTAGGCTAGAGGCACGTATGAAGTTCGGCACCAGGATCGCGTCTCATATCATTAAGCGGCAGTTAGGCTGGCTACATAGTTCAAAGGCTTCTTCATTGAACATGTACGTCGGGCATGTAATACGGAGGCTGATGCATTGGCTAATCTGACAACCGTATTAGCAATTCCAGTAAAAAAAGCAATAAATGATTGTTATCACTAACAGAGAGTTATTTTTCATTGAGAATAACTCAAATATTGAGTTCAGCAATTCAATTGAAATCAATGTCATTAGTGAAGACTAGAGAGCTCCTTTCATTGTCTTTATGGTACATGATATATTACCTGAAAATTCTAAGGAAGGTGCAACAATCCATAGGTAATTACTCTGTTTTTATTATAATCACACTTCTAAGACCCTCTATCGACGAATATTTGATGGTCGACTCTTACGTTGTCTTGCGGGAGATGAAGCAAAACAAATACTACATGAAGCTCACGATGGTATGGGCTACTACTGGCCCATTATGGGCTACTACTGGACCACTATGGTATCAGATGCCATTGATATGCAAGAAAATATCGAGCCTATCAAATCCATGCAGACTTCATCCATCAACTGTCGGAGTTCCTTCACCCGACTGCCGCATCATGGCCCTTTGAAGCTTGGGGAATGGATGTCATTGGTCAAAATGGGCGGAAGCTATACCTTTATCTGAAGTCAAGACCAGCAGCGTCATCAACTTCATCAAACACTATGTGATATACAGATTCGGCATTCCTCGATGAATCATTCATGATATTGGACCACAATTCATCAGTCAAAAGTTTACTCGATTTTGTGATGATAACAGAATCAACAATATTGCTTCCACGACTTACAATCCTGCAGCTAATGGTCTGGATGAAGCATTCAACAAAACAATCATCAAGCTTCTCAAGAAACGCATTTCTACCAATAAGAGAAACTGGAGTGAAAAGCTTGAAGAATGTCTATGGGCTTATCGTACTACTATACGTACTCCAACAAGGTTCACACCTTTCTCCTTGGTGTATGGTGTCACGACCCGCACCCACTGTGAGGGTACGAGCGCGTAACAACGCCCAGCCTACTCTGCAGTGTCGGCGGTAGAACGCTATCCTAGGTTACTATCTAATCAACAACTCACGCAATTATATAATGAACTTGTCAAAACCCAACTCCGAACGGAGGACAAGTATAGATATAATGAATCTCAATCACAGTCTAAGAACAATAAGATATCACAGAAGATTAAAACTAAGACTAAAAACAGAAATAAAACCAACAACTAATGATATAATCTTACACAATCTCAACTACAATCTCAACTTATATACAACTCCAGTTCTAAAATATGAAAGCTAAATATGACAACTAGCTAAACTCCAGGTCACTCCTGAGTGTCGGGGCCAAAGGTAGCTAAGCCATCTCTACAGTAATATGTAGGGCATGTGTCCTCAGGGCAATCATCTGTAAAATTTTCAACAGGTCCAGTCAGGACAGGAACGAGTACAACACAGCAAGAAAACCCAAGTAAATGACAGGAAACTATAAAGCAGTTATAGACAGTTTTATTGATGAATATGGCAGTTTATATACAGGTGATGGTATGGAGAACAGATTAGATACAAAAAAAGTAAGTAACTAAAACAAGAGAAGAATGATGGCAATGAAGACTGTAAATAAAGCTAGCTGAACTAAGGTAACATAATGAGTCCAGGCAGTAATGTAAAACAAGTGTAAACTGCTATAAATCCAGTACGAGATGAATCTAATACAAGATGAATCCAGTACCAGATGATTCTAGGTAGTGATCAAGAATCCAGGTGAGTCCAGCTAATCTAATAGTGTGTTTTAAAATACCGAGATCGACATGTAAACGGCTGTGGGTAATCAGGCACATCTCTCACTGATCAGGCGAGAGATGGCTATGCTTCCAGTAGATTCCAGTTGGAGATTCCATATTTGGGGTATGTCTACATGTCTTACTCAATATTTTCCCGCCCCGCAATACAAATGAATCCAGAATTCGACACGAGAATCGAGATGAGTCCAGCCAAAATATGATGATTTCGAAAATAGATTCCAGAATGATTCCAGTGATTCCAGTAATAGAGGCCAGATAATATGGTGAATGTGTCGCATACATGAATCCAGAAATATCCATACGTATGGTATCAGAGAATCACATAAAACTAAATAGAACTAAAATACAGTAACTGACAAATAAATGAGAGAACTATCAGAGAATGTACTCGCCTGATACTCTGAAAAGAGTAGAGTAATGTCAGATGTCTGCACCGGAGTCACAGTATCCTAAATAGAACAGTACAGGTCATAATATGCTTAAAATAAGGCAAATGATGGTTATGATGCAATCTACATGATTTTTAGGTCAATCTAGGTCAAAGTCAACTCTAAGTCAACCCTGGTCAATTATCTAGGTCAAGCTAGGTCCAAGTAAAACTTGGTCAACTCTGGGTCGACCCAAGTCAACTACAACAGTCAAACTAGGTCAATACTAGTCTAGTCAAGTCTCACTAGGCCTACCCAGCCTATTCTAGCAAGCACACTCAATTTCTTGGCTATACAAGCCAACCACACTCCTACACTGGCATTCAAGCCAGAAACACAGGTTTATGAGCCATAGGCTATATGCCTAGGCTAATCACATAGGGATACACCCAAGTGCAATATGCCATGCATATAGCCTATATCACACAGATTGTATATACATTACATTAATATAATATCACATACATTCACCACATTATTATCAAGTATATAGATATATATACATACATAGAGTGAATATAGAGAGAGGTAATGACATGTGTCATGGCAAGGTTGAATGTGTTAGAGAGGGATGTGTGTGTGTGTGTGAGCATGATATAGTGAAATGTGTGTTTGCTAGGTGTGTCAATGGGTAGGGTCATGTGTGTGTCAATGGTTAGGGTCATGTGTGTGTCATATACATGTGAGGGTGTGTGTGGGTAGAGTGGTATCAGTTGACAGTAAAAAATCTCAGGAATTTGTGTGTGTCAATGGAATTCAGTTTGTAGAGTGGTGTGTGTAAATTTTATTATAGTTCATGATTCAAACCATCCATAACATTGTGTGTGAAGGGGACAAATCAGCCCATGTATAAACCTGAAAAGAAAAATAGTGTTTTATAGAGCAATGCAGTGGTGTGTATGCTCAAAATAGTTGTGACAAGTACAATATGTGTGAATCTCAAGTTACAGTGTTCACATATCAAACCAAATTCGAACTATATCCTTTCCAACACAAAATGAATCTAAAATAGGGCGTGCAATCAACGCATACCAACAGTTTCAACAAGGTTTAATTTCAGGAATTAAAAGATGAACTGTAATAGTCCACTTGACAGTAAGGTAACTCATGTATATGGATAAATCTTGGTAGTTAATCATTACCAAAACAGTAAAAAAAAATAACTAAAATTCAGAAAAGAAGGAGAATCAGTGAGCTTATCCCAGGACTGGGTATCAGTCCAGAGCATTGAAAACTCAGAAAAATAAAGGGATTAGTTCAATCCCCATGAACCCACCAAATGTGTACATACGTATGTATACTCAGATTTCAGTCCAGGTTAGGCAATCTCAGGTTTACATATATAACCAAAATCAGATATTGTATACATTTTATTCCTACACATAACACACATGCTTTACCCACCAATGTAACAACTCAATTCAACTAATTCAAAATCTCCATAACCCAATCCAATTTCAATTAAACAGTGTACTGTTCCAAAGTGCAGGGATGTGTCATGTGGATAGGAAACTGAACAATGTGCATGAACTGAGATTAAATCTCAGGTTTAGTGCTGAATGGCATTGACAGTTCATAGCAATAAGCATTAATCTAAACTGAATTTGAAAGAAACCAATCTCCCCACACATGTATACATAAGCATCATCTAAATATGACAAATAAATATTAATTCAGTTAAAAAAATAGGTTTTAAAAACCAGGATTTCAAACAGTAAACAAAACTAACAGTTAACCAATAACCCAAAACAAATTTCGAAACCCAATCCTCATACACAAATTGTAACCCCATCTTGCAGTAAACTAATACATATGTGTTTGAATTAAACAGGGCAATTAACAGCAACATACATAAAATCTCAGGAAATTATGAATCAAAGAAACCCAAACCTCAAGAAATCTGAGAACTGTTAGTGACCACAGTTCGAAACCAATTTCAAGGTCAAAATCGAACTAAATTTGGAAAACTAGGTGTACATAGTTTAGGGACTTATCCCACATGTCTTGGGGGCCAATCGTGTCCAAAATAATAGGATACAATGTGTCCAACAATGTGAATTACACACTATCAGAAATCAAAAAATGACAATGCACAGACAGGCTCGTGCAGCCGTGTCGAGCCTTCGTGGGCTCGACACAGTGCTCGAGGCACCATGTGCTCTTACACTCGTGTCGAAGGAACATAGGGCTAGGGACTAAAAAACCTGCCCCGTGTCCAAGTGTCGTCGACGTGTCGATACGAGGCCGTATCAGTGAGCAATAACAGTGCGTGCAGTGGCAGTGCGTGACCCGTGTGAACGCGATAACTTCGCGCACAGTGAACGAAAGTTCGTAAAACTTTGTGTACATGATGTTAGTGGGTGCCCGCACGTGCCCACAAATTTTGTGGCATATAGTGTCGTGTCGTGTCCTGTGTCAAGCCCGAATAGCAGAGGACTGCACGGGTATAGTATGGTACCTCGTGCATGGGGTGCGTGTCCATTTTGGACACGAAAATCCCCTAAATTTGTGCTCAGTGTTCAACAAAAAGAATCTACACATCAAGAGCTTCAAAATTATGTAATTAGCTTAGCAAAAATTGAAATTAAAATCCTTAGAGGCAATTCATCGAACACCTAACATACAATACGACACGTGTCCGATACGGACACCAAACGGACACGAAATTCACCCAAATTTCAGGGATACCTAGGGGACTCCTAGATCTAGCCTTACATGCAAATAAAACTGAAATTTAAATCAATTTAAAGGGTTTTACCTATAGGTGCAAATTGTATGGAAAAGCTCCAAATAGGGGGTGTTCCTCTTGATGGCCAAATGCTCCAAATTGACCCAAACTGAAATGGCTCTCCAGCAACAGTCCATAAACTCAATTTAGAACCCAATACAAAAGACTAGGATGAAAAAGGAGATCATATGAATAAAATGGAAATTTTTGGAAGGGGGAGACTTACCTTTCTTTTCTCCAAGTGTAGGAATGATAAAAAGAGGCAAGCCCTAATGAACAAGTGTTTAAATAGGGTGGGGATCCCTATGTGGCTGTTCATAGGTTCAATAATTAGGGTTAGGGTTCACTAAATGGCCCATGGGCTTAAGTCATGATCAATTAAACCATTAAGTCATAAGTCATTTCATGAAATCACAAGCCATGACTTAAATTCACTAAACCAAATCCCCTCATTCTAAAACTATTCTCTAATGACTAAAATAGGTTAACTCAAGTTAGACTAGGGTCACCATGGTTAGGGTTAGCTTCTAGGCTAGTCCACTATGTCTCAACTAGTCAAAGTCAAACTAGAATTCACCAATTCAACAAATCACCAAATAATTCAAATAAGTCAAAATAACCAAATTATCCCTAGGCTAAAAATGATAATTAAGTCATCATAATGACATGGTTAGGCTCTAGGTCATGTAGTCTCTCAGGTTTCACTAGCAGCACATCAAAATCATAAGTCATGACTTAAACTAGTTTTAAAATAGTTTAAAAATTATTAAAAATCATAAAAAATCATAATGTGAATCAAATATCAATAATTAATAATTATAATTACAAAATTTCAAAATTACCCTCATCTAAAAAACCGGGTGTTACAATCCTACCCACCTTAGAAAAATTTTGTCCTCGAAATTAAGATGATCGTACCCTTCCTAGGTCAAACCCCCAGCAAATCAAGGTCGAAGCAACACAATCCTACTGGTCGTGATTTCACAGTCTCGAACGGGGTAGCTACACTATATAGTAGTCAAAACAATATCCTGGCAGGTACTAATGGAATCACACAGAAAAGTGGGAAAGAAGAATGAGAAGGACAAACCTGCTAACCCATCACCCGCTGCGTCGGTCTCCTCGACCGTCATCGCAAAATCTCCACCCCTCGGGTGCTGAGCTACAGGTGGCCTAGCTCCCTCAAAAGGAGATGCAAAGGTACAGTCAATCTTCTGGTGGGCTTCAAACCCACAGGAATAGCAAACCTTCAGCCTCTTCCTACACTGCTCCCTGGAGTGTCCCAACTTCCTGCAGTAGGAACAACTGATTGTCTTCGGTTCCTGACCCCGATGCTGATGCTGCATCTGTTGAACCATCATTGGTGCCCGGGTCTGCTGAATCTGAACATGAAGCCTATTGGCCTGGCCTCCGCTGCTGCTACCACTCTGGAAGTCACGACCCTTCTTCAACTTCAACCCTAGGTCGTCCTCCGCTGCCATAGTCCCAGAAAATATCTCCGCAAAGGTAGCATTTCGGTCGTACTTACTCAGCGACCGAACCTCCCGAATCAAGCCTCGACGAAACTTCCTCGCCTTCGTCTTCTCAGTCAAGTCAACTTCGACAAAACTCCCCAGCGTACTCAGCTACCATCTGGGTTCTCTGAACCAGACCCTCAAACTGTGCCTCTATGCCTCCCAAGGCCACATCAGGAAAGAACTGCTCCTTGAACAGTTCCTTGAACTGCGCCCAAGTCTGGCCCTCAACTCCCACCCTAGGATCTGTCTGGTACCACGTACGGGCTAAGTCCTGTATCTGACTTCCTGCCACCTCGATATGGAGTCGATCTGGTATCTCTGCCAACCTGAATATCTCCTCGATATGCTTTATCTAGTAGTCTGTATAATGAATGCCCTCAGTGCCCAGGAACTCTCTGGTATGCATCTTCTGGAAGTCCAGTATATCCTTCTCCTTCCGACGAGGCTGCTGCTGTTCCCCCTGAGCAGTCACCATCTCTACTGTAGCATGAACCAGCTGGTGGGCCTCGTCAATCCCCTGACGATAATTGGTAGTCTGCCACTGCTGTTGCTGCTGGTGAGACGCCAGAATCCTCTCCACGAATGAAAATAGATGAGCGGCATCTACCATCCCCGCAGGTGGAGGCTGCTGCGGTGGAAGGATCTCGGGAAGCACCGGGCTCTGCCTCCCAGCTGATGGAACACCTACCCCTGCTGATGGATCTCCGAAAGCTGCTGAAACACCCACCCCAGCTGGCATGACTGGGGCTGCGGTACCAGGGGCTGGCTGCTGAAGGTGAGAGGTGGCAGACCCCTCTGCAGCAGCTACTGTACCAGAGCGATGTGATCGTATCTCCATCATCCTGAAGACAGATCGAAAAGGAAGTCAATACTGAGCAGGAATCGATAAAATCAAAGGTGGACAGTTTATTTCAAAGAAGACAATCAGTAAGATATGTAGATGGCATGAATTGAAGCAGAATTTTTCCTAACTGTGATTGAGTACCTCTCCGTTAAAGCCTATCTCTCAATCCTATCGCAGGCTCGCGGCAGTACAACTAAGTCGCCGTACTACCGCGATATCGTACTAATGCGACTCTCGACCTGCATGGGCCACCACTAAAAACGTGTCACGACCCGCACCTACTGTGAGGGTACGAGCGCGTAACAACGCCCAGCCTACGTCGTAGTGTCGGCGGTAGAACGCTGTCCTAGGTTACTATCTAATCAACAACTCACGCAATTATATAATGAACTTGTCAAAACTCAACTCCGAACGGAGGACAAGTATAGATATAATGAATCTCAATCACATTCTAAGAACGATAAGATATCACAGAAGATTAAAACTAAGACTAAAAATAGAAATAAAGCCAACAACTAATGATATAATCTCGACTACAATCTCAACTTATATACAACTCCAGTTCTAAAATATGAAAGCTAAATATGACAACTAGCTAAACTTCAGGTCACTCCTGAGTGTCGGGGCCAAAGGTAGCTAAGCCATCTCCACAGTAATATGTAGGGCATGTGTCCTCAGGGCAATCATCTGTAAATTTTTTAACAGGTCCAGTCAGGACAGGAACGAGTACAACTCATCAAGAAAACCCAAGTAAATGACAGGGAACTAGAAAGCAGTTATAGACAGTTTTATTGATGAATATGGCAGTTTATATACAGGTGATGGTATGGAGAACAGATAAGATACAAGGAAAGTAAGTAACTAAAACAAGAGAAGAATAATGGCAATGAAGACTGTAAATAAAGCTAGCTGAACTAAGGTAACTTAATTAGTCCAGGCAGTAATGTAAAACAAGTGTAAACTGCTATAAATCCAGTACGAGATGAATCTAATACAAGATGAATCCAGTACCAGATGATTCTAGGTAGTGATCAAGAATCCAGGTGAGTCCAGCTAATCTAATAGTGTGTTTTAAAATACAGAGATCGACATGTAAATGGCTGTGGATAATCAGGCACATCTCTCACTGATCAGGCAAGAGATGGCTATGCTTCCAGTAGATTCCAGTTGGAGATTCCAGATTTGGGGTATGTCTACATGTCTTACTCAATATTTTCCTGCCCCGCAATACAAATGAATCCAGAATTCGACGCGAGAATTGAGATGATTCCAGCCAAAATATGATGATTCCAGAAATAGATTCCAGAATGATTCCAGTGATTCCAGTAATAGAGGCCAGATAATATGGTGAATGTGTCGCATACATGAATCCAGAAATATCCATATGTGTGGTATCAGAGAATCACATAAAACTAAATAGAACTGAAATACAGTAACTGACAATAAATGAGACAACTATCAGAGAATGTACTTGCCTGATACTCTGAAAAGAGTAGTATAATGTCAGATGTCTGCACCGGAGTCACAGTGTCCTAAATAGAACAGTACAGGTTATAATGTGCTTAAAACAAGGAAAATGATGGTTATGATACAATCTACATGATTTCTAGGCCAATCTAGGTCAAAGTCAACTCTAAGTCAACCCTGGTCAATTATCTAGGTCAAGCTAGGTCCAAGTCAAACTTGGTCAACTCTGGGTCGACCCAAGTCAACTATAATAGTCAAACTAGGTCAATACTAGTCTAGTCAAGTCTCACTAGGCCTACCCAGCCTATTCTAGCAAGCACACTCAATTTTTAGGCTATACAAGCCAACCACACTCCTACACTGGCATTCAAGCCAGAAACACAGGTTTATGAGCCATAGGCTATATGCCTAGGCTAATCACATAGGGATACACCCAAGTGCAATGTGCCATGCATATAGGCTATAGGCCATATAGGCTATATCACATAGATTGTATATACATTACATTAATATAATATCACATATATTCACCACATTATTATCAAGTATATAGATATATATACATACATAGAGTGAATAGAGAGAGAGGTAATGGCATATGTCATGGCAATGTTGAATGTGTTAGAAAGGGATGTGTGTGTGTGTGTGAGCATGATACAGTAAAATGTGTGTAGGCTAGGTGTGTCAATGGGTAGGGTCATGTGTGTGTCAATGGTTAGGGTCATGTGTGTGTCATATACATGTGAGGGTGTGTGTGGGTAGAGTGCTATCAGTTGACAGTGAACAATCTCAGGAATTTGTGTGTCAAGGGAATTCAGTTTGTAGAGTGGTGTGTGTAAATTTCATTACAGTTCTTGATTCAAACCATCCATAACATTGTGTGTGAAGGGGACAAATCAGCCCATGTGTAAACCTGAAAAGAAAAACAGTATTTTATAGAGCAATACAGTGGTGTGTGTATGCTCAAAACAGTTGTGACAAGTGCAATATGTATGAATCTCAGGTTACAGTGTTCACATATCAAACCAAATTCGAACCATATCCTTTCCAACACTAAATGAATCTAAAATAGGGTGTGCAATCAAAGCATACCAACAGTTTGAACAAGGTTTAGTTTTAGAAATTAATAGATGAACTGTAACAGTCCACTTGACAGTAAGATAACTCATGTATATGGATAAATCTTGGTAGTTAATCATTACCAAAACAGTAAAAAAATAACTAAAATTCATAAAAGAAGGAGAATCAGTGAGCTAATCCCAGGACTGGGTATCAGTCCAGAGCATTGAAAACTCATGAAAACAAAGGGATTAGTTCAATCCCCATGAACCCACCAAATGTGTACATACGTATGTATACTCAGATTTCAGTCCAGGTTAGGCAATCTCAGGTTTACATATATAACCAAAATCAGATATTGCATACATTTTATTCCTACACATAACATACATGCTTTATCCACCAATGTATCAACTCAATTCAACTAATTCAAAATCTCCATAACCCAATCCAATTTCAATTAAACAGTGTACTGTCCCAAAGTGCAGGGATGTGTCATGTGTATAGGAAACTGAACAATGTGCATGAACTGAGATTAAATCTCAGGTTTAGTGCTGAATGGCATTGACAGTTCATAGCAATAAGCATTAATCTAAACTGAATTTGAAAGAACCCAATCTCCCCACACATGTATACATAAGGATCATCTAAATATGACAAATAAATATTAATTAAGTTAAAAAAAACAGGTTTTAAAAACCAGGATTTCAAACAGTAAACAAAACTAACAGTTAACCAATAATCCAAAACAAATTTCGAAACCCAATCCTCATACACAAATTATAACCCCATCTTGCAGTAAACTAATACATATGTGTTGGAATTAAACAGGGCAATTAACAGCAACATACATAAAATCTTAGGAAATTGTGAATCAAAGAAACCCAAACCTCAAGAAATCTGAGAACTGTTAGTGACCACAGTTCGAGACCAATTTCAAGGTCAAAATCGAACTAAATTTGGAAAACTAGGTGTACATAGATTAGGGACTTATCCTACATGTCTTGGGGGCCAATCGTGTCCAAAATAACATGATACAATATGTCCAAGAATATTAATTACACAGTATCAAAAATTAGGAAATGACAGTGCACAGACAGGCTCGTGCAGCCGTGTCGAGCCTTCGTAGGCTCGACACAGTACTCGAGGCACCACGTGCTCGTGTCGAGGGAACATAGGGCTAGGGACTGAACACCCTGCCCCGTGTCCAAGTGTCGTCGACGTGTCGATACGAGGCCGTATCAGTGAGCAATAACAGTGCGTGCAGTGACAGTGCGTGACCCATCGCGCACAGTGAACGAAAGTTCGTAAAACTTTTCGTACGTGATGTCAGTGGGTGCCCGCACGTGCCTATAAATTTTTATGGCATATAGTGTCGTGTCGTGTCCTGTGTCAAGCCCGAATAGCAGGAGACTGCACGGGCACAGTACGGTACCTCGTGCATGGGGTACGTATCCATTTTGGACACGAAAATCCCCCAAATTCATGCTCAGTGTTCAAGAAAAAGAATCTACACATCAAGAGCTTCAAAATCATGTAATTAGTTTAGCAAAAATCGAAATTAAAATCCTTAGAGGCATTTCATCGAACACCTAACATACAATACGACACGTGTCCGATACGGACATCAAACGGACACGAAGTTCACCCAAATTTCAGGGACACCTAGGGGACTCCTAGATCTAGCCCTACATGCAAAGAAAACTGAAATTTAAATTAATTTAAAGGGTTTTACCTATAGGTACAAATTGTATGAAAAAGCTCCAAATGGGGGGTGTTCCTCTTGATGGCCAAATGCTCCAAATTGATCCCAAACTAAAATGGCTCTCCACCAACAGTCCATAAACTCAATTTAGAACTCAATACAAAAGACTAGGAAGAAAAAGAAGATCAAATGAATAAAATGGGAATTTTTGGAAGGGGGAGACTTACCTTTCTTTTCTCTAAGTGTAGGAATGATAAAAAGAGGCAAGCTCTAATGAACAAGTGTTTAAATAGGGTGGGGATCCCTATGTGGCTGTTCATAGGTTCAATAATTAGGGTTAGGGTTCACTAAATGGCCCATGGGCTTAAGTCATGATCAATTAAACTATTAAGTCATAAGTCATTTCATGAAATCACAAGCCATGACTTAAATTCACTAAACCAAATCCCCTCATTCTAAAACTATTCTCTAATGACTAAAATAGGTTAACTCAAGTTAGACTAGTGTCACCATGGTTAGGGTTAGTTTCTAGGCTAGTCCACTAGGTCTCAACTAGTTAAAGTCAAACTAGAATTCACCAATTCAACAAATCACCAAATAATTCAAATAAGTCAAAATAACCAAATTACACCTAGGCTAAAAATGATAATTAAGTCATCATAATGACATGGTTAGGCTCTAGGTCATGCAGTCTCTCAGGTTTCACTAGCAGCACATCAAAATCACATGTCATGACTTAAACCAGTTTTAAAATAGTTTAAAAATTATTAAAAATCACAAAAAATCATAATATGAATCAAATATCAATAATTAATAATTATAATTACAAAATTTAAAAATTACCCTCATCTGGAAAATTGGGTGTTACATATGGATGCGATGCTGTCCTACCATTGGAAATTTAAATCCCCTCCTTACGGATTGCAATTGCCAATGAAATTATAACAGAAAACAATGATCGTCTTCGACTTCAGGAGCATGAAACGCTTGAGGAAAAGCGGCTATTAGCTCAACAACATATTGAGTTATATCAAACCTGTATCTCAAAAACTTTCAACCATAAAGTCAATGTACGAGCATTCCAAAATAGCAAATTAGTTCTTACTGTCAGACATCCTATGACTATGACACACATAAGCAAAGGCAAATTCGAAGCGAAATGGAAAGGTTCCTATGTTGTAAGCAAGGTATTCTCAAACGGAGCTTATCAACTGACCGGGATGGATGGCCGAGTTGCTATGATGCCTATCAACAACAAATTCTAAAAAAAATACTGTCTAAAGGAAATACAAGATATTCTTTGAATGTTGTGCATACTAAAAAAAACATCGAGTTATTGTCTTTTATTTACTCTTCTGATAAACTCTTAAAATCTCCAGCGTAGTATATCCACATCATATCACCTGACCATAAACCCAATCTTTTGGAACTCAGTCATTTTAAAAGATATCTTATTTTTGAATCCCAGCTGATTCGAAGATAGTCAATGAATACATGAATTCACGTCCACATTACCTCTGAATTATATTATCTACATCAACGACTTATTACGTCCACATTACCTCTGATAAAGTTGTCTTTTGAAATGACAATATTCTAAGAATTATATTATATCACGTCCATATTACCTCTGAACATATTTTTCTATTCTCATCTATTACTTATATATACTATATATATATATATATATATATATATATATATATTTTATATATATATATATATATATATATTTTATATATATATATATATATATATATATATATATATATATATATATATAAGTAATAGAACCGCAAAAAGCGCATTAATTTTATTTTAATGATATTCAAAATGTTAAGAAAATACATCGTGTGAAAGACAAAAAAAAAAACTTCTATAGATTGCTTCACTAGGGAGGCTGAGTACTATGATCAATGATCAATCTCTTTAAATTCTCAGCTTTTTCTACTCTGGAGTCAAGTACCATTTGCCTAGCAAAAACTCCCCCAGACTTTGTATCGAAAGGTTGCAGCGAATCAGCTCGACATTCCAGTTCTGCACCATTGGTTTGGATAAGTGCATCCTATTGCCTCCTCAAGTCATCTAATTGGCTCGTAGCAATTTGATGCATTTCCAATACCTCATCTTCACGTAGTCGAGCTGCTTTGACTGCTTCTTGGAGCCAAGCCATTTTAATTTCTAGATCCCGGAGGTGAACTTGATATTCAGCAGCTTCTTTCTCTTTCTCTGTAGCTTCAGTCTTATAGTACTCAACAGAAGAAGTTGTCTCGTCAATGGGAGATTCCAACTCTGCATAGCGCTGTGAGAAAGCTACCACAGAATCTTCAAAATTTGCTTTTCGTCTTGCAGCCTCGCGAGCCATCACCTCACATTCAGCATCTTCGAGTTTCTAGATGTTTCCTCTTGTTAGATCTTTATAAGACTTGATGGATTCTTCAAGTTCATTTAAAATATGATCTAAATAGTTGACTCTATCTAGATCACCAATCTTGCGGATGGCTCCAATGATCAAGGAGGAAGGGCCCCTTACTGACTCATAAGGTTGGTCTTTTTCCATGACTATTTGAATTAGAGGCTTCAGAGAAGTGAAGAAAGCATCAATATAAGCTTCGACGATAACTCTGTTCATTGCTTAGATACCCGGAGTAGCCACTTCTGTTTGAATTCTTATTTCTGTATCAGCTGGAGGAATTACAGATTATACACTTGGAGACCAGAGTACTGGCATCATAGAAGAAATTCCCTTTCCTGTTTGGGTCCCCATATCTAGGGGAGCCATGGTCGAGCTAAAACTGAATATGGTCGACGCAGTTGTTGCAAGCGTCCCCATAGGACCCACTGTAATCAAGATACACAGTCATTACACATCATTACAGGAATTATGGTAAATAAAAATAAAAAATTTACCTGATCCTGGAAATACATATGAGGTCTCACGGGGCATGTCCAGATCAGAGTGGAGCCTAGCCATGGTAGTTTCAGACACGGCTGCCTGACTACTTTCAGATTCGGAGCCGCCTGATAGGAAATGGCTGCTTCCGACCTCTGATTCTACTTATTTAGTTGGGGCAATCACTTCTGCATTATTGACCTCAAAAGCCTGGTTGTTAGGGGTTTGAGTCTCTGTAGTATCAGTGTTAGGATTTTCATTGATCCCAGCATCTTTAAGGAGCCATGGTCTGATTTTTATGATCATCAGAATTGTCGTTGTTTTAGGCTCATCAGTTCTTGGACTTGAAAGCCCCTTTTCAACAACAAGGTGCTTCTCACCCTCAATAGTAGTTTGGCTTCTTTTATTGGTAACTCATGATTCAGCAGGACTTCCACTGAAGCTTGGTCTCCTTCAACGATGCTTGTATAATCATCTTCAAATGTATTGTCGTAGTCACAGCCTTCAAGAGCCGCTATCATTTCTCGATCCTCTTGAGAGTGAGTATAAGTTTGGGTAACTGAAGGAACAGTGACATCATAATTAGATTCTGTAAAAGGCAACTCCTTCTCAGGAAGTGTAGTCTTTGGGACTCCTGGAGTTGGTGATGATATCATAATTCCTGCGGCAGCTAGCACAGTGACGGAAATAGTCATTTTTGTAATGCCATAGTCCCAAAATACTTAGGACTTAGTACGTAGACATGCCAGCTGCACACATACGAATTATACTCCAATATATGGAACCTCGTATGTATACATAAGCTGTAAAATTACAGTAAACCATGATAACTAAATCTCATCCACAATATGAAAGAATAATAATATAAATCAACTATAAATTTTTGTCATTTATACATATAGTTGGGCGGAGACAAATCCACTACCAACCATTTAAAAGAGAAAGATAATACACGAGAGAAAATACGAAGGACAGGTAGCAAGTCGACCCAAGGCAATCCTCTTGCGAAGGAATGAAGAAGATCACGCCTTGTAAAATAGTCCCAATCGTAACAAGGTTCAATATCTCATCACCGGAACAATGGACTACCCCTACAACCAAACAAGGACAAAGGGTAGCATACTATACAGTGATGTGACATTGTCTCAAGCTACTAATGGAATGGCGGTGACATGACATTGACTATGGTTACCTAACCATTCTAATGTGTTTATGCAGTTAAGAACAAACCTTTCATCACATGAGCCCTGGCTTTAAATAGGATCTGGTATAGTCCCTACTTGGGCACCATTGACCTAAGCGTATGACGTTCAAAAACGATAGCAGCCAACCTGAGTGGATCATCTTACCCCAAGCGCATAATGTTCAAGAATGTCAGTGGCCAACATGAGGGGGTAAGCTTACCCGTATCACCAGCGAAGCTTCCAGGTTACATGGGAATGTGTAATAGAAGCCCATACGATAAGGAAATGTTCTCTCCACCCTATGCACCTATTGAAGTCGCATCCACAATCATATACCTCTACTAACTACTAAGTCTCCTAACATGCCTCTTTTAGCAGTTAGACCTAACGCATGCGCACGGGTGAGCCAACACGCAAGTACCTCTACATGCTACTCATCTCACACATACCTTATGGTACAACTGTGTCAAGGTTTATACAATACACTACAGATGGTAGTCCCTTAATTCTAGGTTCATATGTAATCAAAAGAGTATAGAAAAAGCAAAGCTAATATCACTTGACATATAGTAAATTATAAACTGTAATAATGGTATAGCTAGAAGAACTGGAAATAAATAAATAGTAATATGTAATAACTGAAGAAAATACAAAGTAAATATAAGCAGTAAATATAGTAAGGTATCTTGCCTGAGGTTGTGTACAAAAGGGTGACTTCCAATAGCTCGATCCGTCAGAATAGTGAAGCGATACAAGCCAAATCCCACATACGTCCTCAGATGCTAAAATAAACACCACTAATGTGTTTGGAATAAAAGATATGTCTAGGAAACGCACGTCCAAAAGTCTAATTCTGAAATAGGGGCAAAATCGAAATTTTAGGTCAAAACGATGTCTGTCGTTGGACCCATTTTTTATCGAAATACATGCCAGAACCTACGGTCTCTAAAGTCATCAAACTACATGTATATGGGTTTGGTTTGAGGAGATAAACCCAAACATATGTCCAAAGTTGTATTCCGGCAAACTGTGCACAATTTCGCACGTTGGAGCGGGTCGCGGGCTCGCCAAATTGGCGTTCCGGTCGACCTTATCAGAATCGGACCAAACATTGCACACAGGACCAAAAAAATGATACGTTCCTCCTGGCACAAGTTTTGTCTCGATTTGACGAACGTGCACAAAGTAATTAAAAAATTTGTAAATAGTCTGATACGGTGAATTTCGACGGATACGTATCAAATTCGTCGTGTACACACATCCAATTTAAATTTTGTCAATGCCCACATGTCCGCGAAGTCAATACGCACCTTTCGATGCTTTTGGTTCGCGACCATGTCGTCCAGATTGTCGGGACGGACTCCGTATCGAGGATTTTCATAAAAAATTCTTATTAGTTTAAACACTATTTTTGACAGATTTGGGATGTGATTTTCTCGACACCCAGTCGATCAAATTGAGATCTACAAAAAAGGCTCATAAAGCTCTATAGGTTGACTACCACTGTCTTCAATTGGTTTCAAAAAGTTGCACACGAGTTGCTCGAAAACGATCCCCGAACAGGGCAACTAAAATGTTTCTAAACTGTTTCCAAAATAGCTTTGGTTCGATTATTAGATCGATTTCTTGAAAAATCTAGTCTGGCATTTTCAAATCTAATTGAAGGTACATGTGGATGGTTATATATACTACACTCGGATTTTCGTAGATTGTAAAACAATCAAGCGATTAAAGAGAAAAGGAGGGAAGAACAAGGTAACCTGTGGTTGTCCCTGCTAATGTGGCTCGCGACTGTTGCTGTGCCACACGCGTGGCCGGCCTCCAGCAGTGTCCAGGTGGTTCGTGTAGTGGCACGCAGCCAGAGGATGGCCGCCCAGGTGTTGAGGAAGGCTACGGGTTCGATCACGAACTCAAGGGGCTAGGGTTTGTGAGCAATCTCCTTCTCTCCCTCTCTCTCTCTCGTTATATACTCGGGGGGTTTGTTTTGCGGGTTCACTTATGGGGGCTCGGGTGAACAGTACCCCCACGAGGGTATTGTTCACCTGGGTTTTTTTTTCTTTTGTTATTAGTAATTATACATAATGGTTTAATAATCTCTTAATTTCATATCATAAATTCAAAAATTACAAAAGATAAAATTTAAAGATACTATAACACATATTTTATATTAGTTTGTAATTATACACCTTTGATGCATCATTAAAATATATTTGATCATTAATATTAATCTCTAAAAATATCCATTAAAATTTCTAAAACTCGTAAAATAGAAAAATAATTTTAAATATCAAAAATTATATATAAATATTTATTTTATTATTTTTTAAAGAAGAAATTCCTATTTCCTAACACATATATAAATATTTGACATGCTTAATAAAAACACATATATAAAATATTTACTATGCTTAACACTTAATAATAATAAAATCACCTTTAACCACATAATTAATTAGGCTTGATAATACCAAAATATTCCTAAATAGTATTAAATAAATAAAATAGTAAAAAATTAGGGGGGAAATTTAGGGGATTTACATCCTACCCAACTTATAAAAATTTCGTCCTCAAAATTAAATCTAGGTGGGGGTACGCAATGTAATGCGATTGAAGAAAACTAACATGAAAATTATACCTTGGTTTTCGAGAACATGGAGGAGGTAATTAAAAAGAATCCAAATTGAATGCTATATTCTACAAGATAAGGTATTCTTCATTCACGTCTCTATCCAACCTATAGGGGTTGGCTAACCGTAAAAACCAAAGTAACAAGGCTTTTGAGGATGACGATTTCTAAGAAATAGACACGAGAATAGTGGACACTTATAACCACCCCAACCCTCGATCCTATGGGAGCCTCGATATTGTAATGGCATTCTGGGTCACTTACTTCTATAGAATAGTTATGCCGTTAACGTTGTTCCTATAGGGGTCATACTTTCAACAAGGTGGTATAAAATCCTTATTCAATTATAACTAGAACATGTTGGTCCAAAGGAATTTACTCTTCGCCTAACCTGTACAACTAAGAGATGAGATCAAAGAATTTAGGGAAACAGAAATAATGGCCGAAGAGGTGAGAGTCTAAAATATGCGCATGACAACTTTCTATAGGACTTGATTAGGTGAGTGTTTGAATCTTCAAGTCATAACGACTAATATGTGCGGGTTGGTGTTTGGTGTTGTGTAGGAGGCATTGGCTTGTTTGGGTGGAATACATATGTCATAAGTGTGACGTGTCTTGCATGTATCATGGATATTCAGTTTGATCGAGGGAATGAATCGATATGGCATGGTTAAATCCAAATAGAATGAAAATGGGCCTCTACGGTTTGTTCTAAAAGAAATGTGTCATACAAGTGGTGTAATTGGAATGGAGCACTTAAAGGTGTGTATGTATGTGACATGTATGTCATGCGTGTAGTTTGACTAGTCTAGCTCATAAGTGTGAAATTTGTTGGAAGAAAAATGCTAGTGTTATGCTTCACTTATCAAACTCACCGCAGAGGTTATCAACTGATACTGATAGAAATAGACGTTATGAACCATTGATTTATCAGCCTAAGTAGAATCAATCTATATCAATCATTTGATAACCCTTGTAGAGGCTTGCGTATTCACACCAGAAATTTCGTTCTCGAAGTTAAACTAAAACACAATTCTATGTTAGAACAAGATTTTGAAGAATCAATGTTGTGATCCTTTACCATGGTTATCTAAACTCACGGCAAAGGGTATAAAATATGCTACAAAGATCGTGTTGCAATCCCAAGCAGATATAGGAACGGTTATGAATGGCATTCTATTATAAGGGATATGGTATACTATGTTCATGGTTTTATCTAACCCATACGAAATTATTAAACGTAGAGAGCACAGTAATAGGACTCTTAAGATGGAAAATTTCAAGGAGGTGTTTGATGTTCTGAGGTACTTCTGGTCGTAGTCATGGACTCTATAGTTAGTCTAAGTATTACTCATTTAACATTGTCCATGTATTGACCATGTTTCATCAAGACAGTAGTAAGGTCTTAGTCAACCATAACCAAAACAAGTTAGCACAACATGTTTCTATTCATCTCATAACACAGGCTACAAGAGATACGGTTACAAAATTTAGGGAAGGAGAATTAGTGGTCCAAGAGATAGGGGCTTCAATATAGAAGTAAGGCCCTATTTCATCAAGTTTGGTTTTATAGTCCAAATATGGTTGTATGTAAGGATGGGTTTAACTGGGTCTTAATGGATTTCCTAACTGGACATCGATCCTTGATTGAATGAATCATAGATTTTAATCTATATTGACTGGGCGAGATGCTATGAAATAATCTGAGCCAATCCTAGCAGGTTCGGGTAATGTTATATAGGTTCCAAGTCAAGTGGTCGGCTAATTTTCTAGCCGAGTTGGCTAACTAGGTTCCTAAAGCCCGAAAATACGCCTTCTGTGACTTTTGTGTTTAAGTAACACAATAAGACTCAATTGAGTGGCATACTAGTGGCACGTGCGTAGAGGGCTTTGAGTGGATCACAACCATATATTGGGTTAAAAGATCTGAGTCGAGATTATATCTCTAAATGAAGTCAGAAAGGACAAGGTATTATGGTAGGGGTTATACCTAGCCTTTTTGACTTGAAAGTCGCATTGTAAAAATAGAGTATGAGGGGACATGTTTGAGTGGGACATGATATGCCTAGATGAAGGAGGACTCCTCTAGGTCTTGTATGTGAAATTTGTTGGAAGGTAACAGTTGGTCTCGTGCTCCGAATATGAAAGTCACGGTAAGGGATAACAAAAGATCTACAAAGAAAGTGGGAGTTCATGAGTCACTAATTTATCATCCTAGTGATAACCAATTTACCTCAATCAATCGATGATCCCATAATTCTTAACATTAAGAATGGCATACAATCTATTCACTCTATAGACTAGGACATAGTTTTTAGGAATAATAAGATTAGGAATATTTGAGTCGCGACATCGTATCTTGACCTTTGGTAATAATAAGTAACGATGCGATCGATAACGTGATATGGTAGTTATGAATCAGCTTCGAGGATCGTACCCCGAGTTCTAATAAATGGAAATGATTGTGCACATTGATCGATAAGATGGAATGATCCACTTGTCCCTGGTATACGAGAGTCTATTGGTGGGATAACGAACTCTACAGCACGACATATGAATAACCTCTACGACTGAGTCATAAACTTCTATTTGTGTTAAGCCTGCTAGACTATGGTTATACGGGTTCTAGTGGACGAATGTACTGCTCGTGCATCACTACTGAAAACTAGTATAGCATAATGGCGGGCTGCTGATAACTAGTATAGCATAATGGCGGGGCGTCATGCTACAGATATTGGCCAAGCTGGTGAAGGTGTTGTTCAAATGCCAAGTCATGCCAGTTAAAAAATTATACTAGAAAAACACCAACTGTATCTCTAATCTTAGGATGGGTGTACATCAAAGTCATGGTAAATGACTGTCCTTATTTTTGGTCTAATCCTCTCTTATCTAAACTGTGGGGGCCTAGTCAAGTAAGGGTTGAGTTATGGCATACGAGTTGCTAGTTAAGCCAAGAACCAAGACAAAAAATTGGAGGCTCATAATAATTGATTCCTAGAGATTAGATAGTCCCTTATGTTTGTGGTTTAACCAAGGGTAAGATCCTACTCATTTTCAAACTCAAATGACTAGAAGGTCACGATATTAGTTTTAGGGTCGAGGGGAGGACGAGTAACTCTAGGTAGGGTTGTAGTCACATGGATGACCGATGGTAGCTCCACTAGTGTATACAACTATTATGGCCATGGGGGATACGCTGTATCTGTCTACCAAATACGAGCATTTGAATTTCTAATTCAGTGAAAGACAGAAGCAATAAAGAGTTCAAGAAAGAAGTCATCGAAAACAATTACGTGATTCAAAGGCGAATGTATAATTCAAGATAAATTGTCAATGCAATCGCGTATGAGATCCTAGATACCACGATATCTCACTCCACGAGGGATAATCAAATGAAGAGAGAACAAATTGCATCAAGGTTGATCAGACCATAATACACTGATTCTGATTAGACAATATGTTAGTAGGCGTCCCCAGTTTACATATGTCCTGAACAAGATCGATAAGGAATAGGCTTGCAAAACTAAGCTATAAATAGCCATATTATTCATGGTAGTACAAAGTATAAGTACGGAAGATAATAAATAAAGCAGTTATAAATAGTTCAAGTTTGATAAGGATCTAAGTCTTGTCCAGTGTTCCTGCTTATACAGTTATCCTACTGTCTCTTGTATTATGCCGTGGTTGACCAATGGAGTATGGGCTACTAAAACTCAATATTCTAGGTTAACATATAATTCATGCACTAGCATATATTCAGTTGCCACCATGTTACACTTTATTACTAGGTTACAAGGATACGGGTGGTGGGCTGTGAGGCACACTACCCAACTAAAAAGTCGACTAATAGAGTAATTGAGAAATATCACACGTTTACTTGTGTGAATTATATTCCTTACCTCCTTATCAAGCATGAGGGAAAAAGATAAGAATTATAGTAGAAAGAATCAAGCAGAAGGTCGTCAAGGTAATCGGATGAGAGTTCGAATTGAATTCAAGGAATGAGGTCAAATGAGTGGACGAGATTCTAGACTGTAATCCTCTCTGCAGGCTCACATTGGTACAGTAAAGTAACCGAAGTGATAAACTTGACCTGTATGGGCCACCACAAACACATGTAACGCTCCAGTCCTAAAATACTTAGGACTTAGTACGTAGACATGCCAGCTGTACACATACGAAGTATACTCCAATATATGGAACCTCGTATGTATACATAAGCTGTAAAATTGTAGTAAACCATGATAACTAAGTCTCATCCACAAAATAAAAAAATAATAATATAAATCAACTATAAATTTTTGTCATTTATACATGTAGTTAGGCGGAGGCAAATCTACTACCAACCATTTAAAAGAGAAGGCTAATACAAAAAATGCGAAGGAAAGGTAGCAAGTCGACCCAAGGAAATCCTCTTGCGAAGGAATGGAGAAGATCATGGCCTTGGCTAGAACACCTACAAATATCACAGAAGCACACACCTGGAGAGATAACCAGGTCCTCAGAGGGACGTAACAAGATACAGAAAGAACATGCCACATAACTGAATATATATAATATGTCATAAATCACAACTAAAGTAAAATAGTCCCAATCGTAACAAGGTTTATTATCTCATCATCGGAACAGTGGACTACCCTTACAACCAAACAAGGACAAGGGGTAGCACACTATACCGCGATGTGACATTGTATCAAGCTACTAATGGAACGGGGGTGCCATGATATTGACTAAGGTTACCTAACCATTCTAATGTGTTTATGCAGTTAAGAACAAACCTTTCATCGCACGAGCCCTGGCTGTAAATAGGATCTGGTATAGTCTCCAATTAGGCACCAGTAACCTAAGCGCATGACATTCAAAAATGATAGTGGTCAACCTGAGTGGATCATCTTACCCCAAGCGCATAACGTTCAAGAATGTCAGTGGCCAACATGAGGGGGTAAGCATACCCGTATCTCCAGCGGAGCTTCCGGGTTACAAGGAAATGTGTAATAGAAGCCCATACGACGAGAAAATGTTCTTCCCACCCGATGCACCAATCGAAGTTGCATCCGCAATCATGTACCTCTACTAACTGCTAAGTCTCCTAACATGCCTCTATTAGTAGTAAAACCTAACGCATGCGCACGGTTGTTCAGCCAACACGCAAGTACCTCCACATATTACTGATCTCGCACATACCTCGTGGTATAACTGTGTCAAGGTTTATGTAATATACTACAGATGGTAGTCCCTTAACTCTAGGTTCATATGCAATCAAAAGATAATAGATAAAGCAAAGCTAATATCACTGGAAAGATAGTAAATCATAGACTATAATAATGGTACAGCTAGAAGAATAGGAAGTAAATAAATAGTGATATGCAATCACTGAAGAAATACAGACTAAATATAAGCAGTAAATATGGCAAGGTATCTTGCCTGAGGTTGTGTGCAAAAGGGCGACTTCCAATAGCTCGAACCGTCAGAATAGTGAAACGATGAAAGCCAAATCCCACATATGTCCTCGGATGCTGAAATAAATACCACTAACATGTTTGGAATAAAAGATATATCTAGAAAATGCCTGTCCAAAAGTCCAATTTCGGAACAGGGGCAAAATCGTAATTCTGGGTCAAAATGATGTCCGTCGTCGAACCCATTTTTTACCGAAATGCGTGCCAGAACCTACGGTCTCCAAAGTCATCAAACTATATGTCTACGAGTCTAGTTTGAGGAGATGAACCCAACCTTATGTCCAATGTTGAATTCCGGCGGACTGTGCACAATTTTGCCAGTTGGAGCGGGTCGCGGACCCGTCTAATGGACGTTTCGGTCGACCTTCTCAGAATCGGATCAAACTTGGCATACAGTACCAAAAAAATGATATGGTCCTACTGGCACAAGTTTTGTCTCAATTTCATGAACATGCACAAAGTAATTAGGAAATTTGTAAATAGGCCGATACGGTGAATTTCGACGGATACGTATCAAATTCGTCGCGTACACGCAACCAATTTGAATTCCGTTAAAGCCCACACATCCGTGAAGCCGATACGCACCTTTTGCTGCTTTTAGTTTTTGACCACGTCGTGCGGATTGTCGGAACGGACTCTGTATCAGAGTTTTTCATAAATTTTTTTTATTAGTTTAAACACTGTTTTTGACAGATTTGGGATGTGATTTTCTCGACACCTAGTCGATAAAATTGATATCTACAAAAAGGCTCGTGAAGCGCTATAGGTTGAATACAACTGTCTTCAATTGGTTTCAAAAAGTTGCGCACGAGTTGCTCGAAAACGATCCCCGAAAATGGCACCAAAAATGTTTCTAAACTATTTCCGAAATAGATTTTGGTCAATTTTTAGATCGATTTCTTGAAAAAATCTAATCTGGTATTTTTGAATCTAATTGAAGGGACATGTAGATGGTTATATAGGCTACACTCTGGTTTTCATAGATCGTAAAATAATCAAGCGATGAGAGAGAAAAAGAGGGAAGAACAGGGGTTACTTGTGGTTGTCCCTGCTACTGTGGCTCGCGGCTGTTGCTGTGCCGTACGTGTGGCCGGCCTCCGGCAGTGTCCAGGTGGTTCGTGCGGTGGCGCACAGCCAGTGGATGGCCGCTCAGGTGTTGAGGAAGGCTACGGGGTCGATCACGAACTCAAGGGGCTAGGGTTTATGAGGAATCTCCTCTTCTCTCTCTCTCGTTATATACTAGGGGTTTTTTTTTCTGCGGGTTCACTTATAGGGGCTCTGGTGAACAGTGCCCCCACGCAGGTACTGTTCACCTAGTTTTTTTAAAAAAAATCTTTTTTTCTTTTATTATTAGTAATGATACATAATGGTTTAATAAACTCCTAATTTCATATCATAAATTAAAAAACTACAAAAGATAAGATTTAAAGATACTATAACACATATTTTATATAAATTTGTAATTATACACCTTTGATGCATCATGAAAATATATTTGATCATCAATATTAATCTCTAAAAATATCCATTAAATTATATATATATATATATATATATATATATATATATATATATATATATATATATATATATATATATATTTTGAAGACGAAATTCCTATTTCCTAACACATATATAAATATTTGCCATGCTTGATAAAAATGCATATATAAAATATTTACTATGCTTAACACTTAATAATAATAAAATCACCTTTAACCACATAATTAATTAGGCTTGATAATACCAAAATATTCCTAAATAGTATAAAATAAATAAAATAGTAAAAAATTGTGGGAAAATTTTAGGGGGTTTACAATTTATGTGATTATGGGCCCCAAAATCCCTTTTATAATGATCGGAGCCGGAACGCTAACCTCTGCAGATGAAAAAGAACAATGTCAATTTGTTACTCAATCAAGATCACAAAGAGTATTAAAATTTACCTTGTGGAGGTGGCATATCTTGTGAAGGCAACATTTCTTGACGGTCTTCTGGAGTCACCATTAATCTCCTTTTGGCCTTGCGCACAAGCGGTGTCTCAGTTTCTTCTTCAACCTCATCGAGGTCACCTTGCACATTGGGTTCTCTAGTAACCTCTTCTTGGCTGCTTCTTGGAATTGAAGGATGTAACGTCCCAGTCCCAAAATACAAGGACTAAGTACATAGACATGCCAGCTGTATACATAAGAAGTATATGGACCATCGTAGATATACATAAGCTGTAAAATGTAGTATACCATGACACTAATCTCATCCACAAATAAAGAATAAAGAATTTATAATAAACAAATGAATTATCATTTACAAGTTGTCGGGCGGAGACAAATCTACTACCAATGCGAGAAAAATACATGATAACAAAAATTTGTCGAGTGATGCGAAGACGATCCAAGTGTAATCATCCTCGAAGAAAAAGTAGATCGTGGCCTTGGCTAGAGCACCAGCAAAAACCACAAAAGACACACCTGAAGAATTCACCAGGTCCTTAGAGGGACTTAACAAGATATAACAAACAACATGCCATATAAATACTGAATATAAAATATGCCACAAACAAAAGTAAGCGACAAGACCTCAATAAGGTAACCTAACCATACTAAAGTGAACATGCAGTTAAGAACAAACCTTTCGTCGCATGAGCCCTGGCTATAAATGGGATCCGGTGTAGTCCCCACTTGGGCACTAGTGACCAAAGTGCATGACGTTCAAAAATGACAGTGGCCAACCTGAGGGGGTAAGCATACCCGTATCTCTAGCGGAGCTTCCGGGTTACAAGGTAATGTGTAATAGAAGCCCATACGAGAAGGAAATATTCTCCCCACCCGATGCACCTATCAAGTAGCATCCGCGATCATGTAATACTACTAACCGTCAAGTCTTCTAACATGTATCTATTGATAGTTAGACCTAATGCACGTCCCATACGCATCAGTGATCATTCAACATGCAAGTCCGGAGGCTATATGCTACTCATCTCACACATATTCATGGCATAACTATGTCAAGGTTTATGTAATACACTACAGATGGTAGTCCCTTAACTCTTGGTCCATATGCAATCAAAGGATAATAAACAAAGTAAAGCTAATATCACTGAGCAAGCAGTAAATCAGGAACTGCAATAAGGGTACAGCTAAAAATAAATGAACAGTGATATGCAAATAAAAATGCAGACTAAATATAAACAATAAATTATGGCAAGTTATCTTCCCTGGTGTGTCGTCTGTTGTGGTGCGATGTTCCGTCAAGTCTCCGTTTAGTCCTATATCCATGTTTGATGTGTACGGGTCTGAATCTGCAAGGAAAAGGTATGTATGATTAGTCCTGATTGAGATCAACCTTTTTAAGAAGGCAACATTTTTATTTTTTATTTTTTTTAGAAAGTAATTATCTAACCAAAAGCCTTTAGAACTCTATTAGAATATATAGACTATCTTGGAAAATATTTATAATACTTTCGAAAGTTATACCTATTAGTTATCAAAAATTGTTTTAAATAAATATTTTGAATTCTAATAAGTTATTTATAATGCCTTGGAAAAGATATTTGTTTATTAGTCACAATTATAAAATTCTAGAAAAACATTCTAGGGCTGAAACCAACTTTTTGTCAAAATAAGTTGTTTAGGTAGTTAACTATATATTTTTGTCAAAAAATATTTCTAATAAATACTAGGAAATTAATTTAGGCCTAAGGTAGAATTTATTTACTTATTTGTTTGAAAGTATGGTTTTATATATTTGTTTTAAATACAATATTATAAATGGTAACTAACTTTTAATAACAAAATTTAATCATAATAACTAATACCAATACATCTCTCATTTGAAATGATTTTTGAAAATAGTAAATTTCTTTCCCTGATCACTCAATCAAATACTAATAAAAATAACAATAATAATAATAATAATAATAATAATAACAATAATAATAATAATAGTAATAATAATAATAGTAATAATAATAATAATGAAACAGACAAAAATGCCCAATTTTTGCTCCTCTGGAAAGAGAGAGCATTTACTTATGAATACCAAAAAGGAAAACAAGAAAGGCTAAAAGAAGGTGAGAGAGAGATAGAAAGGGTGTTAATGGAGAGGAATCCATCGGAGAGGCAGGGAGAGAGGGGAGAAGAGGAAGCTCACCGGGATGCTACTCTATCGTGGGAAGGCCGGAGGGAGTGTCTTGGCAGGCGGGTGGAAGGGAAGGCGGTACGGCTGTGCGGAAGGGGCTCAATCGGGAGGCTCATCGGCGCACGTGGAGGGGGTGGCATCGGTGGTGGCCGGCGCAGTGGCGCGGCTCGCTGCTCGGGTGGTAGCCAGGGCTGGCGGGGAAGATGGTTGTGCACACGTGGCATTTGGGAGGTACCGGGACGCCGAGGCGGCGAGGCTGGGGTGGTGTCGCACGCTCAGATCTGGCGGCCGGTAGACCCAGCGCGGAGGAGGCCATGGCGGTCAGGTATGTGGTGTTTGTGGTCATGATTTTGGTTCTTTTTGGTGGGGGTGGTTATCGGGGGTTGCCGTTGATGGCCGGGAGTGGTGGAGGTGACAATAGCGGAGATTGTGGGTTATCAAAGAAGTCAGGGGGTGTGAGGAACAAGGTGGTGACGGTGGCTGATGGATGGCCGGTGTCTTGATCTGGGAATGGATGAGTCGGGAAGTACGGGTTGGAGTCGGTCGCAGTTTAGGCTGAGGCGCGGTGGTCGTGAATAGAACAGGTATGGTGGCAGAGTTTGGCCAGGTCAGGGGATAAGTATTTTCTGGCGATGGGGAGAGAGACAGGGAGGTGCTGCGGGAACACCATTGGTTCTATGGCCGGGGAAAGGAACCGGTGAATGGAGTGGTGGTGTCCTGAGTGACACGGTTTTTGGGATTATCGAACGGGAAGAGATCTTGTATTTGTAATGGACGGGTATAGTGGATAGGAAGGGCACTGACACGGACACGATGCACAAGTATGGTTGTGGTGGAAAATAATTGTGGAGGATTTGGATGGTGAAATTATGGAGATAAAAAAGTACAAGGGGGATCTCCTTATATAGGAGGTGGAAGCCCTACTTGGATAAGGACATGGAGAGTTTAAATTCCCTTTAGATTTTCCAATATTAATTCAAATCAATCTAAAGTAATTCAATCAAATCTAAATCTAATATTGATAAATTCTACCTTTAATTTAAATTATGTTTTAATAAGTTAATAAAATCTTTTTCTAACTTAATTATTTTAATTATTTACATATTAAATCAAACCATATTTAATATATGTATTTTTGAATATTAATAAATGATAAAAATAAATTTCAAAAATATAATTATATGTACTCGTATGCAAAATAGTTCTTGCATCAAACACAGTTTTTCTAAATTACCAATAACTAAAATAGACTTCCTATAATAAATAAGTTTTGGAAATTTTCTCAATATTTACACTTTAAAATAATTATCATATATTAATTGAAAACTATACTTCCTTTATAAATAAATCAAACGTTTTCTAAAAATATGTACATCGCACATATTCGCACTCGACGAGCAAATAAACTTGCACGCACGCGACGTACGAATACGAAGTACAAAAATTAATATCCAATTTATTGTAAAAAATTTGTAGTAGAAAATTAGGGTTTTACATCCTACCCAACTTAAAAGAATTTCATCCTCGAAATTTAGAATAACTAAGGTAGGTAGAGTAGAAGGCAGGAAAGGTTTTATTGATAAAAATCAAATTAACCCTTGTTCGAGGAGTTCGAGATGTAAGTTAATGATATGGGCAATTAGATATTTCTAGCCAAAAATCAATAAGTAGAAGATGGTCGATGCCTAACAACTGATCAAAAATCAATCAACGCTACCATTTTCCTTATAGATGTGCAACCTTAAGCAATAACCTCCATACCTCAAGTCAAGGATTACTAGCTTGTTAGTTTCGAGTCCAATTTAGTTACGGTTCACAATATCGTTAAATCATTGGCTAATTCTTCAAAAAATTGATCTCTTGTCACAATTGCAAAACATTTTTTTCTCCTTTTCGAAATTTTTGAGATTGATGAACAAACCCTAGATGCCAACACTTATATACATTCGATAGCTCATAATAGGATGCCTTAGGAGTTTTGGTTTCACTAAATCTCTGACGGATATTTTCCTCAACCAACTTTCGTCTTTGAAAATAAATTAGTCCACCTTTAATCCATTAAGTCGAAGATCAATTCAAAGTTACTTCGATATGAAATTAGGTCCAAAATGTTAAATTTTGATAAGTCCAAACTAATCTCTAATATTCTTCTCCCTACATATTTTTCCCTCAAGCCAATTTTTTCCTATGCAAAATTTTCCTTTTAAGAATTTACATAAAACTTTCCTTTATCATTTTAGGCAAGAGTAGAATCAATCTTACCTTAATATGACCTTTATAGTAGACAAATTTTTAAATCCCGTATCTCACAAAAAAAATTAAATAAATATCAATAAGTCCGAATCTTTTGATTTCTTCTTCTCCAATATTTCCATATGGGTCTATATTTTCTCAAGCTATAATCTCCTAAAAAATTTAAATTTAATAACCTTCAATCCATTCGGTCGATGGCCAAATCAAGTTCTTCCTAGTAGGACATTCACATTTATTTACAATCTAAAAAAAATTCCTTAAGCACTAAACATAAAATTCCTCTCTAGTATGTTTGATTAATCGTAACCTTCTTGTCAATCCCAAGCATATTATCACTTGAACATAAAAACCAAATGTCACTTCCCTTAATTCCATCTAATACCACTTTTCAACTCATTTCTCCAAATTATACACTCATTTTATTCATCTATACTAATCTCCTTTATGGCTTTCCGATTCTAACTCATTCTGTAACCGAAGGGTGTAATGATAAACTTTTCATCTTCATATATAAGAAACAAGGTTTGCATGAATAACAGTATAGTAAAAATAAGATCCTTGAAAAGAGAAGAAAAACAATCGGGAGGAGAATATAGTTAGGTTCAACGGTCATGATAAGGGTTTGGATAATAAATACGGATTATTGCACGAAAATGAAAATTTATGGTCTAAGCAAATTAAGATAAGGCATGAAAATAAAAGGCACGGGTTAGCAATCAACATAAAGCACAAGCTAAGCATTTAAGGAATTAAGTAGATCACAATCATTTATTTGGTCGAAATACTTGAATCTTGGTTGAATCTTTATCTGTGGTCAAGAGTCGATATCATGGTAAAAGTTACAGTTTAGTCTTTTTGACCCAAAAGTCATATCATGAAAATAGAGTACAAGGAGACATGTTTTAATGGCACGTGATATACCTACATAAAGGTGGGCTCGCCTAGGTCTTGCATATGAAATTTGTTGGAAGAAAAAGTCTACTGTTGTGCTCAAAATATCAAAGTCACGATAGGGGACACCAAAAGATCTAAAGTAGAAAGTGGGAGTTCATAAGGTGATATTTACGCACAAATAAAATGGATCCAGTTAAAGCACAAAATAAAGGTAATTAAGGAATCTAGTAGGTCAAAGTAAAATAAGCTAGGGACACGGTTTCTAGCGAAAGATAGTCTCCTAGATTAAAGTATGGTCAAGGAATCGATTCTAATCATTTTCAAGTGCCAAACGAAAGGTCATGCTGATCGATTTAGGTTGGAAGGAAGGTCGAGTAAGTCGAGATTGAAATGTAATCACATGGTTTGGTAGATGACCAACTACTCTTGAGTATATACAAGTATCACGGTCATAATTGATATGGCAATTAAGGTGGACCACTTCCGTCTTTTTAGTTGCCTATCAATATAAGTTTCTAATCCATGAACTTGAGTTCCTCAAGAATTTCTCAAAATAATCCACCATAATGTATAACCCGTCTAAATTGTCAAAAATAGTCATAACTTAAAGTCTTAAAACTTTCTAATAACCACGAGACAAACTCTTAGCATATAAGTCAATTTTTTTTGCATTTATCAACCAGAATCCTACGACACAAAAAAAAAATTATAATTTTTTTTATCAAATGGATTTCATAAATCATACATGCTTTCAAAAATCAAAATTCATTCATTTACCATAATTTTTCATATCCAATATCGATTCCTTAATCTCAAAATCTAAATAAATTTATAAATCCTCCATCATAGGACACAATTAAAAAAAGTTTCCTCAAAGCCGTTTTTATATCTTCTAAGATATTTAAACCAAACTTTTTACTATCATTAATTCCATTAAATTTTCGACATTTAATAAACATATTAAGCGTAACTTGTACGACTCAATTAAATAATTCACACTCCCACTTTTATGATTATTTTCAAACAAATTTTATATCTCTTCCAAGATGTATAACTATAACTCAAAAATCATAATTATTTTCAAAAACCTTCAAAAAATCAAAAACTCAAAATCAATCAATTTGTTTTCTAAATTTTATATAGATTCTACCTATCCCCTCGAAGGCGGTGATATCGCTACTACCAAACTTGGAATTAACTAATCCTTCTGATCATACTTTTTGGAAAATAAATGTCTTTATAACTCAAATATGACTTTAATGCATACTAATTGTCAATGTAATCCTTCTAGCCATGTGTTTGACCTATGAGCATATACTAGTGTAGTCATCTTCCTAGCTGTCACTAAGCACGAAAAATAAGAATTCACGGTAGGAAGGGTTCAAACAGGATGCAAATCAAGGATGGTAGCTTGAGTTCAAAATTTGAAGCAAGGAAGATGGTCAAGCTTGCGGATGAGATCCTAAACTTTAATCCTATGTGCAGGTTCACATCGGTACAGTCATGTAACCAAAGTGATAAACTCGACCTGCATGATCCACCACAAAAACATGCAACGCCCTAGTCCCAAAATACAATGACTAAGTACGTAGATATGCCAGCTGTATACATACGAAGTATATGGACCATCGTAGGTAAACATAAGCTATAAACTGCAGTACACCACGACACTAATCTCATCCACAAATAAAGAATAATGAATTTATAATAAACTCATGAATTATCATTTATAAGTTGTCGGGCGGAGACAAATCTACTACCAACAAAAAGAGAGAAATACATGAGAACAAAATTTTGTCGAGCGATGCAAAGATGATCCAAGTCTAATCATCCTCGAAGAAAAAGTAGATCATGGCCTTGGCTAGAGCACCTGTAAAAACCACAAAAGATACACCTAAAGAATTCACCAGGTCCTCAGAGGGACTTAACAAGCTATAATAAATAACATGCCATATAATTACTGAATATAAAATATGCCACAAACAAAAGTAAGCGACAAGACCTCAATAAGGTAACCTAATCATACTAAAGTGAACATACAGTTCAGAACAAACCTTTTGTTCCAGTACCCTTGGCTGTAAATGGGATCTTGTATAGTCCCCACTTGGGCACCAGTGACCTAAGCGCATGACGTTCAAAAATGACAGCGGCCAACCTGAGGGGGTAAGCATACCCGTATCTCCAACGAAGCTTCTAGATTACAAGAAAATGTATAATAGAAGCCCATACGACAAGGAAATATTTTCTCCACCCAATTCACCTATTAAGTCGCATCCGCGATCATGTAACACTTCTAACCGTCAAGTCTTCTAACATGTATCTATTGGCAATTAGACCTAACGCACGTCCCATACGCATCAATGATCAGCCAACACACAAGTTCGGTGGCTATATGCTACTCATCTCACACATACTCGTCGTAAAACTGTGCCAAGGTTTATGTAATACACTACAGATGGTAGTCCCTTAACTCTAGGTCCATATGCAATCAAAGGAAAATAAACAAAACAAAGCTAATATCATTGAGCAGGCATTAAATCAAGAACTATAACAAGGGTACAGCTAAAAATAATTGAACAGTGATATGCAAATAAAAATACAGACTGAATATAAACAGTAAATTATGGCAAGGTATCTTGCCTGGTGTGTCGTCTGGTGTGGTGTGATATTCCGTCAAGTCTCCGTTTAGTCCTATAGCCATGTTTGACATGTACGGGTCCGAATCCACGAGGAAAAGGTATGTATGATTAGTCCTGATTGAGATCAACCTTTTTAAGAAGGGAACTTTTTCTTTTTTAGAAAGTAATTATCTAGCCAAAAGCCATCAGAACTCTATTAGAATATATAGACTATTTTGGGAAATATTTATAATACTTTCGAAAGTTATACCTATTAGTTATCAAAAATAGTTTTAAATAACTATTTTGAATTCTGATAAGTTATTTATAATGCCTTAGAAAAGATATTTGTTTATTAGTCAAATTATAAAATTCTAGAAAAACATTCTTGGGCTGAAACCAACTTTTTGTCAAAATAAGTTGTTTAGGTAGTTAACGATATATTTTTGCTAGTAAAATAGTTCTAAAAAATACTAGGAACTTAATTTAGGCCTAAGTTAGAATTTATTTATTTATTTTTGAAAGTATGGTTTTATATATTTGTTTTAAACAAAATATTACAAATGGTAACTAATTTTTAATAACAAAATTTGATGATAATAACTAATACCAATACATCTCTCATTTGAAATGATTTTTGAAAATAGTAAATTTCTTCCCCTTATCACTCAATCAAATACTAATAACAATAACAATAATAATAATAATAATAATAATAATAATAATAATAATGATAATAATAATGAAACAGACAAAAAGGCCCAATTTCTACTCCTCTTGAAAGGGAGAGCATTTACTTAAGAATACCTAAAAGGAAAACAAGAAAAGCTAAAGGAAGGGGAGAGAGAGAAATAAAGGGTGTTAATGGAAAGGAATCCATCAGAGGGGCTTTGGAGAGAGGGAAGAAGAGGAAGCTCGCCGGGATGCTGCTCCGTCGTGGGAAGGCCGGAGGGACTGTCTTGGCCGGCGGGTGGAAGGGAAGGCGGTGCTTCTGCGTGGGAGGGGCACAATCGGGAGGCTCACCGGCGCGCACGGAGGGGGCAGCATTGGCGGTGGCCGGCGCAGCGTTACGGCTCGCTGCTCCGGAGGTAGCCACGGCCAGCGGGGAAGATGGTTGCGCACACGCGGCATTTCGGAGGTACCGGGATGCTGAGGCGACGAATGCGTTGTGGTGTCGCACGCTCAGATCCGGTGGCCGACGGACCCAGCACGGAGGAGGCCATGGCGGTCAGGTATATGGTGGTTGTGGTCATGATTTTGGTTCTTTTTTGTGGTGGTGGTTGTCGGGGGTTACCGTTGATGGCCGAAAGCGGTGGAGGTGACAATGACGGAGAAGGTGGGTTGTCAGAGAAGTCTGGGGGTGTGCGGAATAAGGTGGTGACGGTGGCTGATGGATGGTCGGTGTCTTGATCGGGGAATGGATGAGTCGAAAAGCGCGGGTTAGAGTCGGTCGCAGTTTAGGCCGAGGCGTGGTTGCGGTGAATAGAACGGGTGTGGTGCAGAGTTTGGCCGGGTCAGGGAATGAGTATTTTTCGGCGATGGGGAGAGAGACATGGAGGTGCTGCAAAAAAACCATGGGTTCTATAGCAGGGGACAGGAATCGATGAATGGAGTGGTGGTGTCCTGCGTGACACGGTGGTGTCGAGGTTTGGCATTATCGAACGGGAAGAAATCTTGTATTTGTAATAGACGGGTATAGTGGATGGGAAGGGAACGAACATGATGCACAAGTATGGTTGTGGTGGAAAATATTTGTGAAGGATTTGGATGGTGAAATTATGGAAAAAAAAAGAACAAGGGGGCTCGCCTTATATAGGAGCTGGAAGCCCTACTTGGATAAGGACAGGAAGAGTTTAAATTCTCCTTAGATTTCCAGTATTAATTCAAATCGATCTAAAGTAATTCAATTAAATCTAAATCTAATGTAGATAAATTCTACCTTTAATTTAAATTGTTTTTAAATAAGTTAATAAAATCTTTTTCTAACTTAATTACTATAATTAATTATATATTAAATCAAACCATATTTAATATATGTATTTTTGAATATTAATAAATGATAAAAATAAATTTCAAAAATACAATTATATATACTCGCATGCAAAATAGTACTTACATCAAACAGAGTTTTTCTAAATTACCAATAACTAAAATAGACTTCCTATAATAAATAAGTTTTGGAAATTTTCTCAATATTTACACATTAAAATAATTAACAGATATTAATTGAAAACTATACTTTCTTTATAAATAAATTAAGTGTTTTCTAAAATTATGTACCTCGCACATATTCGCATTCAACGAGCAAATACGAACGTAAACTTGCATATGACGTACAATACGGCAAATACAACTTCGCATGCGACGTACGAATACTATGTACAAAAATCAATATCCAATTTATTTTAAAAAATTGTAGTAGAAAATTAACGGTTTTAAAAAGGAGTTGCCTCTCCTCCTCTAGAGGATGCTCCAATCTGCATATGTTTTGTCTTGGACCGCGTGGTCCTGGTGGTGGGCTGCTCTATAATGACAAATGTGGTCTTCTTTTTCTTCCCTGCAGCCTTAGGAGAAGAAGGGAGATCACCAGTATATGAAAGAACTGATGACTCTCCAGTTTTTTTTTTCCTCCCAAGTCCCTTTGCTGGGGACTTCTCCTTCCGTATCTCCAGTGATACATCTAGTGGATCGTTGACTTCACCACAGAAGCCTACGAGAGAGAGGCTTCCAGAGGTTCATTAGCGGGTTCATGATTCTCTTCATCTCTGAAGGATTGTGCAGTGTGAACTCTAGCTCCTGAACGTCTATCACTAGCAAAACTGTCAGCCAGATGGAAGCTTACGGTAAAGGTGTTGGCTAAAGTATAAAAATTTGCGTATGTATATAACATACGCGGGCCTATCTGGGAGACAAGGGGCAATGAGAATATGACCTTAGTGCCTCTAGCATAGTAGTATCTCCAAGCCCTGGCACCATCTATTAGGTAACCCTCAGCCTATAAACAGGTGGTGGCATTACCCATGTGCAGTTGATCATAGCCAAACTGTCGAGCAAATCGGTTTGGTAAGTATGGTTCCAGAAAGAACTCGCCCTCAAACCGGTACACTAGATGTGATGGCCAAATTGTCTTCAACCATGTCAACTCAGCCGAAGATAAATGGAGACATGCTGCTTCTAGATCCATGAGTTGTGGAGGAGGATTCTTATATCCTAGAGGAGGAGGAACACATTAAAATCTCCATCTGACCCTCAGTTCAAAGCTCTTCGACATTTTGACAGCGCATTTATATTCCATCGAGCATTGGAATAACGCCTGATAAAATTACCTCTGATTGCACCTATATCGGGGTCCATCAAGTCAGAATAGTGCAACAGCAACCACCCAAATAGATATGTGTAAGGCATTTTGGTACGAGGGAAGTCGTCCCGAAAATTCTTATCGTACACCATGGTGTTAACGAAAAAACGCAAGCCTGCGTTCAAGCGACATGTTATCGTCGAGAGAAGATCCATCTTGTAGCCGAACACTAGATGTACTACGACAAATAGCACACCTTGATGGAATCGGTCGACGGTACTGGCTCCGGGTATCATAAACCGTTGTAGCTATAAAAAGAGGAAACCAGCCAGCTCGGCTTCTCGAGACATAGGTCTGTAACCCTGTCTAAGATAAATTTTGATTGGGGCACCAGCAGTGAATGAGTACCAATCTACATCTAGGATGTTATCATAATGCTTTGTTTTTTTGATCAATTTTTTTATATCGTTGCGGCTGAGCGGTTTGAAGAAAAATATATTGTAAGCTTGATTCTCGACGATATTCTCTTCATGAGCATGCCCCAAAAACAAATATGGCAGCTATTTGGGGGTGTAGCAACTCCCTTTGGAAGCACTCTTGAAGCAAAGGAAATAGATCATATAGTGACATAATAACTTCTCAAACACAGCTACCCTCTAAGGGTTCTCTGCTGATAGAGTATCCAGTTCCTCGTTTTTCGGCACATATTCTTCATATGGATTTTCACCCATTGGCAAATGTGAAAGATACTTTATTTCATTAAGTGCAAAGCCAATTTTTCCGTCAGGCGTCATGAAGGTACCGGTCCTCTTATTATATCTTTAAACTGAAGACAAAAACATATGAGCATTCTGGCAAAAGCCGTGAGCCGTGGTCCATATCGGATCATAGAGCTCTAATTCGATGAGTTTATCCTTAAAATGATCCCAAACCCAAACCACTACACTGTTCCACCATTTCATGTCAGGGTTCACTAAGCCTGTTAAGTGCATGGTTTGGTCTGGGTATCTTCCTTCAGCCTTCGCAAACATGTTCACGAAAATAGGTACCCTGATAGGAGGCAACATTGATGAATCTTCAGGAGGTATATAGCTTCGTCCCAAACCTCTCAGATAGGAACTGTATCTACTCGAAGTGCTGTAGAACAAATCCCTATTCCGCGGACCCAATCTATAGCATATTTTTTGAACTCTGTCCTGTTGAGTCGGGGTCAGATCCTATGCCATACGTTAGGGATAACTAGAAAGTGCATATCGAGACAGAGACAAGTGTCTCGACATTTCTGTGAGGTACATGATTCAGTCCCCACATTGGAAAAATCTTTCTTCTCTCTTCACTTTGGGCTGGGACGTCTTCTTGATCGCCTCTCCAAACAAGAAAGCTGGCTTCTTATCAATGGCATTGTCCAGACTTTCCAAAGGTTCACCGTTCATCAAGCATAATAAGGTGGGGTTCTCTTGAGCTGCGAGCATAGCTCTTCGGGACTCAGGAAGATCATATTGAGGATATTGTACGTGGGATAAGTCTTCTCGATATTCTGACACGTTGAAGGCCGAAGCATATCTTTCAGCATTAGGGTCTTCTTTGAGATCAACTACAAAAAGAAGAAAGTAAAAGATCAATTATAAAGTCTATACAACAATATCTAAATTTTAAACAAGGTGCACGAAGTCAAAGGTTGCACTAGCATCTAAAAATATATATAATTTAGGTGGTGGCCGATTTATTCTATGAAGATCTCCTTCGAGAGGTGGGTTGGCTTATTCAGCTCTCGATGATGGACGTGCATAACGAGGCGCCCTCGACGGTGATATACGTGATGAAGTCCCAGCAATGGCCTTTCCTTTGTCGGCGGCGGACTTCCTTAGTGCTATTGACTATCGTCGGAGGAGCTTCGGAAGTTAGAAGGAAGAAGACGAAGAGTTTAAGGAAAATAACTTTTAGTAAAAAGTAAAAATTCATCTTTGAACGACTATTTATAGCCTAAAGGGTATTTCAAAACTGTTGCGCAACTTGCGCCCAAAAAGCGAAGTTGTTAAAGATTGACTGGCGCAACTCGTGTCAAATTTTTCTAATTCAAAGTATTTCAAATTTTAAAATCTTTCAAACTTTGAAAACTTTGAAGGGGGTCTTGTAGGAGCCTAAAAATTAATGGGCGCCCCCCTCAACAAAGCTCCAGCATCAAGTGGCGCCAGATCACTAAGTTGTGCCAGTCTTAGTTTGCGCCTAAGACATCTCAGGTTGCGCCTAAGCCAAGGTGCGTGAGCTGCACATGGCAAGCATCCTCGAAAAGCTGTAACGACTGCTATCATTACTGAAAGTTTGTCACTCGAAGAAAATCTATTCGAATCCTGCGCAACGATGCGCTCGAGAAGATTTTGTCAACATGCAATTAATATTGACAGCTAGCTTATGCAAGTTATCAAAAAGCACGAGGATTAATCATCATAGCGTAGAAGACCCAATCAAAGGTGCCAAACGTCAAGTTGTGCGCTCGTACCACCTAGAGTTTTGGGGCCATCTGATCAACTTTTGTTCGGAAGCAGGATGATATGGTGTGCATGCCACTAATCTCGAAGAACGTGTCTACTACACTGCCCATGACCATGCATATCTCACTCAAAAGATGTCATGCGTCTCCAGCAGTTCAAGTAACCGTTCGCGCAACTGGATAGAAGACGTACAACCTAAAATACGCGTAACTCAAAAAATAGTTATTTCAGAACTCTATAAATAGACTTTCAAATCAGTTCTAAAGCATCATTAATGATCATAATCTACTGACGAAGTACTGTTGCATTCTCCAGAGGCTTGTGTCTTCAATATCATATCGTCCAAGGGATAAAGTGATCGTCTTCTGATCAGATTCCTACAGTTATACTTCCCCAGAAATCAATTATACTCTTGTACTCTTTTCTTAGTTTGTAATCAAACTTTTGTTTTTGCAAACAAACGTGCATACGACACTTCCCATGACCAAGTGCTTTTCTCTTTCAGAAAGCCATGCATCCTATGTAGTTGAGTTAATCATTTGTGCCAATGGATGAAACGATATATGGCACGCAAAGCAATGCATAATTAGTGTATTTTGTACTGCGCCAATCAATAAAACTATCAGATAGTTATCCTAAACTCTATAAATAGAGTTCCAAAATTACTTCTCATGGGATCGAAACTTATCATTGACTCCAGGCAAGAATTCTCGACAATTCTCTATCACTTCGACAGCAAGTTCAAGAGCTTTTCTTCTCCGACATCGCATAGTCCAAGAGATAAAGTAATCGTCTTCTAATCAGATTTCTACAGTTGTACTTCCCAGAATCAAAATTGTACTTTGTACTTTCTTTCTTCGTTTGTATTTAAGTTTTCTTTGGGAAACTTTTGTTTCTGCAAACAATCACATCTCTTACTAGGATTTTTTTCGCCCCAACTAGTACTGTGGATCCAACCATGACACGTTATGTTATACAAGCAATGTTATATGATACTATCAAGTACAATGTCTATTGTCTATTGTCCATGTCATGTACAATGTCAACACGATAACTATGGTGACATCTCATGACTGAAGAACCAACTATATACGAGTTCGTGTATCATAGTGTCATAATCAAATATAGTATCACTAAATACAAAATTCATAGAAGATATCAAATAGTGAAAACTATCAGAAAATGTACTCGCCTAAGATCCGGTGTGAAATATCAATAGTATCCGATATTGTGCCTCGAAGATCGAAATATGGAATATCAAAGTAAGTTTGTGCTTTGAAAATCATAAACATGCTATACGTGATCAACTTGTAAGCCCCATGAATTTTAGGGTTTGTTTTAAAAATTTAAATAAATTATTTTTATTAAATATTTTTATTATAATTAGTTTTGATCATTAAATATAATTTTTTTGACTTTATTTTTTAGAGCGCCAGGGATGTCAAACCCTCGAAACGTCCTTCATGAGTTTTGATCTAGACAAGTTTATCTTTATTTTAATATATCATGTCCCACTCAAACTTGTTCTTTTGTACTATATTTATATCGCACAACTTTTGGGTCAATTTAGGCCATTTGATCATGTACCGAAAAATATAGCCTAACTTCCAATTTAATTTTGTGGCTCGAAATTGGTCCAAGCTAATCAACCCAATATATGGTTTTGACCTATTTTGATCCTACTACGTACATGCTACTTACGTGCCATCCAAATAAGCTCCCACATGCTCCTATTTCAACAATGATTATAAATGACTTAATTTGCAGTCATGACCATACTAGCCCAATCATGACCCAGCCTGACCCAAATAGACCTAAACCAAACTACTTATGACTCCCTCAAGACCACCCAAACTCACAACACCATTCTTTCCTACCAAATACCAAACACACACACATACAACACCATTCAAAAACCAATGGATTAAATTCATCCTCGTAAAACCTTATTTGGGAATAAGTTATCAACTCACCCTCATTCAAATATCCATTTCTGGCTAGACCCAATAGAGGCTAAATAAATGTGAGCACCTCCCTCATACTACATGACAAATCACCCCAACCTACCCTCATTTCCAATTTCATGCAAACTCTTTTCCCGTCACATTTAATGCATACATCTCTTTCCTTTTTGAACACACACAGCCAACCCCCCACATGGCCGACAGTTCCTTCATTTCTTCTATTTTTTTAACAACCCCTCACTTCACATGAAAGTTAAAATCCCTTAACTCAAACTTGACCTATCAAATGTGAGCAATCACCCTCACATTTCTCTCTCCTTCCTACTTTAAACACAATTACGCCCATACAATATCACGACCCGTACCCACTGTGAGGGCACGAGAACGTAACAGCACCCAGCCTACGCCGCAGTGTCGGTGGTAGAACGCTGTTCTAGGTCATGAACTATAACTAATATAAGATGAATACTCTCCATAAGGAGGCCAACACAGAGGTACAACTCAATCACAATCTAGAGATAGAATATGGCACGATAAAATAGATAAGAGAATCCTCAACTGAGGTACAACAGAAAAGAAATACAAGTCTAATCATCTCTAAAAATATACAACTCTGAATCAAGAACAGCAACTAAACATAAAATGGAAAACAGTCTAAGCTATCTATACTAAGCAGGGTATCGTCCTCAGCAGCTGCCTGAACCTCCCCAGGGGTCCAGGTCGCGAGTGTCATCTAGGCAAGCTCCAAAGTAAGGGGTGCAGGGTTCCTCATCACCCTCTGTAAAATTTTCAACAGGTCCAGTCAGGACGGGAGCGAGCACAATACATCTCAACAGTTTATAGCAGGTTAGAAAATATAATCATGCAGTAAAATAAGATATAGATACTGAAAAAAATACAGTATGTAAACAGAGAGAGAGCTGTAATAGAAATATCTACTATAAGTAGAGAGCTACCAGTGACCAGTGATTTAGAGTACAAAGTCGACATGTGAACGGCTTGATTTGCACATGGCTATACTTAAGAGGCGTACATGGCTATTCTACTTTGGAATTGTTCACATGGCTATTTATACTCCCCCGTACCCCCAACTAATATACAAGGATCCAACCAGGTTATGTTATGATTCTATGTAACATCCCTCGAAGGGTGGTAAGCCTCCGAAAGGTGATAAGCCCCCAAAAGATGATATGCCCCCAAAGGGTGATAAGCCTCCGAAAGGTGATAAGTCCCCAAAGGGTGATAAGCCTCCAAAAGGTGATAAGCCCCCAAAGGGTGATACATAGTAGTCCCATAAATGGGATAAGGATTTAGAGAAAACTCTGTGATCATATGGGTATATGTCACAAGTGATCAAAGAATCAAAGAAGCATATGATACGCTATGTAAGTGAAACGCACAGAGCATAGAGTACCTGATGCTCCCGAAGGGATAACATCTCAAGAAGGGATCCATATAGTACTAATCCGTGTGACCAACATGACAGTATCAAGTAAAGTAATTTAATACAGGAAATAATTCTAAGCAGGATATGAAATGATCAGAGAATGTACTCGCCTGTATCTTAGTGTCCGGATGAAATGTACTATCCGAGGAGAGGTGTCTGGCTCCTAATCAGAACAGCACAGGTCACAACAAGTCTAAAATGATATAATGAAGTCCTACTATGCATTCTACATGATTCTAGGTCAATCTAAGCCAAAGTCAACTCTTGGTCAACCCTAGAGTCAAACTAGGTCAAACTAGTCTATACTAGTCTAATCTAGGTCTAACAAGTTAGTCTAAGTTTAACTAGACTAAACAAGTCCAATCTAGACTCTACACTAACACACAGGCACTCACATGGGCCTTAGGCTAAAAGACTAGGCCATAGCTAAACAATACCATTTCAATCTCTATATCTAACCATACACATGTATACATATCATACAACCTAATATAGGAATACACATTAATCTAGTTAGATAGGCTAAAAGGAAAATCACATCTTGATGTGATATACAAATAACTCAGAAGGAATAAACCTATAGGCTACAAGTGAATACCATACATCTATAAGACAATACTTATAAAGATATACATATCTACATTAACACACATTCCTATATATAGGAACCTACACATATATATATATATATAAAAAGAGTGAAGGGGGAAACACAAGTGTATGTGTGTGTGTATTAGTGAGAGAGAGACATGAGAGTGTTAGGCTTGAGTATCAAGTGAAAGTGAGTGTGTGTGTGTGGAGAGTGATAGGTGTTAGGGTGAGGAACATGTGTGCCAATGTGTGTGTGGGGGAAGTGAACTGTGAAGCATGTGAGAGTGTTGTACTAAGGTACAAAGAGTAAAAATCAGTGGATGGTATTAAGTGTGTGTAATATGGTGTGCAACAAAGGAAATCAGCGAGAAATACTGTGTACAAACTCAGATTTGAATCCCCACAATCCCAAAACAGTAAAACAGAAAACATATTTAAACCCCAAACTTCCAACCCAGATATCTCAGTAAAAATTCATTTAAACAGTTCCAATACAAAGCCCAGGTCAATACACAACCCCAACAGTCCCAAATGAACACAACATCAGTTTAATAGAGTCACTAACACCCCAGTTTCAGTCCTTCACTAAATCTTAGTTTTTAAGACCAATTCTCACCAAAACAAACCCAAATTTGACACACCACTAGTATACACATAGGTGAACAAGTTAGAAGCTTAATAACATGCAATTAAATGTGTAGATTAGGTAAAAATTGATGACAAACTTCATTTTGAAAATCTGGACAGAAATCAGTAAACAGGGAATTATTACACAGGTTTTAGGAAAATAGGAAATTGGGAATTTAACCAACAAATCAACTTAAAATACAAATACAGAGGTTGGTAAAGTTAAAACATAATGTATACATGCTTTGTGATGTGTTTGTGTCCACAAAAGTGGACACAAACGTGTCTATTCAATCAAAAGTCCAAAAACAACAACACAGGACACAGTATTCAGAATCAGCGTGCACGTGTTCTCCTCGATCGTGTGCACGACACAAAGTGACACGACCCACGAGATTGTTTTTACGTGTTTACCCAGACTAGGGCTAGTGATAGGACACCCTGCCTCGTGTCCTCATCGTGTGTACGCGACAAGAGACGCGCGTATGAGTGCTCATTTTCAAAGGAAAACCACACAGGCAAAAACCAGTGCACGTGCTCGTACGTGTCCGACACGCCATGTGGGCCCGTGCAACTTGACACACGGGGTGACAGACATTGCCCCATGATTTGTGTCAAGTTTCACGTGTCGAGGATGCGTGTCCGTGTCGGAAATAGGCCAGAGCAGCAGGGCATTCACAGCCCCCGCGCTCGCGTGTGCACGACCGTGTGTACACGTGTTCGTGCAGCCTAGACACGACACAAAGACACCACAAAAACTATAGAACGTGAAAGTGAGACCTAAAACTAATTTCCTATTCAAACACAAACTCAAAAATCACACGAAATGCCCATTGAGAGGCATTAAATAGGAAGGAAATGTGTTAAAAGTTGCTGCCATGGGCTGATTAGGGTTAGGGTTGGTTCATGGTGTGGGCCTATGGGCTATTAAGCCTAAGTCATTAATCATGACTTATGAAGTCATAAGCCATTTAGTTAAATCAACTCCAAATCTCTCCAAACAAGTTCCAATGACTTAACCCTCACTAAATTAGGTCAAACCAAGTTTACTTAACCTAACCAAGTGGTCTTAACCTAGGTCAATCACTAGGTTAGTCTCCTAGTCAACACTAGTCAACCCTCATTCAAACAATTCCAAAATAAATTCTAAAAATTCCCATAAATTCAAATAAATTATAATAGATCTAAATAACCCAAAAATGTCAAAAATATCCTAATCACACGGCTAGGCTCTAGGGTAGGCAGTCTCTACTATTCACTAGCACAACACCAAAATCACAAGTCATGAATTTAAATAGTTTAAAATTAATTAAAAATCACTAAAAATTCTAATATGAAATAAATATCATTAAATAATAATTATAATTATAAAATTTCAAAAATACCCTCTTCTGGAAAACTGGGTGTTACATACAATCCCCCTTACATCCGAACAGTATACTTTTTTTCCCTCCATTCTTCTTCTGCTACTCATCTTCTTCTTCTTCGTCTTCCTCACCTTACCAAGAAGCTAAAAAAACCCTAATACTTCTCCACCACTATAGCCCAAAACCTTACACTTTTCCTCCTCCTTCCTACTCTTCAGTCTCCCCTATCTCTCATTCCCCTTCATCCCTTATGGCTGCTGATGCTGCCGCTTATGGTTGTTGTTGCATCGTGCTGCCGTATGTAACCCCTAGTACATTTCCAACTAGCCTAGCCTCAATTCCTATATGCAGGACAGCCACGCACCGCTGGCCAGGGAGGCAGCAACGTTGCTGCTGCATAACTACTGCTGTGCGCCCCCCAACGGTGCTCCGACTACCCGCCATCGCGAGAAGTCACGCATCGCCCTGTATGCCTCACCACGCTCACCCTATCTGGCCTTCCTCATGCTGGCTGCTGTAGGGCCCCACTCGCATGATCCTTCCGCTGGTGGCATACAGTTTGGGTGCCTTCCCACTTCCGCAAGCATAATCGCGCCCCGACAACGCACTTGACAGCTTCCTCGTGCGCTGAGCTCATCTGAGACGAAGGTCTCGCCATCATGCACACCACCATGAACGTCCCCGGCATGATCGTGCCTCTTCCAGCAGTCGCCATAGGCAATTTCAACATTTTTCTCGGAATTTCGTAGACTCGTGCGAGGAACGCCAAGTTAGAATGCATGCTTCATGACAACAACTTACCACATGTTTTCTAGGTGATTCGACCGTTGGATCATCGAAATATTTCCTCCGTTGCAATCTCAATATATAGCTCTATTTTTATCTAAAATTTTAGTCGTTGATTCTGTCATTTGCTAGATCAAAATCGGCTCCAAGTTGTCCGAATAATTATGTTTATTTTGGACAGTTTCAAGGAGCCAACTTCATGGATTTGTTTCTTCGCCAACGTACCTCTATTTGGCGAGCCACCAGTTTCTGTGCACAACTGGTATAACCAACTTCTTGTTATTAAAATTTTGTTTCACTGTGAGCTTGTTTGATTGGTTGAATTTAACGCCAAAGTTGGTCGTCCGAATTCATAATTTTTAACTTATAAAATTCTAATTTTGGACCTAGGACTCCAAATTCAAAATCTGACACCACCAGTGGACTCGTGGCATCGTTCTGGTCTAAATTCATATATAGTTTGCTAGATTTAGGGGACATGGGCTCCGGCACGTTTTTCTGTGCAAACCGGATTCCAACGTCCTGCTCAATGAGTCATTTTTAGATCACCTCATTAGAATCTAGTTCTGGATATACTGTTTGGTTCGTATCTTCATTATAGACTCATTGACATATACTTTGCTAGATTTAGTGGACTTGGGCTACGGCAGGTATTTTCGTGCAAACCGGATTCCAACGTCCTTGTTAACTAGTCATTTTGAGATCGGCTCATCGAAATCCAATTCTTGATATATCATTAGATTTTATCGTCATTCTAGACTTGTTGACATATACTTTACCAGATTTTATGGACTTTGGCTCCGGCACACATTTCTATGCAAAACGGATTCCAACATCCGAGTCAACGGTCATTTTGAGATCGGCTCATCGGAATCCAATTATGGATATACTCATGTCGTCATTCGGGACTTGTAGAGATACAGTTTGCTAGATATTGATGTCTTTGATCCTGACACAAATTTTGGTACAAGTGGGTCCAACTGCGGACCATATCTTGACCCAGAATTACAATTTTGCCCATGTATCCAAAATTGGACTTATGGGTAGTATATCTTAGCTATTTTCCTTTTTTGGGAACGTTGGTGATTTTTTTTTCATCATCTGACGACGTTCATGGAGACTCCTATGTTTCTACCCTTCTTGGCCTTGACGGTTTGCTGGCATGATATTATCTGATTACTGTTTCACCCAAGGCAATATACCTTGCCATACCTGTTATGTTTACATTATTCATATATATTCTTGTGTTGATAGTTGGTGAACCTGGTAGTGTGTATCCAAGTATGACTTAGGTTTTATTGATGATGGCATCGATGTTATGGGTGCGTACGTGTGTGACTTAGAGTTAGTAGTCATACCCTGAAACTTATTGCACAATCCGAGCCCGTGTCTCGGTTATGAGGGTAGCTTATTGGACGGCACCCGTACGTGGGGTTACTACAACACCAAATCTGCCAGGGCAGCATTTACGCTCCCTGAGGTCTACGGGGAGCCCCGTATCCTGTATTCTGCTGCAAAGTTTCATTGCATGGTGAACAACTTCTCGTCAGGCTATGATTGGGGGAGCAGCTTTATTGTGGGTACAAAGTCCGAGAGGCCCCAGTGTCACGACCCGCACCCACTGTGAGGGTATAAGAACGTAACAACGCCCAGCCTACGCCGTAGTGTCGGTGGTAGAACGCTGTCCTAGGTCAATCATCTAACAATATAAAGGTACCTGTACAGTATATACACTCCGAATGGAGGTGACATAACGATATACAGTCTCAATCACATCTAAGGCAGAATGATAAAAATAAAAGATAGATAGATACTGGAATAAAAAGATCCACAGGATACAATCAGAGAGAGAGACTAAGTGTCTACTGCCATACAAAATAGAACATCTAACTCAAATACAAGTCTCTAATACTGAAAAAGAAAGAATATATACAATCAGATCTCAGAAGACAGAAATAGTAAACCTAGACTAGGGAGCCTCAGTCTCTAAACTAGTGGATTAGGGTGGAAATCTGGGTCACACATGTCATCTACAGCTGTCCCATAGTAGGTGTCTATACAGGCCTCCTCCTCATCCTCTGTAATATTTTCAACAGGTCCAGTCAAGACGGGAGCGAGCACAAAACATCTCATGCAGTTCATATCGAGTTAGGAAATATAAAGCATGCAATAGAGTAAAGTACATAAAATGCTGAAAGAAGAAGATATATGAAAAATAGTAGAGATTTGATAACAGGAAATATCTAAATATGATAAGTAAGAACTGTAAGGAACATGTGATTTTAGAGTACAATCTGGTTATGTAAACGGGCTAGAAAAATGCAATGGTAACTCCATTGTACGTTGGCGTACAATATACATATACAATAGTTATACAATATTGTACAATAGGATTTGAGTACATAACCAATTCTACTCCCCCTCCCCAATCAATACACAAGGATCTACTCCAGTTACGTTATCTTATACAATAGTGTACAATATTATACAATAGATGTACAATGTTATACAATAGTGTACAATGGTCTATCCCTGGGGCTCATATGATAATGTGAGTACAATATGCACAATGAGTATACAAGGATATGGGTATTCAATAAATACAATATGGAAGTAAAACGCACATCACAATATGTATTTAGTGAATACGAGGAGATAACATCTCAAAAGAAGATCCATATAGTACCAATCCGTGATAACAGTCGTGTCAGCATCAAGTACAGTAATCTAGAGCAAGAATGTAAATCCATACAAGTATGAAACGGTCAGAGAATGTACTCGCCTGATAGCCTGAGTGTCTGAAGAGAATATACTGTCCGAGGAGGGGTGTCTACCTCCTATAGAACAGTACAAGTCACAACAAGTCTAAAATGATAAAATGAAGCTCTACTATGCATTCTACATGAAACTAGGTCCATCTAGGCCAAAGTCAACTCTTGGTCAACTCTGGAAGTCAAACTAGGTCAGTCTAGTCTAAATAAGTCAAACCCGGTCTAAACAAGTCTAAATTAGTCTAAACAAGGCTAAACTAGCCTATGCTAGTAAGCACACATCAATCCCAAGGCCATACAAACCAACAAACACCCAGATTCCATATAAACATGTATATTGATCAACTCACATAGCTTTTGTTACAGGTGAAATCACTCATAGGCAAAATATATAGGAATCTATCCAAATCAAGTTTATACATACATGCATATATACATAAGTTAATATATATTTAGATGCTACATCCAACATTATATATATCACTATATATATAGAGAGTGATAGGGGGTGAGGTGGTGTGTGGTGTCATATATGAGTGTGGATAGGGGTTAATGTGTACATAGACAAGGGTTAAACAAGCATCAATGCACATAGTCCAATTTCAGTTTAGGAATGAATGCTTAGATAAATACATTCAGTTTAGAGGGTGAGGTGGTGTGTCTATATTGAATTAAATCAAACAAAATATTGTGTGTGTGCAGGAACTCTCAGGTTTTGTGTGTGTGATGTAGAGGACAGTGTGTGAGTGTCAATGAGTGAGGGAAGATATCAACCAGTGTATGTGTGTGTGTGTTAACATGTAGTTGTGTCAGGGGAGTGTGTGGGGATAGGGGGCTGTCCTATAGGTTAATATGGGCCTAAACATGGACTGATTTTAGGACAGTATAGGCTGTGTTAAGGTGGTTTGATGGGGCAACAATGGGCTGATTAGTGGTGCAAAAGGACAGGCATGGGACAGCCATGTAGGTGCTAAATTCAGGACTGTATTGGACTATTTTTGGGCTGCCATGTAGGTTGTTTTTGGCATGAAGTAGGCTGATATATGGGGCAGCCAACATTGGGTTATATGACTGAAATGTGCTGCAAAAAAGGGGACTATCATATGGCTGGGATGGCATGTGTATGTGAAAACATGTGTGTGTATACTTGTGTTCACAGGAAGACAAATTCAGGAAAATAAATTAGTGAAGAACAGGCAGTGGGTGAATACACTAAATGAAGGAAAACAGTGAATGAAGAAAGAAAGAAAAAAGGCAATTCATCATCAAGTCTAAACTAGAATTTGTTCACATATAATCTCAGGTTTTTGAAGAAAACCCCAACAGTGTAATCTCAGGTTTTTAACAATAAACCAAAACCAAATCCCAGTTTGAACAGTCTACTATTATCCAGTTTTCAGTCCTAGACTTCATTCCCAGGTTTGTGAACCCAAAACAGTCCTAAATCAAACCAAAATCGATACACACATAGGGGGCATGTAGGAGAGTCATATCAGGGCCTTAATTACATGTAATTAATAGCATAGATTAGGTTAAAAATGATGACAAGCTCACTATTTGAAAACTAGAAAAAAATCAGGAAATCAGTACACAGTATACTTGGGTAATTGAGGATTGATCAATCAAATCAAGCTAAAATGCACAAACAGAGGTTGGTAATGTGAATACATAATGTGCACGTGTCCCACAACGAGTTTGTGTCCACCCAAGTGGACACAATGTGTCCAAACTGATACAAAACACGAAACAGTGCACACAGGCACTGTTTCAGTGCACTGCATCGTGCACGTGTTCACTGTGTTCGTGGACACGACACGACACGAACTAAGACACGTGCTCGTGCACACGTGTACGCCCTCATAGGGCTACACACTCGTGTTAACACGAGGTGTCCACGTATGGCGTGTCACGTGTACGAGACACGTATCAGACGCGTGTTCGGTGTGCCTCAGTCTCAGTGTACGACCCGTACAGCCTCGTTTTCGTGTCCGACATGAAACTAGGTGTCGTGAGACTTTGGGGGAATGTGCGCAGACACTGCCCCCGTGTCCATGCCAATTTTGGCGTGTCCACGTGCTGTGTGCAGGACACACGAGACACGTGGTAGCAGGGGAGCCAACTGCGCTCGCGCGCGTGCGTGCACCCGTGTGTACTTGTGTCCTCCATGTCCCGACATGACACGAAAACACAAAAAGGACTCTGGAAATCCATAAGCAATCATAAAACCTATTTTTTCCAATCAAAAACTTTTCAGGAAAGCAAAGGAAATGCCCTCAGTGGCATTTCGATAAACACCTACGTCCTACCCCTGATACGTGTCCAAATGGACACGAAACTCATGAAACCCGACACGACACCAATGTAGACACTTAGGGGACCCCTAGGGCTTCCTGAATATGTAAGCAAAACGAAATTTCATGGAAGGATGAGGAATTTACCTATACTTGAACTTTCAATAAGAACCCCCCTTCAATAACTCTTCTCCTTGATGTCCCAATCCAATCAAACCACCACAAACTGAAATAAAACTTCAGTAGCAGCAAGAGTGGGTGTATTAGAACCTAATAGAGAAGATTTGAATGAAAAAGGAAGAGGAATGGATTTGTAGGGATTAAAAGAAATATAAACAAACCTTTCCTCAAGCTTGAGCTTTCCTAAAAAGAGGCAACCCTAAAAACTAGGAGAATATTTATAGGGTATTGTTCCCAAGGATGATATGGTGGCTGGCCACTTAGTCTAGGGCTTAGGTTTTGAAATTTGTCTTGGGCTTTGGGCCTAGTAATTAAACAAATGACTTAAAAATCACAAGTCATGACTTGTGGTCAAATCTTTCTATTCAAAACTCAATATCCTTAATTGTTTTCACTAACTAGAGTATAGTTGACCTAACTTAACCTAGGATCTCATATCTAGTCAAGTCCAACTTAACTAGGGTTAGGTCACAAAGTCAAAGCTAGTCAAAGTCAACCTAGTCAACCTTCAATCAAACAATTCCAAAATAAATTCTAAAAATTCCCAAAAATTCCAATAAATCCTAAAATGACCAAAATATCCTCTAGGCTAAAATGTACTAATGAAACATCCTAATCACATGACTAGGCTCTAGGTGAACAGTCTCTAAGGCTACACTAGTCAATGCACCAAAATCATAAGTCATGATTTAAATAGTTTAAAAATAATTAAAAATTACCAAAAATCATATTATTAAATAAATATCAGAATTAAATAAATTAAAATATAAAATTTCAAAATTACCCTCATTTTAGAAAACTGGGTGTTACAAGTCTACCCACCTTAGAAAAATTTTGTCCTCGAAATTAAAATGGTAGTAGTCCTTCTAGGTCAAACACCCCACAATCAGAGTCTCAAACAGACCGTCAGATAATCATACGCGTCTGTCCAAAACCATGATACTCAGAATCTCTGTCATGCCAGTGAGCAAGGCTACGATAGTCACAGAGTCCTCAACTATGGTACATACCTCTAGAACTATGGTATTTAAAATTTTCGTATTGCCGCACGCTTGGCAGCGAAAACCTTAAATTCCCACACCCGAGAAATATGTCCATAGTCTGACTATATGTCCTTACTATGCCTGCTAGCATAACACTAGAGGATTCTAAAATCTCATAATCGAGGCGACCTAGCCCATACGACTTATCTCAGAAGAAAATTAAATCATACTGAAACACCAGATCAAACTTATCAATAATGAAGAAACAGATAGGAATTGATGGAACTGAATTTAAAGATTGGAATTTCAGAATCGAATCAAAAGTACGGAACCTGTAACTAGATCTCCAACGGTCTGAGCATCCTCGGCTGTCATGGCGAAAGCTCGCCCTGGCTGGCCTCCCCTGGCCTGCTGCTGATGCTGAACAAACCTCTGCTGCTGAGTCTGCAATGGTGGTCCCCTCTGCTGCCCTGCCGGAGCTCTAGCTCCTGGTGCTACCTGAGCCAATGGTGTCGGGTTCTTGGGACACTCTCTACACTGATGCTCTACTGATCCGCAAAGCAAACACATGCCCAGCCTCTTTCTACAGTCATCCCATCCATAGCCTTGCTTCTTGCAGAAGTTGTACATAGTATTCTGCTGCTGCCTGGGTACCTGTTGATACTGTACCTGTCTCTGTCCCTGATACTGAACAGGCCTCTGTTGCTGCTGGAAATGGGCCATCGGCTGCTGGTACTGCTGCTGAAACTCATGCTGAACATGTGGCCTCTTGGTCGGTCCTTCGCTGCTGCTGCCCCCAACTGGGTCTCGCCCCCTCTTGAGCCTAAGCTCAAGATCATCCTCCGCCAATAAGGCTCCCGTCAAAATCTCCTCAAAAGTAGCATCTCTGTTCCCCTTGGTCAGGGACTTGACCTCCTTGACCAGACCCTTCCGGAACCTCTGGGCCTTCGCCGTCTCTCTCAACCCCTCAACAAACCTGCCAAGACGGCCAAACTCTCCCGCATACTCCTCTACTGAGAGGCTCCCCTGGACCAAGCTCTCAAACTGCGTCTCCAAGGCTCTGACTACTGAATCTGGGAAGAACTTCTTCTTGAAGAAGCCCCTGAACTGCTCCCAAGTCTGCCCTGGTACCCCCATCCTGGGGTCCGACTGATACCAGGTGCGAGCAAGATCTCGCATCCGGCTAGCTGCTGCCTCGATCTGAAGGTCTGCTGGAATCCAGGCCAAGTGGAAGATCTCCTCCATATGCTCGATCCACTCGTCGGCATACAGGATACCCTCTGTCCCTAAAATATCTCTGGGGCTCATCTTCTGAAACTGCTCGATCCCTGGTATCTTTGGCTACTGAACCACTGGTCGAGCTGCGGCTGTCGTGACGGCCAACTCTATGCCTCTGTCTTATCGAGCCTGCTGTCGGTCCATGAACTGCTAGAAATACGCAAACATCTGAGCTACATCCATATATCCTGGAGGCGCTGGCGGCTGGAAAGAATCCTCTGGAATGACTGGGTCCTGCCTCCGAACTGGTGAAGGCATACCCTCAGCTACTGCTGCTGCTGAAGTCCCAATATGAGCAGAGATGGCAGGAGCTGTAGCCTCCCGACCCTGCTGAACTGGCTGAGAGGTAGCAATCCCCTCTACAGTATCTCTATGAATGGCACGATGTAATCGCGTCTCCACCATCCTGAAGACAGATCAAACAAACAATTGCTGAGAATGAGTCGAAATAGCAAAGGAGGACAGTTATATTCAAGGAGAACAATATTAGCAAGAACTGAGATGCCCCAGCGGCGATCTCAGAAGTTTGAGGTTGTAGGAGAGGGGTCCTTAGATGATTCTAGCGCCTCTCGGGAGCGAAAGGAGGAGGTGTCACCTCTGAGTTACCTATTGAAACGTCAAGCCCGTCCGGCGGCAAACCCTCCTCCTGGCAAAAAGATTAAAACGGTGGCATCCAAGAGTCGTGCTTCCTTACGACCCAATGCACCACCTGTTGCCTAGACTTCGTAGGTATATTTCGGTTTCCTTTTAGTTTGAATTTTTACCTGCAGCTTTTTCTTTATCCTTCTTTACTGGTTTAGGCAAAGGAGCATTTGGGGACGTCCGAGGGGGATTATGTTCCTGAGGAGGTCCCTTCGCCTGCCTCATTTGAATATGAGACTCGCGACTTCCCAGAGTCCAAGGCTTTTATACCTGGGGTTGGTTTTGCGTTTCATGAAGTCGCAGCCAGGAGCCTGAGTGTGAGACAGGTCAATCGACCGAGGGAGTTGAAGGCGTATCCGCTAGTTTCTTCTGGGAGCCTCCTCCTTACGAAGGCATCAAGGGACCGATAATGAAAGATTTAGCCATGGCATACATCGTACCTCAACCCCAGGTGGTGGTTGAAGAGAATGTAGAGAGGACTGACGAGCTAGCCGGGCGAGGCGATGTGGCCATCGCTGAGGTTCTAGCCGGGGAAGTGACTAGGATGGCTGTTGACAGTGCTGTTGATGAGCCTGTCAACAAAACCCTTAGGAGCCCGACCGAGGAGGTCGGGGAAGAACCGGCCTAGGAGACTATTGATGAACTAGTTGAAGAATTCCCTAGCGCAGTAATTCTAGGACCATCTAAAGGGGTTATCTTCGAACCACCTGCCTTGGGCTCGGTTGAGGGAATTGTTGATGAACAGGTTGTTGAAGCACCGGTTGAGAAGACCAACGAAGAGTCGGTTACAGTGATTGTCGAGAAGTCGGCTATTGGAGCACTGGTCGAGAAGACCAATGAGGAGTCAATCGTGCCGACCGCCGAGGAGACAACCACTGTGGTTGCTCATTTTTGGTTCATGCGACTTTGGTTGCAGAGATGGTTGAAGGACCAGTGAGGGAGCTTGTTGAAGAGCCAGCCGCTCCTTCCACCTCTGCACAACCTAAAACACCTGCCATGGCTACAGCACCATCCGCAATACCTAGACTTGTGTCGGCTGCCGTTATTGCCCTATGACCCTCCGTCGCGGCATCCTCATTGACTGCGATAAGTTTGGCCGATAATGCCTATTATGCCAATCTTATTTTGAGCACCATTCGTCATGTTTTGACGTATTGGATTGAGGGTGTCCTACGGAATAACTAGTCGCTTAGGCAGGCCAAGTCTATAGTGAGTGCCCAATTGTTGGCCTTACGCAGCTATCCAAAGTGTAAGGAGACGGCGGACGTGATCGACGATCTACTGGTCGAGTTGGAAGACACTGCCTTGGAGCTTCAAAATCTCGAGCACAGTCTTTCGTCCCTAGCTGCTACAGAGCTAGAGAAGATGGCTTCCCAAGCATCCCACATGAGCATAAACGTTGGGCCTTGACTGACCGGCTGGCCGAGGTCCAGATTGCGATTGAGGAGGTAACCGACGCAGAAGAGGCTCGGGTCTATCATCGTGAATCCATGGAAGATCAGTGCGAGGCCCTCCGGAAGCAGATCTGGTAGTTAGAAGAGACTTTGGCGCTCGTGAAGAGCGATTTGGAGAAGTCGAGGGACGAGGAAGAGGCCTTCCATTTGTGCTCTGAGACTTTAGCCAGAAAGAAGAAGAGTATTGGTGTGCGCTAAGAAAAACTGGCTCTTGCGTGCCAAAACCTGTCCCCGACTGAAGATGAAGCTGCTCGCCGTCAGACGGTCAAGCGTCGAGCCCAAGCATTGGTTGGTCCCCAGATCGCTCTTTTAAGGAGCTGACTATAAGGACTTATGCATCGGTCTTCCCAATTTTGACTTCTTTTTGGCTTCTTGTCTCTCGGTTTACGAGAGACTACTTTTGTGAACAATGAAAGAAAACCCTTCAATTTTATAAATGAGAATTTTGGTTTTTGTCCCTCTCCTCGTCTTTCTGCTGTGAACTTTCTTGTATTATAATGAGAATTCCTTCAGAGTTAGCATGACGTCAGGGGATGGTGATAACTATGTTATGGATAGGGTGTTTACTCAGAGGTGATATGGACATGGTGAACACATAATTTTTTGGTGGTAGGACTTTCCTTACTCGGAGGTTATATGGACATGGCAAGGATAGACTCTACGGGTGTATAAAATGACTCAGAGGTAATATGGATGTGAAAGGTTCAATAAGTAATTATGAAAACCGTGGGGTTTATCATCTTCGCTAGGGTGTAGAATAACAATTCAGAGGTAGTATGGACGTAAAATAGTTTATGACAACACACGGTTGTCATAGAAGAGACGAGTACTCAGAGGTAAAATGGACGTGGTAGACGCAAACTTTGTTTGGGGTGTAGAAAAATAATTCAGAGGTAGTATGGATGTGAAATGTCTTGTCTACATGGGGTGATTGTAAAAGGGATGAATTCTTTTAACGAAATTCAAGAACGCACAAGGGGGTGTGGGCGCCTATGCTAGTTTGAACTTCAAACATAGTACTTTTTGAGGAACTTGCTATTGATTGGCATCATTAGCAAGTCGCCATTTTTTTGCCAGTTGGTGGACACCATTGGAGTAGACCGTCTATGACGAACGGTCCTTCCCATTTGGGATCGAACTTTCCACCTATCTTGTGAGTCATCACCATCGGTCTTCGAACTGATAAGACGAGGTCACCCATTTAGAATGTTCTTTCCGGACCTTTTTGTTGAAGGTTCCAAAAATTCGAGCTTAGTAAAGCTCGATTCATTGCTAAGCTCACAGACGTTTTTGATCCAACGCCTCTAACTCTTGTAGCCGCCTGTGTTGATTATCTTCGTCGGTCAGCTGGTTGGTGATGGCAACCGATAAAGATGGGATATGTCATTCGCCAAGACAAGAGAGAATGTGTGTTGCTCGTGGGTGTTCGAATGGTTATGCGGTAAGCCCACAAACATACGCCAAGCCTCTCATTCCAGTAGTGCTTATTAGAAGACACGACTTACTTAAGTAATTTGACGATAGTCTTGTTGAATGCTTCGGCTAGCCCATTTTTCTACAGGATTGTAAGCAGTTGACGCCACATTCTGTATTCGATTCTTATCACAGAACCGATGGAATGCATGGCTCACGAACTGTGGATCATTGTCATGGATAATCCTTCTGGATACTCCAAAATTGTATATGATGTAATGTTTGACAAAGCTGATCATGTTCGAGATTTTCACCTCGGCCAGAGGTACTGCTTTCGCCCACTTAGAAAATTAGTCAATGATGGCGAGTATGAACCAGTGTCCTCTAGAGGATGGTGGACTGATGTCTACCATATTTTTAGCTTGAGGGCATTTTGGTCATTTTTGACTTTTTATAAAATTGAATTTTTATTAATTAAATATGTGCTAATTATTTAATTAAGCCTTAACCTATAAGTTAACTTAATCTAGATATGACCATGACACTAGATATTACTTGAGAACCTTCTAAGCTAAGTACAAGATTAGAAATATCTAGATATTGTATAAGTAGGATATTTTGGTTAGATATTAGTAAAGGAAACGTAGTTGTGGTTTGAGCCTTTGATTGGACTTAATTTGCATAGAGAGAAGCTTAGCCACACATCTAACTTTTTGCCTAATCCTAATTCCTACCTATATGGTCGGCCACAATGGGAAGTACCCCCTATAAATAGCAACACATGAATTTATCTTGCCTCTTTTAACACCCAGAAGAAACCCAAATCTAGTTCTTCCCCAATTTCTCCCATTTAATCCAAATTGATCCCAAATTGAGTCAAATCAATTGCATCATCATCCCCAATAGTAGAGGAGGCTAGTGGAGGCTTGCTAGCAAGGTTTGAGGACCATTGAACCATAGCAAATTGGTAGAGGAGCTCATTCCTAGGTTTTTATAATAAGATTGAACTCTCAATAGGTAAACCTCACTAAACATTCTAAAATCATGATTTCTCTTCATAGATGCATACATCTAGGTGTCATACCCCTGTAGACCAAGTTTGGTAGATTTTTGTATCCATTTGGTACGTATATCGGATACGTATCAGAGTTTTTAGATGGGTGTTTGATGAAATGCCCAAGTGTACCGTTTATTTGTAATTTCTAAAACTATTTACATGATTTGATAGCCCTATATGTGAGGAACGTAAAACGCTAACTCTGAGCATATTTTAGTGTCATGTTCGTGTCCAAAATGGATACGAACGCGTAGCACAAGGCCACGCGCATGTGTCCTACTACTGTACAGTGATTTTGTGCTGTATAGGCCACGTGGCAGCGTACCACTTGGCATGGACGTGGGGGTAGTGACTGACAAGTCAGCCCCCAAGTCTAATGACCTATCATGTCGTGTCAGAAACGAATCCATTCGTGCCCAGGTTTTGTACACAGACTGTACACACCAGTTTTCTTCACTGATACGCTTTCGTATCTCATGACACAGCTCGATTGGACACGTTGCAGACACATGAGTCCCTAGCCATATCCCTACCCTAGCAATAGACTCGACCACGAGACCTAGGATAGGACATGTTGTGTCCTATTAAGTCCAACACCTCCGTATGAGACAACCTTTCTCACAGTTCTGATACTTATATGTTGTTTGGTTTGACACTGTTTTAGCTTGGGTGTTGACACAAGGACACGTCTATAGGTTGACACGAAATGCTAGACACATGTACACTTTGTTTCACTATTATACTTCAAATTTGTTGGGTTAATTTGGGTTTTCAATTGAATATTTCATATGACATGTCATTATCACTACACCAAAATGGCAAATTAGGAACACCAGATATTTTTTAATTTGGAACACTTATTTTCAGTTCCTAGGTTCTGGAACAGAAAAAATGTGTTCCGGATCAGAAAAGTGTTCCTAATGTATTTTATTTTATTTTTCAAAAAAGAATATTTATTTTGGTACACCTTAATAATGTTCCAAATTATTCCAATTTGAGCATGCACACATGTGCATCTCACATGGTTAAAGAAGAAAACGTCCAGCCAAAAAAAAAATTCTTCCCTCATACCCAAACATAAACCCACATCCAACCTCTCAGCTCCCTCTTCGACGAGACCCCTGCGAGATCTCGCAAGCCATCATCGCCATCCAGGTTCAGTCTTATCCCTATTTTGTCATCTCTCTGTCATCATCAACATCTATGGCTCATCCATGTTTTTCCATCTCTCCATCATCATCAACATCAATGGCTGTAGAGAACAACAAGAGGATCTCAGCAGCATCTGCTAGGTCCCACACCAAGAAGAACGTGTCATCTCGATCCTCTTCTTCTTTCCTCGTTGGTGCATGATTCTCTCTCTCTCTCTCTGTCTCTCTCTCTCTCTCTCTCCTTAATTTGTTCATATGTCCTTGATGTTCTTTTATGCAAACTGCGTTTAGTATGGGTTTTGTTTATTTCTTGTGCATGTTTAAATTGATCTAGTAATTATTATTTGCAGGTGTTTATTATCACAACAACCATAGATATAATTTTTTATTTAGAACTTGCTTCATTGTCAATTTTGTGTTATCATTTAGTCACTATGCATCCATTGGTTTAATGGTAATGGTTTAAGTATCTCTCGTGTTGGCATGATTCCTTTACATACATCCTAATGTTGTACTATATGATACTGGCAAACCTGTAAAACGGAAATCGTAGTATGGAGAGAGAGAGGGTGAAGGGTTCTGGCATTCAGGTGAAAATAGTTGGGTGAAATAAGAGTCATGAACTGAAAATCGAGGACATAATGGGGAATAAAATATTTTTTATTTATGCCATATGCATTTACAACTTGTTGAACTCGTTCTCGCTTTCAGTGAAAAATCTACAGAGAGCAAGGATTTTAGTGAAAAAGCTGAAGCTTTGAATCTCTGATAGAACTGTATTTATCTTCACCTTAATCTGCTATAAAAGAGGTTGAGGTTTTCCGTAAGTATGTTATGAAGGTTGAGCATGGTTTGAGAACTTGCTTATACGAAGGGCATTTGGAATCCACAGTTCACATTTTTGGTTGGAGGCGAAAGTGTAAGTGCTTCTGCTATTTGTTATGGATATTATCTGTTAAAAACATCATTTTGAAATAAATACATGTAAAGACCAAGAGCATAACAGTTAATGTTAGGGGCCCTAAGCGGGAGTTGTTAACAATTCGGTAATCAGAAGATCAAAGTGCAACAGTTTCTCCTCTTTCGGACAGTTACATAGGGTTAATGAATCTCGTCCTTTTTTGAATAATATGCTTGTTGCTTCTCATTACCTATAATTGAAACCCTGAAGGCTGAAAGTTCTTATTACAACAATTTGTCTAGTGTTTACGAATGCATATTAAGATTCTTGCACTGTTTCTTAGCATCAGACATCTAGCTGTTTTATTAAGTCTTGCTTTTGTTTTATGTCGTTCTTGTATCAGTAAATAGACATATTTTTAAGTTACTCCTGTGGAGACCGTATAAAGTTTGTTGTGGTTGCTCTCATAGATCAAGATATTCATACCCTTCATAGAATCATAATGTTGTCTATCCTTTATGTTTATATCTTTCTTCTTCTAAACACTAGTCCATGCACAATTTGGCATCTGTATTTGTGTCTCTTCAATGTACAAAGGGTGTTTCTGGTTAGATTGTGGTTACCTTCATCACATATGCTTGCAGTGACTTTCTTCCACTTCACTGTCACTAATTTTCGGGGGTTTAATTCAGAATTTCTTTACCAACTTCTTAGAATCTGGTTTACGATGAAAGAATTTGATCAGGTTTAACATTGGTCGCATTTTTTTGTGCTTTTAGTTTCTTACTTCGTTGCAGAGTATAATGGCTTATGGTGTTGTGCACAGAGATGCCAACTACTTGATCACAGCGAGTCTTATTATGTAACTAAGAATCAATTGGAACGATAAGCTTGATTAAGAGAATAGAGAGAATGAAAAGCTTATCTAGAAGATTCTGTTGCGACTGTCAACAGGACAAATACCAAACCCCAATTTTAAACATGCTAGCTTGATGTATTCCGTTTGATATCTTTCTATCCTATAATCCATAAACTCCACGTTTATGATCTACAAGTATAAATTCCATTTTTTACGTGTTCATAACTTCTTCCACAAATCAATCCATCTTTGTTTTTTGGTTTTTGTCATCAAAATGTAGGGCTTATTCAGCTCCCTAGCTATCCCATAGGTATTGTTCGCCCTAGGTTTTATTGTCGAGGAACAATGGTGTATTTGGAAGCTTTTGATGCTTGTACACGTTGATCATTGAATAGGACTAAAAATTTATTCATATAAAGTTTCTTATAGAAATTTTTTTATAGAAAAAAGGAACGATTCAGTTCCAGAACCAAACACTAGTTCCTGAGTAATGGAAAAGATTCTGGAGCATTCCCAATTGGTAATGACCCTGGTAGTTGCAAAGTTGAATAATTCTAAATGAGCTCCACTCCACTTTGATCGGTTATACCATCATTGTCTTTAGTGCCCAAATTTAATACTGAGACATCACACATCCTAAAGAAGAGCTAGATGCCACACAAAGTAGTAAAAAAAAGATTGGTATTGGCCTTAGGATTTAGAAGCAATCAAAGGAAGGGGCTTGGACTGTGCAATTTAGTTTGTCGAGTAAAAATATACGGAGAGCCTTACAAGTATGAAGGTCCATTTAGGTGTACCGTTTGACTTCAAATTACAACTCTTGAAACCTTAATCATGAAGTGAGATAAAACTTTGGCATTCAGTAAGGAATTGAGAAAGGTGGATGAAATGGAGAAGAAAACATGTTGATCTATGCTAGGCATATTTTGGAGATCCATTTTTTCCCTCACATAAAATTGTCAAATCTTCTATAGGCGTTGATCACTTATTTATCTCTTCTTCAGAGTTAAATAGTCGAGGTTGAACTCGTATGTAGAATGCAAATAAAACATTTTCTTTTTGCTGCAACTATTATATATTGATTTAAATCAGAAGCAATTATATTGTCCGATAAAAGTATCCAATGGCATTGGGTTGCAAAAGGAATATTTAGAAAGTAATAACTTTCCAATTTATATTACTTAAAAGCCTAAATGTTTGGCTGGACAAATCTCTATCCCTATGCTAGAGAAAATCTCTACCGATCCATAGTAAGCCTCTTGCACCCATTAGGAATTTGATTATGCTTCTTGTTTAATATTGAGAAAAATAAAATTAGATGAGTAACTATATTTTATAACAAAGGTGAGATCCTCTATCATACAGAATGTACCCTTTAATGTTCTTGGTTATAGAAAAAGGTTGTCATGTACTCTATTTAATTTATGTTGGCATAAGGTGTTATGTACCTTTGAGATTTTTAGTTTCAGATCTTGTCGAACTCTTACCGGATCCTAACTTTGGCTTATCACTTTGTCTACCTCACAGAATGCAAGAATATATCTTCGGCGACCTCCTCGTCGTGCACGACAGTCATTTCATGAAAACTTTCCACAAGTTCATCATGTATCCATTTATCTTGTTAAAAATATGCGGACTTTAATTGATACAATCTGGTGAGCTCAATCTATTTTCATGTATATCTTTGCTAACTGGTGAGTTGTTTGAAATTAGTATACCACATGGAGAGACAGTTCCATTATTTAACATGTGGTTCCTAGTGGCATATATTTAATAGTAGCAAAACAGTTAACTGTTACCAATACTGATCGTTTTTCTAAAAAAATTGGCCAAATTCTGGGAAGTACTTGCATCAATGTTGTCAGTCAAATAATTAGTCAGAATGATACTATATGCATGTTCTTGGATATTCCATTCAGCTATTAATTAGAATTTGAAAGATACAAAAATGTTTATAAATTAGCCGAGGTGAGGTTCCATGGCTGATACCCCTTCGGTAGTTAAATAATTAGTCTTGGTAGTGGTAGCTGTAGTTGTAGCCAATCATGAGAGAGTGCTAATATTTGGAAATTGAATAGGAAGTCTTAAATTATATTCCTTAGTAATTGACACATGAGAAATCAGTAAACTCGAACATTTTTAAGTCTGGAAAATAAGCCAGATCTACTGGTTTGAATATTTCTTTTGTACAAACATACAAAAGAGAACTGCTTCGAGTTAACGCTAACACAGTGTTGTGATGTTTGCAGGAGAAACAAACTCTTCGAGTTATCTGCTGATGACACAGTCAATTAACGTGATAATTGCAGAAACTAGCTTGACCTGAACTCCGCCGCGGGGCAATATCCTAATTCTTTTTCCTAGTATGTTATCTTCGGTTCTTCACTCAAGGTACTTCAGGTCACCGAGAAAATTCATTACTTGGACTTGATCTGCTGCTTTATCCTCTATATGCTAAACCATGCAACCTAACATGCTACTCAAGTAAACTTTGTCATGTAATAGACTTACAGTATCTTCTAAACTAGTGTTGTGGGACTAAGTGTATCCCCATTCTACTCATTCTAAAAATCAAGATAGTTCTGATAGGTTTTCCTTGGTCTAGTCCCATAATGATCTTCTCTTTGTGTTTGGTTTTGGTTTTTTCTTTCATAGGTTTTCCTTGGTCTGGTCCCATACGGAATATAATTTAAGACTTCTTTCGAAATTCTCACATTGGTACTGGTAACTGTAGTTGGACGAGGTTATATTATGTTCAGTTTGCAATTTTCCTTTCCATTAAGCTACACAACTATTGCAGGCTTGCAGCTACTATTCTTTGTTGATTTGGTAAATCTTATACTTGTTAATTTTTAGTTTCTTCATCTCAAATTCTTACAATGTTCTTTTGCGCTTTATAGGTCACTTGATTGCAACTTGACACATACACATGCATCCTTGGTTTGCAAAGCATATATATTTTAGCGTGTCACTTTTCTGGTTCAATATAGATTTGTTTTCCTATATGACTTAGACCAAACACAGTGTCAGATATGAACATAAAGGTCCAAGATATGGAATCTCAGAACCTGCTTGTGCAGCTTAAGATATCTAGCTTTTTTGGCCTAAATTTTATAGCAAGAAGATATTCTCATCCACCGGCAAATCCAACTCTTCCGAAGAATATAGCTCCACAGATATATGCTCCCCTCATAATGAACCATGTGATTTATTGGTTACAAGTGTATAAACAAACTGTACTGAGGTCTTATGCTATAAACCAATAAGGAGTGAGCAATAGTTGAGCAAAACTATAGATCCTGCTAAAGTTATCCTTCATTTGGTTATATGTTTTTTTAATGCCAATATTACCTTGTTTTCTAATTTGGCTTAAATTTTAGCGATTGGCTAATAGTATGGCGTAGCAACCTGCGCAAGTTGAAGATATTTAGATATGAGTCCGTCTATGTTTTTTGTACGTGTTTATGCCAATGGGTTTGCATTCTAGCAAAACAAGTGTACATTTTGTCGTATATTATTGAAGATCGATGCCTACAAACTTTATTTTATTCTTTTCAGGGATTAACAGCACTGTAGGATGCTCTTTTACTTCTACATCACAGAATTAAGCAAGTATATAGAGGCAAAGTTCCATCTTGGCTCTGCAACTGACAACATCCTCCCTGTTGTTGATTCAAATGATGAAAACATAATGTACTAACTTTTTCCTCTATAGACTTTGAGATCTTTAAGGTACCGATATATTGGCATATTTCTCCATCTGTTGCTCCTCCGGCTACTTATGTTCCAGCTCCTATTTTTATGGCGAGCCAACAGCAGACATTGGTTACATTTATGACGTAGTTATGGGCAACATGCAACCACCATCGTCTTGATTTTGTATGCTTTTGTGTAACTGGAGACATTAGTTTGTACTTGTTGTATTAGTTTATATTTTTGTATGGATGGTGTATGGCAGATGGATGGACATGAATGTACATGATTATGATACATAATAAATATTATTTTTGTTTGTGTACTTTGTGTGTGTTATTGTTGGTTATTATTGTGGCGCTAAACGTTGTTTGCACTGCTGGAAGAAGTCGTGCATAATATGTTATATCATTTGCTGGAACAATTTTAGTATCACTGGACGGATAATTTTAGTCTCAATGGAGGGACAATATTAGGAACGCATTTATGGTGTTCCAAAACTGGAACGCATTTATGGTGTTCCAAAACTGGAACTCATTTATGGTGTTCCAGTTAGTAATCTTTGAATCACTTTGATAGATACGCTTTATTTGTGTTCCAAAATTGGAACGTATTTATGGTGTTCCAGTTAGTAATATTTGAAACGCTTTGCTAGGCACGCTTTATTGGTGTTCCAAAACTGGAACGCATTTATGGGGTTCCAATATATGCCCCTTGGAACACTTATTTTTCGTTCCAAGCAAATTGGCAGCCCAAAAATATGCACATGTTATAGGCGTTCCAAAAATTATTTGGAACGAAATTTAGTCGTTCCAAAATGGTCATTTTGGTGTAGTGTATATCTATTTTTGGGATATGTTGATATATTTGGATTTTTATCTATGATAACCTGAGATTGAAAATTGAATAGGGGATTTGAATCATAGACTGATATTGGGTTTTGATATGCTAACTAAGTTTGTATGTTAACCTGAGTACTAAACTAAATTTGAGTTCACTTGAACCTGAGAATGAAATCTGAGTTATACCTAAACATATATAACTGATTTTGATGTTTGATAGATAACTGAGGACTGAGTTTAAAAGAAAACTAATTTGTATGTACACATGCATGTTTGTTATGACATCTAATAATGAACATGAGTTAACTGAAAATGGAGATTTTGGTTAGAAAACTGAAATCTGGGAATAGATGGAATTACCCGAGAACTTAACATTTATAACCTAAGTTTTGTTATGACATCTAATAATGAACATGAGTTAACTGAAAATGTATGAAATATGTGTATGAATGCTAAATCTGAGAACATATACATAACTGAGTTTACCTTAATGTAGATAACTGAGATTTTATATTTGTACTCTCACACACCCCTACACTCACCCCTATATCTAACACTCTATACCAAGCTAACACTACACTATATGCCACAGCATCCTCTCACGTAACCCTCACTGTCTACTGTCCAACTGGATACTATCACACACTCACCCCTCTTTTCAGTAACACACACACACTCACTTGTGTTGTCCTTTCCTTTTCTATATATATACACATATATATGTGCCTATATTTTTTTATGTGCCTATATATATAGCTTCCTATATATATATATATATATATATATATATATATATATATAAGTATTTGATATATGTGAATGTGATATATATGTAATATATATATATATATAGTGCTATGATGTAGTTTGTGTGCCTTGTTAGATAATTTGGTTTACAGGCTATTTGCTATATTGTTAGCTTTATGGTATACTTGATATTCATGTATACATAGGCTTTGGTTTTGGTTAGGCCTAGAATTGTATAACCTACATATTGGTTAGCCTAGAATTGTTTAGACCTAGAATGGACTAAGTTAGACTAGTTGACCATGGTTGACCAAACCCTAACTAGTTTGACCTAGTTTGACTTTAGTGTTGACCAGAGTTGACCAAGAGTTTGCTTTGGCCCAGAATGACCTAGAAACATGTAGATGCATTGTACTCTTCATTTATAACCCCTTTGTATACATCATGACTTGTGTTGCTCTAAATAGGAGTCAGATACCTCATTTCAGACAGTATATTCTCATCGAACATTCTGATTTCAGGCGAGTACATTCTCTGATCGTTTCATACTTGTTAGGATTTATATTCATGTTCTAGATCACTTTACTTGATGTTGTCATAATGTTATCACGGATTGGTACTATATGGATCTTTTTATGATATGTTATCCCCTTCTGGAGCATCGGATACATCATGTCATGTGCTTTTCACGTATATCATGTATTCTTGTGCTTTCACTATCCATGCATGTGCACTCATGTGATTCATGTACTCTCATGTCACTGAGCCCTCATGTGCAAATTATTCATGTGAACTCATTTATTGAGCCCACGTAAAATTATGTATGTAACATAACTTGAATGGATCCTTGTGTATTGATTGGGGCATGGGTGAGTAGAATTGGCTATGTGGATCATATCCCCAGTAGATTATTCATGTGAACTCCATAGCTTATTCATGTGAAACCTAACTTGTTTCCATAACCATATTGTACTATAAATCACTAGTCACTTACAGTTCTTACCTATCATGTATATATTTCCAGTTATCAAATATATTCATGTTTTCATGTATATCTTTCTTTACATTTTATGTATCTTACTCTAATGCATACTTTATACTTTCTTGCCACATTATAAACTCTGTGAGATGTATTGTGCTTGTTCCTGTCCTAATTGGACCTCTTAAAAATATTATAGAGGACGAAGATGACTTCTCTACCACTTACTACGGAGCCCACATAGATGATACATGTTAGCTGATTCTACAGGAGGACCCTGCAGCAGTTGATGACACCATCCCTTTAGTCTAGGATCGTTAGCTAGATAGTTATCATATTTCTTGTTGTCTTGTCTTATTTTGACATTCTGAGATGTATTATTTTTGGATGTTGTTGTTGTTGTGTCGTATAGATACTTAGACTTATTTCTCTTTGTTTTCCATAAAATATAAAAGAGCAGAACAATTATCGGAGGATTGGACTTTTACTTCACGTTACAAACTCGCTTGTACAAAGAAAGCCTAGGAACAAAAACCTAGGTACAGCAGTCTAAGTACAATTGTTTATTTTAGATTCTGGGGGGTGACGATAGAGGCTCGAAAAAGCGACGGTCGCTCTGCCTTACTCCTTGGACGATCGGTATGCAGCCTTGGCTTCAGAAGATTGTTTGGCATTGAAGAAATGCTCTCTTTGCTCTTTCTCTCCAAGTATTCTGGTGCTCCCTCTAATCTCGAAAAGTCCTCTCTGTATGTATATGTGCGTGTGTATCTCTTGCAAGGGAATGGCACACTGCTATTTATAAGAATGGAGGGACCTCATTAGGGTTCACAATGATTGCCCCTTAAAGTGGCGGCGGCCTGTTGATAGATCAATTTGGGCCATTAATCTTGAGTGTGATAAATCTGGGCCATCTAGTGTAGATTGTACCAAATCCTATCAGTAATTAATGCTGATTGGAATAAATTTCCGTAGTGATGATTTGCTGATGTCTGTAAATCTGAATGAATAAATTTAATTCATTCTCCTGCCACATGTCCCAGATTATTAGGATTTGACCCAATCTTTGATTGCAGTAAATCTGGGAAATTGATTGGCTTTATGACACGTGTCCTGAGAGCCGCTGAGGAGGATTGAGCCGCATAAGGGTTGAGCCGCATAAGAATGGAGCCGCATAAGACTGGCCACGTGTCGGGTCTGCTTGGGGAATGGCCCCCCGAACCTTCGAACTATATGATAATTTGAGTCGCATAATGGGTAATGAGCCGCATGTAGATGTTCCTTGTGAGCCACATGGGGGACCTCTACTTGAGCGACATGAGACTGTTTCTGCCTGAGCCGCATAAGGTAGCTTCATTCTGAACCACATGGGGAGTCTTCGCTCGAGCCGCATATGACTGTCCACGTGTCAGGGCCACGTGGCATTTTCTGGATCTCGGAGGATTGTGTTAGAGATCTCCTTCACTTCCCTAGGGGTCTGTCATTATGACAGAGTCATAATTACCTCTTTTGTGTCAGGGCTGCCACTTTTTTAGAGTTGTCAGCCGTCAAAGTAATTAATGCAGGAGGGAAAAACTGTTTTGCAAGCCACGTGTCTTCTGTTCTGAGCCGCATAGGACGTCTTGAGCCGCATAGTCCCTTGTGCCGCATGAATCTGTGAGCCGCATGGGCTTCCTGAGCCGCATGGAGTTTCCTGGCCGCATGGATCTTTCTTTAGTATTTTCCATGCTTCTACAAGACCCTCTTCAAAGTTTTCAATTTACAAAATTGAAATACTTTGAATAAGAAGCATGGCCGTATGGAAGCTCTTCTAGCCGCATAGATGTCTTGGCCGCATGAAAGTTTCAGCCGCATGAACTTTTGGGCCGCAGAGTTGTTTCAGCCGCATGGATGGCTTAGCCGCATAGCTCCTTTCCACGTGTGCGTGTCTTTAATTGCCTCAAATTCGCTCTTAGCATTGTCTTTAGGGGGAATCCCAAGGGTTGGTTCATTAAATCTCGGGATTTTATGCCCTGGGTGAATCTCCTTTTGTGGAAGAGGGGGCGAAATCCGAGTAGTCGGTTTTGTCTTTATACAAGGCGGTTTATTACTCCACGTGTCTTCCCCCTCTCGTCCTCCTATAAATAAGAGGAGTTTGAGAGAGAGAGAGGAGTTCTTTACTTCCTCTTTTAATTCGAATCTTCCCCTATTCATCTCTTCATCTTCTTCTTGATTGATAATAGCGCCCAAGAAGACCGTTGCAGCGAGGAAGGCAGCGTCTTCGTCGACCGTGACGGCAAAGGACAAAACTGCTTCTACTTTGACTGCGGCTGCTCCTCCACCGATCGTCGTTCCCACGGCTCATCCTAACGTTCATCCCCCCATTGCAGGTAAGGACATTGCATGGGTTAAAGAACCCTAATTGCTATGGCTACGTCGCATGCTTTATGCATGAGCCTTTGTGAGACGTATGTTCGGCCTATGGCCGAGCAGCGAGCCGCATAAGAATGACTGTTGGGACCGTATATGCGCTGTGCCAACGCAGCCATATGAGCTATGCTGAGCCGCATAGATTCGCACAAATTTTGTCTGTCACGCGGACAGTGCGAATTTTGTCCCAACCCTGAGGGCCTTATGAGAGCACTGCCGCCTAAATTTTTACTGAATAGGGCCGCATAAGTATTCCTCTGTGATTAAGCCGCATAAGGCTTCATTAAATTGGAGTCGCATGAGGCTATGTTGAGTCGGGGCCGTATGGGTGTTTTTTTGAGCCGCATGAGGCTTGGAAGTACCCGATTATTTCTTTTTATCCCTCTTTTTAACTTAACTTTCTTTGTCTTCTTTTTAGTGAATCTGTCGGTAAATGCTGCTAGAGAACTCCTGGTAGGTAGTGCCCAAGCTGCTCTGGATTATAGGTACGACCATATTGTTCAGCATATGGCGGATCAGTTTCCAAGTGATGAACCCCCGGCTAGACTGAATGCCATCAAGAATCAGCCTTTCCATTTCCTTAACGCTATGATGTACTCCAGAAAATTCGAAGGGGAATATTTGAAGCATGCGTTCTTTTTTGGAGATGCCTTGACTGTGGAGAACAGTCATGTTCTGGAGGTGTCAGAGAATTTGAGTTTTGTCTCTCATGGGATGGCGATCCGCATACTCCAAATGGAGCGACACTTCCCATTATCTTGGTTCAACATGCTCCCATTGGATCGGAAGATGGGAGAAACTTTAACCCTACCCGAGGTAGGATGTTTGTGGGAAACATCCATTATAACAACAATCTGAAGTCAGTGACTGCCGGCAAGGTACACACCAGCTGTTCTGTAACGGGATTGGTCCCAGGTACTTTCTTAAATGTGTCGGGCCCCAATTTTACCTTTTCTACCGTCGACACTTTTATAAATCAACTTGCTCGGAAGGGCTCCTACCCCATTAGCCGGTTGATGCTCCCTAGTTGGATACATCCTATTCCCTCGTGGACCAACCTGTTTATGTGGATCTTGCAGAAGTATGAGGCCTTTTTGTGTGAGATTGGCCTTTACCATGCTATTCGAGGCACCAGCCATAGCTTGTCCATAAACAAAAAGTTGTTCATGTCTCTGCTGGAGATGTATAACTACCGTACGGGAACCTTCTATACACCCGTAGGGGAAATGGGGCTTGCACTCCATGAAATGCATGCAGTCTCCAAGCTGCCATGGGGGGACGAAGCTTTCGAGGCGTATACTCCCATGAATGAGGAGTTCGAAGATTTGGAAAGGCGGTATCCCGGCTTCGTGGCTCTTTACCAAGAGATATTGTGCCACTATAGCACATGTCATCAGATAGCCCGAAAGGATAGCAGCTCGGAAGGGAATGCCTCCCACACCAAGGACTGGGTGCACTATCTCTTTCCAACGGATGCCTCCGGTCGAGTTACCTCCCGTCGTCCTTGATCCCGGGAGGCGGTTAAAGATTTGGTGTCGTCGGCTAAGAGGGTTGCCACCACCAGAGATAGATTCGGGAGTAAGACCGACACTTTTAGTTATTTTTACCAGGATACCCAAGAGCTGTCAGAGAAGGCGCTCCTGGCGTAGTTTTTGATGATATGGCTGCGAAATTGTGTAGTCTCTGGAGGGGCTGGTTCTATCGAGAGAATCAGTCGTAACTTCATCCTTCCGGTTGTGAAGTTAGTTTTGAGAATCATGCTAGCTCTCCTCCCAGCCATGGTGTGCAGCATACATCGTGGCCTTCGCACCTTCACTTCTAAGGTCATCGCTCGCAACGTGACCAAGGATTTTGAACGGACCGAGTTGTCCTATCACTATTTGATGGGGTGGCTGTTGATGCATTATCCGTCTTTGATGAGACCGGGCTCTGATGATGGTGTAACTGATGATGACGCATTTATCTTTCCTTACCGTGATGAGCCTTGGGAGCATGAGACCATACGGGCTTGCCGGATGGCATTGGCGAGGGCAGATATGTACTATATATTCGTATCCGTCCATCGCTTTACTGCTAAGGACATAGAGACTATACATCTTGACGGTATTGCGCCCCCTCAACTTTTGGACGGCCAAATACTCCTGTGGCTGTGTAACATCTGCCCCGTACACCTGGTGTATCGTAACCGCAATACTGTTTTTCTGGAGCCTTATCTGCCTAGCAGGTTTGCCCGACAGTTTGGATACAGCCAACTTTGTCTAGACAATTCCAGCTCCTGTTTGGGTTTTGAAGGTAGCCTTTTTGATGGTATCAGGGCTTGGCAATACTACGATACATTCCATACCCGTACCATTTTCTCGGTCCCTGCCATTAAGGCGTCAGTGGAGATCTTGTACATGGCGGCTTTGTATCATGTCAAGGCGAACAAACCTCCGGTCGATTTTAACCCAGGTGCCAGTTTTATTGTTGGTACCGGCCTGGAGGAAGGATCTCAAGGGGCCAAGAAGAGAAAGACTAGAGTCGAAGTGCCAGATTTAGATTCCGCTGCTGAGGATGATGAAGGCAACGAGCATGGTGTAGATGACTCTATCCTTCCGGTTGAAGACGTAGAGGTGGATCAGTCGCCTATTTCGTCAGATGAGATGTTGGAGGATCAGCCACCCGTTGCGCCTGGCCCTACTCCAAAGCATAGCAGGCAAGTTTCTCCTATTGGCGGTATTTCTCATTCTCGGAAATTGGTTGAGACCAGACACCGTCAGCTAACCATAAGAGCAAGTGGAGAAAAAATTAACCCTGCGTCAGAGGTAACCAAGCCACTCCTGATTCTTCCTTCATTCTTTGCTTCTAGCTTCGATTTTAATCATCTTCTTTCCTTTTTGTAGGTGTTAAGAGAAAAAGAAGAGTCTCAAGATGCTGAGGTGGTGACCAGGGATGACGGGGGTTTAAATGAACCTGTCCCTGAAATTGTTGAATTTTGTCAAGATGATGTTGATCGCGTCGTACTTCCCTCCGGGGTGGCTGGGATAGAGGAACCCACTGGATATAACTTGGAGGTTGCGGGTAAGGAGGTCATGTCGGCTGCGTACGAGCTGCAGCCTCCATGTCCCTCTCCTGGTAAGATAAGCCGAATCTTATCCCGTGAGGAGGCCTATCTGCTCTATCATCATATCCTTCAGGTCACGTCGACTGATCATTGTTCTGGGCATACAGGTCCGGCCTCTCCAGTGTTGAGGATGGACACTATTGAGACAAACTTTATCGAAGGGGCACCGGTGGAGAGGAGTGTACTTCCTCCTCCTCCGGCTCGTCTTGAGGGGCCTCCAGTGGGCTCGAGTTCGGAAAGTCTGGTGATGGGACGGCCAGGACAGGTGATGATGGTCCTTTCATCCTCTTCCGCTGGGGTTGCTCCGAGAGCCGACCTCTCTGCCCTACCGAGTATCCAGGCTCTTCAGGTGGCGGAGGAAGAGTTATCCGTTATCCGTGCGTCGTTCTGCTCGGATTCCATCCTCTTGATGGCAAGTTCTAACATTATTCCTCCGATGTTGCCGGCCACGCTTCCTCTGACGCTATCCACTACAGAGGTATTGGATGACGCGTTACAGGACGTAGTTGACAGTTTTCACCGTCACTTGAGGAGCAGAATAATGGCTGCTGTAGAAAGAGGGACCTCTTTCTTCTTGTCCCGGCAATGCGCCCAGGGTCAAATTGATATTCTAAAGACTCTTCTCGGTGGTGCGGGACTGGCTGCGCTCTTGGAGGCGAAGTTATTGGAGACTGAGAAGTTGGTGGCCCAGCTGCAGGTGCTGCGGCAGGCTGATTTATCTGCTGTTATAGATTAGAAGCATGGCTCTCTCACTTCTACTATAGAGAAGACAAGGGCTGCTCGAGATAAAACCAGGCCGACCGTACTGAAGGACCTTTGCGATCTGTCTAATCGATATGATCAATTGAGCCATGAAGGCGAAGATGTCATAGCTCGATAAGCGACTGCCTCACGTGGGATCACTGAGACGCGAGAGCAGATCCTTGAGCTTCAGAGGAAGCTAACTTTCTTGGAGTCTGAACTTGAGGCTGCCCGTATTGATAAGGAGCTGATTATTCAGGAGGCTGACTGAGTCAATCGAGCTTCTACTGACTTGGATGTTGCCCTGAAGAAGTTGGAGGATGACTGGCAGGAGCTCATGGGCTTGGTAATGAAGAGCGGTTATCCTGGGAGGCTGAGCGTCGAGTTAAACAGCGACTCGAACAGAAGGCCACCTTAGTGATGAATCATCTTTTGGAGTTATGTAATGCTGAGCTATAGTCGGCCTTTTCCTCTTTTGCTTTGTTCCTGTTTTCTTTTTGAGAGGGATGTGGTCCCAAAAGATGTAATGTTTTTTTTCTTCTTTCAAATAAAGAGTACTTTCCATTCTACCCTTCATTTGCATTGCTTTTTGTACCTGTGATATGATTGTAGTGTTTGCCCCACGCGGAGGACTTGTTTGTGGACTCGTCATCCATGGCATACCTTGGTTTTAGGTACGGATAACAAGTTTCGTTAGGATACCTGGAACAGCCATGGCAAAGTGGTCATGGGTGCTCTCGGTATCAGGAAAAAGACTGCCGTAGAGCAGCTGGGCTTCCGGGGCATGATGAGATCGTGGGCATGTGCTAAGAAACTTAGCAGAGGATATTTGTGGGCCTATTATCCTTGGCATACCCTGGTTTAGGATACAGATAATAGGATGAAAGGGAACCAACATATTTGCTCAGAGGTAATAAGGACATGGCAAGTATGTGGGTTTCATCATGGAATCTTCCTACTCAGAGGTATTGAGGACGTGGCAAGAATGAATTCACGGAGGATATTTGTGGTCAACAGAGGATGTTTGTGGACCTATTATCCTTGTCGTACTCCAGTTGTGGGTATAGATAATAGGTTGAAAGGGAATCGACATACTTACTCAGAGGTAATGAGGACATGGCAAGTATGAAGGTTTCTTCTATGAAGCCTTCCCACTCAGAGGTAATGAGGACATGGTAGGAGTAGGCTCAATGAAGAAGGGGTACACAGAACGACTCAGAGGTAATGAGGACATGGAAGTTCTATGTAGGGGGTGATTTGTTTTTGGCGGAAGTGAAACGACTCAGAGGTAATAAGGACATGGCCGTTTTTAGAAATTTGTGGATCGCTTACCCTTTTTGTGTACTGAAGTGCGGGTATTGGATCATGAGGGAGGATCTCTTCCAGGAAGAAAGTTCAGAGGTATGATCATACATGACTTAGTATCTGAAAGAGTGACAAGGATGTGAGTTCAGAGGCACCAGCAGCGGGTACATGACTCGATATTGTGAAAGTGTGAGTTCAGTGGCACCAGCGAGCACATGACTCGATAATCTAGGATGTTGTGGATTTGAGTTCAGTGGTACGAGAGGGTACATGATTCGGGAATCTAGAGAATGGTGAGTGTGAGTTCAGCGGTACCAGCGGGTACGTGACTCAATGATCTAGAAATTTGTGGATGTGAGTTCTGTGGTACCAGCGGTCACATGACTCAATGATTTGGAGAATGTCGTTTAGACATAGTATTTCTTCAGGAACTTGCTGTTGACGGGCAATATGAGCAAATCCCTATTCTGTTTTGTGAGGCGGTAGGCACCGTTGGAGAATACGGCCTCAATGATAAATGGGCCTTCCCATTTTGGCTGGAACTTGCCGGCGGTCTTATGAGTCATGACCATTGGTCTCCGAACCGCCAGAACGAGATCGTCTACTTGGAATGTTCTGATCTTAACCTTCTTATTGAAGGCTCCAGAGATGCGTGCTTGGTATAGCTCGATTCTTTGCTGAGCGAGGAGGCACTTTTCATCTAAGGCCTCTAACTCTTATAGTCGGTATCGGTAGTTATCATCCGTCGTCAATTGATAAGTGAGGGCGATGCGGAGTGAGGGTATTTGAGTCTCTAATGGGAGAACTGCCTCACTCCCATATACCAGGAAGAATGGTGTGTTCCCGATAGCTGTTCGGACTGTAGTACGGTACGCCCATAAACATTCACCGAGCTTCTCATTCCAGTCGCGTTTGTTGGAAGAGACAACTTCTTGAGGAGTTTGATGATTGTTTTGTTGAATGCCTCTGCCAACCCGTTTGTTGCTGGGTTGTATGGTGTCGAAGCAAAATTCTGGATGCGGTGCTTATCGCAAAATTGATAGAAGGCGTGGCTTGCAAACTGCGGACCATTATCATGGATGATCCTTCGGGGCAGTCCAAAGCGATAGATGACGTGATGCTTGAGGAAGCTGATCACGTTTGAAGTTTTGACTTTTGCAAGTGGAACAGCTTCTGCCCATTTAGAGAAGTAATCCGTGACCGCAAGTATGAAGCGATGTCCGCAGAAAGAAGGTGGAGTAATTCGACCAATGATATCCATCCCCCATGCTTCGAAGGGCCAGGATGCCACTGTCGGATGTAGGAATTCGAATGCCTGGTGAATGAAGTCTGCGTGGACCTGGCAGACTTTGCACCTTCTTGTATAGTCTATCGCATCCGCTACCATCGTGGGCCAGTAGTAGCCCATTCGGCGAAGATGGTCTAGCAATTTAGGGCCAGGCTGATGGGCCCCGCAGACACCGTCGTGAGCTTCTCGCACGGCTTCTTTGGCCTCTGCGTTTGACAGACACCGAAGCAATAATCCATCGTAGGATCGACGATACAGCATTTTTGTCTCTGTATCGTAAAAAAATCCGAGGGAACGCCACCTAATGGAGGTGGCCTCCTTTGGGTCCTCGGGCAGGATGTCGTAGACGACGAAGTCGATGAATGGTTGTCTCCAGTCTGGGGCATCATCAATCGCCTGAGCGGAATAACTCGCCACGAATTGAACGTTGTTCTTGGGGCAGACCAGCTCGTAGCCTATCACATCTACTGATTGATGGGTATGATTCGGTACTGCTAGGGAAGCGGCTAGGCCTGCTAAGGCATCGGCTTTATTTTTTCGGAGTCTGGGGACGTGCTCGATGAAGAACCCCTCGAAAGATGAGATGATGTCGATTGCTATTTGGTGGTAGGGGATCATGTCTTCGTGGCGAACTTCGTATGAGCCCCGGATCTGATTGACGATTAACTGGGAATCGCCGTATGCTTCAAGATATTCTACCTCCAGCTCTCTTGCAAGTTGGAGGCCAATGACCAGAGCGTTGTACTCGGCCACATTGTTAGAGCAGGGTTCCGTGAGGGAGTAAGCGCGGTTGATCACCAATCCGAAAGAGGACACTAGCACCACCCCGACCCCGACGACGATGTTGTCCTTGGGTCCCGTTCTTGAAGCACCGTCGAAGAACATTTGCCATATATCGTCGTGAGAGGTTGCATACGAGTCGGCGACCTCATCTGGTATCTCTTCATATATTCTGGATGACTCCGAACCTGGGTGGGTTGCCAAAAAATCTGCCAGGGCTTGACCTTTGACAGCCTTTTACGGGACGAAGATCATATGATAAGGAGACAACAATATTGCCCATGTAGCGAGGAGAGAGCTGAGTGCCCCTGGTTTAGTCATGAGGATCCTGAGAGGGTTGACTCGTGAGATCACATGTATTGTTTGTCCAGTGACATAGTGCCGTGTCTTCTGAATAGTGAACACCAGGGCAAGGCATTCCTTCTAACAGCGGTGTATCGGTGCTCTGGCCCAATCATCATTCGACTGAGGTAATATATGGCTTATTCATGGCCTGCATCATTGTTTTGTGCCAGCAGAGCCCCGAGGGAATGTTCTATTGCTCGTACGTAGAGCAGGAATAGTTTTCCTGCAACCGGGGCCACCAGGACTGGAGGGTTCGATAAATATTCTTTGATGCTGTCGAAGGCACGCTGGCATTCTTCGTCCCATACGAACGAGACACCTTTCTTCATGAGGTGGATGAATGGTCGACATCGCCTCGAGAGGTTAGAAATGAACCTCCTGATGTAAGCTAGCCTCCCTTGAAGGCCTCTGAGTTCGCGAAGATTTCTCGGGAGACCCATCTCCATAATTGCCTTTGTCTTCTTGGGGTCTACATGGATACCCTGGGCGGTGATGATGAAACCCAAGAACTTCCCGCTGGATACGCCCAGGAAGGACTTCGTAGGGTTCATCTTCAAATTGTGTTCTTGCATCAGGTCGAATATCGTCCTTAGATCCTACAGATGGTCTTCCTTACGGCAACTCTTGATGGCAATGTCATCAACGTAACACTCCACCGTCTTGCGTAAGTGGTCTCTGAAGATGATACTCATGGCTCTATGATATGTAGCACCGGCATTCTTCAAACCGAAAGGCATGACTGTGTAGCAGTATGTGCCGATTGGTGTTCGGAATGATGTGTGCTCCTTGTCGTCAGGAGACATCTTGATTTGGTTGTACCCCGAGAATCCATCCATAAATGACATGTGTTCAAAGCCACAAGTGTTGTCAATCATGATATCTGTGAAAGGGAGGGGGAATTCGTCTTTGGGACATGCCTCGTTCAGATTGCGAAAGTCGATGCAGATTCGAATCTTCCCATTCTTCTTGAGGATTGGCACTATATTGGCAACCCAATTAGGATGTTTCTCTTCACGAATGAAGCCGCTGGCTATCAGTTTGTTGACTTCGGCTTCGATCGCGTCCATGATGGCTGGACAGAAGCGTCGCTGTTGTTGCTTGACTGGCTTTACATCCGGCCGGATGTTGAGTTTATGAAGAACAATATCGGGATTTAACCCCGGCATGTCTTCATAGCTCTAGGCGAACACATCGATATATTCTTTAACAAGTTTTAGCAGCGATTCTCGCTCTTCGTCTGTTAGACTTTTACTGACGAAGATTGGTTTTGGAGAAGATTCACTGCCGAGATCTACTTGTATGACCTCATCTTCAGTGGAAGGTTCTCTCTGTTCGAACCGTTTTTCCTATTGTGCATCCAGCTGCTGCGCCCATGGCTCTAGCACGAGGATCTCAGGGATATCTTCATTTTCTTCATAAGCGTTGGCGAATGCCATGTTGACTGACATGACTTGTCTGAATACATCTCCGATGCTAGTTTCTGAGTCAGAAGTTGGTGACCCGGTCGAATGTGAATGCTAGTCACATTCTTCATATGAACTCTCAGGGGTCGTCGTGGGTGTTACATACCCTAATCTGCATCGAATTTTGCTATAGTAGTCCCGTGGTTTGCCTGCCGGGACTGGTGGCTTCAAAGGTAATCGTCGCCCAGTGTCGTAGTTCTGGCCTGGCGTGGCCTCCAGATCATACCCCTGTTTTTGTATGAGATACTTAGATTGGGGGCTATAAAGATACAGAGGCAGTCTTCCGGCATCTGATCCAAGGTCGACTTCTTCTACGGTGAAGGGATACGGATCGTCCTTCCGGCCGAAGATGATTGGATGGTCCCCTCCCTCCATTATACGGTAGGAATCTTCTGCTGGAGTAAGCTAGATTACGGTGTGAACATTTGTCACCTGTGTGTGTAGGTGAGTGCCTATACCGTGTTCCATAGCATATATTATACAGAGCTTATTGAGCTCGAGGTAGTTCAAAGATAGCCCTTTATTGGTGAAGTAAGGTATCTTTTCTAGGAGGATTACATCATCTGTGGAGGGAATATCAGTGTGGGTAGCCACATACTTGGCTAACTCCTGTTCCTCTTCGGCTACCCCCTGTATAAACGAAGACTGAGAGGACGACCTGGGCAGCTTGATCATCAACGGTTCAGCTGGTGGAGCAGAGCGTGGAGTTGTTGGCAAACTAGTGACCCCCAGCTTGGTACTCGATGCTGGGCGGGGAGTGGTTGGTTCACTAGAAGTTCCAGGCCTTGCATCGGGGTGACGACCCTTCTTGGGAAAGCGTATCGTCATTGGCTTATCGGAGGGATTGATCCTCTCCGTTTGAGACTGTCCGACTCTCGGCAGCCTGATTGTCAGTAGCTCCGTTGAGGGTCTTGGCATTTGGCCGGACCTTGGCAGCCAGATTATCATTTGCTCTTCTTGTGCCGAGAGGCTGATTGCGTCCTTACGCAGAGTATCGGTAAGGGGTGCAGACTTGCCAGGTTTACGAGTTTGGAGGTGGATCGTCAGAGGTTCTTCTGATCCTGTGGCTGTCTCGGTACGAGCTTGCACATCTCCTTCATCAAGGTGCCTCTTCGACTTTTCGTATAGGAAGGAGTCTGAGTAGTAGAATTCGACCCCTTTGAAGGGATCGATATCAGCAAACTCTATTCTTACGAAGCCGTATTTGTCGACATATTTGAAGCATTGGTGCACCATGGAAGGCACGATCATATAACCGTGTATCCAAGGGCGCCCCAAGAGGATGTTGTAAGAAGTGTCTGCATCTATGACGTAGCATGTGACTTCTGATTGGAGATCGCCAATCTGACACTTTAGACGAATCTTCCTAATTGGGTAGCTCCTGCCCGAATTGAAACCGCTGATAGCGGTGCTTGTAGGTGTCAGGCGATGCATTGGGATGCGGAGGTGATGTAGCAGACCCTTCGGAATAATGCTTATGGAAGAGCCAGGATCAATGTGCATTCGATCCACCTTTATGTCGCCAACGTATCCAGTGTTGTACAGTGGGCGATCGTGCAGATTACTTTTGATGAGCATGTCCTGCAGATTGAAGACGATGTTGGGCATTGCTCCCATACAGGCGCTGTCTTGGAGATCTGTAGGCGGGTTCTCTCATGTGAGGTTGACCTGAGCGAGGTACGCGTCGGCGTTTTGGAGTGCATCGCTCAAAGCCGCACGAACATCCTTGGAGAGTCTAAGAAGCTCGTATAATGACAACTTGGCCGGTGTGTTGGCCAATTGCGCTAAGATGTCAAAATTGTAGGGCTTCTCCAGCCCTTGTGATGCCTCTTTCCGGAGGGATTTGTCAAAGCGAGCCTCCCTCGGCCTAGGCTTGTCGGTCGTCGGAGGCTGAGCCGGTCTTGGAGCGTCGGTTGTGGCGGGCTGATGATCTTCAGTTGGGTTGTCAGCCACAAGTTGGGATTGTGCCCCAGACCGAGTGACGACGGCTGTAGCTTCTTCGATGTCCGTCGAGATTGTGCGACAAGACCTCACTTTTCCACCCTTTTTCTTGCAGATGGAAGGTGATATGGGCCGAGTGACTTACGATACCAAGTCTGGATGGATCCACATGACCTTCCCTCGTGATTTGGTGAGGGGCACTAGATTAGCAGCCTGATCTCGGAGAGATAGAAGATTAGCAATCTCCATTATCGCCAGAGGGATGGGGACCACACCGTCTTGAGTTTCCGTTGGATGGAAGCTGCCGAATTGTACTGACACCATATTGGCTGCTACTGTCACCTCTTCGAAATTGATGGCCAGTGCGTTCAAATCGATGAGGTTTTGGATGTACCGTTTTAGCTGGTAGCAGTCGTGTGTGGCATGGTGGACTTAACGATGGTAATGGCAGTACTTCGGGTTCTCCATGTCTGCTGTCGCGGTTCCCGTCTTGGTGGAGGAAACTGAATTCTGTCTCCTTGTATGAGCATTTCTAAGATGGGCTTGACGTGACCGTCTTCGAAGGAGTAAGTTATTTGCGGCCATTGTTTGTCTGCCGGCTTTGGCTCAGGTTTCTGTCCTGTGTCGGCCACCATAGCCTGCTTACCCCTGCTGTCCCGATTGTTAGAGGGGCTACCCCCATTGTCGTTGTTTGGACGCTTGCCCTTGTTCTCTCCGTCCGAGATGTGCAATCCCAATTGGCGAGCCTTCTTCAATCGTTCTTCGGCACTTGTGGCGCTGATGATGAACGTCTTCCAGTCCTTGAATTGACTTTCGCCCATCCAGAGACTGATTGTTGGGAGCAATCTCTTTTGGCAAATTTTGATCAAGGAGGAATCGGGATTTCCAGATGGCAGCTTCATTGCGGTTTGGCAAAACCGCTCGATATAGTTTCTTGTCACCTCTTTTTCCCCTTAGATAACGTCCATGAGGGTGAACATTGTGATGTCCTGCCCTACTTTGTAGAATCTCTCCAAGAACATGCGCTTGAAGCCGACGAAGGAGTGGATGCAGTTGTCTGGCAGGTTACGGTACTAGTCGAAGGCGACCCCTTCAAATGCCCCGATGAATAATCGTGTGAGAATAGCATCATCATGGGGCAGATGGTCGGTGGTGACCTCAAAGTAAGTGATGTACCGACTTGCTGAGGTCTTGCCGTCATAAGGATTGATATTGAACGGTTTATATCTTGGTGGGAAGGGAACATCCCTCGAGGCAGCAGGGTACGGTTGCCGTATTCTGAGTTCTTGAGAATTTTTTGGAGCGTGAAACATGGCTCGGAGCTCTTGGACCTCTCTTCTTGTTTTGCGGGCTTCGTCTACGGCGGTAGGGGCCGTTACATCAGGAGGATTGTTGCCCAGGTTCGGTGCTGCTGAATTTGAGTCCGTATTGACCGGGGGCCCATGCTTGTTTAGCCAGGCGTCCCTCCTTGCAAAGTAGGAAGGGCCACTTTGATTTCGTCCACAGACTTAACCAAGGCATGTACTATGGCTTCTAGAGTGTCGATGCGTTGGCGATCACTGGAACCACTTTGGGTGCTGTCCGTCATGAACACTGTCTTTATATGAGGAGAGATGGAAGGAACAGTGGAGGACGAGCCCTCCGAATCGTACCCCTGTAGTGAGAAGTCATCGGGATATGTGGAAATATTCTCCTCTGGTTCGGACTCAGAAGGAACAGTACCCCCAGTTTCCAAGTTTGCCTCGTCTTGGGAATTGTGGACGTCCTCGGGGACGTCGGGATTTGCTGCATCTAATGGGAGAGTTGTTTCCCCCGGCTCGTTTTCTTGGAAGATCGGATTGTCGTGGAGGTTCGGAGGAACGCTACCCCCAATCCCAGCAACCCCCGGTGATGTGGACGACGAGTCTTCCACTGTAGCAGATTTGGTCTTGGAACGGGTACCTTGGAAAACTCTGGTGGCAGGCACCCGCTTAGACGACAGTCTTTTATTCATAGTGGTTGATATCTTTGGGCTAGGGGCGCTGGTCTTCTTCCTCTTCCCATTGGCGGGGACTTTCCGAGCAGAGTTGCAGGAGACGACGGAAAGTCCCTCGTCTTCTGAAGATGGCTGTTGCAGTCTTTGAAGTACAGACTGTCGATCTTCTCGTACCGTTGCACTGTTACAGCAGCAGTTGACGATGATTTGGGTGCAGTGACGTCCGTGAGAGGACTCTTTGTACCCCGATGCATCTTCTCTTTCCTTGCGTTTGTGGAGGATGGCCTCACACAAGTCAGATGGGTCTGGACCGACCATGTTTGCTCCCGGGATTTTGGAAGACTTTTGCGAACCTCTCTGTCTGTCTGCCGCCGAGGGCTGGACTCGAGTGGTTCTGTACAACTTCCCATCCGAGGCCCGCGTAACAGTATGTGGAACGCTCGGATGGTCAGAAGTCAGATCAGCGGACCGAACTCGCCAGGCTCGCGCTGCTTTAGACTTCTTCGCTCTAGTGCGTAAGGGCACATAGTAGGAAGAGTCTAAGTGATACTGGAGAGAGTCAGACATATCTTCTTGGGAGAATAAGAGATCAGGACCATAAGACAGGCGGTCAAAGACAGAGCCGTGCGGGGTAGGCGTCATGCTGCCGTCCTTAACAATCTTCATACGGCTAGCAGACGTAGCCGCATAGGCTTTCTCATACGGCTGGGAGTCTCAGCCGCATGAGTATTCTTCATGCGGCTGGATGATCTGGCCGCATAGACTTTCTTTATGCGGCTGGTAGATCCACCCGCATGAGCCTCCTGCATACGGTTGGCAGATTTGGCCACAGGAGTGCTCGGCTTCTTCTTGGGGCGCATAGAGTCGCTCTTTGTCCCTGCAAGTCCAGCATCGTAATGTTTTTCTCTGCCGGACTTGGGGCAGTAGATTTCTCTACGGCTCGAAGTGGAGCCGTATGAGAGTCGCCTTCGCCGTCTTCGGTAGCAGAGAGTACCCCGTCCAGAGCTTGTGGGAGAGCAAATGATTTTGGCCTCCACTCGCAGCGAGCTTTCTTTGTGCGTGTTCGCTTCTGGATAGGGCCGGCACTTCCTTCAGAGAGCATCTCTTCAAACGCCTATTAGTCGAAACGGACGACCATCTTCTGTTGTATGGAGCCAAGCTTGGCTGCATCCGACTGTGTCACCAACTCTTCAGCCGTGGAGAAGTTTGTCCCCAGCAGAGTCGCCATCGTGTTTGCCATGAAATATAAAAGAGCAGAACAATTATCGGAGGACTGGACTTTTACTTTACGTTACAAACTCGCTTGTACAAAGAAAGCCTAGGGACGAAAACCTAGGTACAGCAGTCTAAGTACAATTATTTATTTTAGATTCTGGGGGGTGACGATAGAGGCTCGGGAAAGCGACGGTCGCTCTGCCTTACTCCTTGGACGATCGGTATGCAGCCTTGGCTTCAGAAGATTGCTTGGCGTTGAAGAAATGCTCTATTTGCTCTCTCTCTGCTCTTTCTCTCGAAGTATTCTGGTGCTCCCTCTGATCTCGAAAAGTCCTCTCTGCATGTATGTGTGCGTGTGTATCTCTTGCAAGGGAATGGCATCCTGCTATTTATAAGAATGGAGGGACCTCATTAGGGTTCACAATAATTGCCCCTTAAAGTGGCGGCGGCCTGTTGATCGATCAATTTGGGCCATTAATCTTGAGTGTGATAAATCTGGGCCATCTAGTGTAGATTGTACCAAATCCTATCAGTAATTAATGCTGATTGGAATAAATCTCTGTAGTGATGATTTGCTGATGTCTGCAAATCTGAATGAATAAATTTAATTCATTCTCCTGCCACGTGTCCCAGATTATTGGGATTTGACCCAATCTTTGATTGCAGTAAATCTGGGAAATTGATTGGCTTTATGACACGTGTCCTGAGAGCCGCTGAGGAGGATTGAGCCGTATAAGGGTTGAGCCGCATAAGGATGGAGCCGCATAAGAATGGCCATGTGTCGGGTCTGCTTGGGGAGTGGCCCCTCGAACCTTCGAACTATATGATAATTTGAGCAGCATAATGGGTAATGAGCCGCATGGAGATGATCCTTGCGAGCCGCATGGGGGGCCTCTGCTTGAGCCGCATATGACTGTTTCTGCCTGAGCCGCATAAGACAGCTTCATCCTGAACCGCATGGGGAGTCTTCGCTCGAGCCGCATATGACTGTCAACGTGTCAGGGCCACGTGGCATTTTTTGGATCTCGGAGGATTGTGTCAGAGATCTCCTTCACTTCCCTATGGGTCTGTCATTATGACAGAGTCATAATTACCTCTTTTGTGTCAGGGCTGCCACTTATTCAGAGTTGTCAGCCATCAAAGTAATTAATGCAGGAGAGGAGAACTGTTTTTCAAGCCACGTGTCTTCTGTTTTGAGCCTTATAGGACGTCTTGAGCCGTATAGTCCCTTGTGCCGCATGAATCTGTGAGCCGTATGGGCTTCCTGAGCCGCATGGAGTTTCCTGGCCGCATGGATCTTTCTTTAGTATTTTCCATGCTTCTACACTCTTCCGTTTGTACTTCTTTTGGATTTCATATCTATCATATCGTGATGTTTTTACCTTAGATTGTGATTAAGATGTACATTCGTTATTGTTCTCCATTTAGAGAGTATATCTTGTGCAGTTATACTTATGCTGTGTTAGATGTATGTGACCTAGGACAGCTGTAGAAGCATGGAAAAGAATAAAGAAAGATTTATGCGGCCAAGGATCTCCATGCGGCTCAGAGAACCCATGCGGCTCAGGAGACCATGCGGCTCAGATAGACCTTGAGCCACGTGGCCTTCAATAGCTTTTTCCTTCATCTTTGGCTGTATTTAATGCCCTGATGGCTGACAGCTCTGACAAATGACAGCTCTGACATAAAGGCGCAATAATGACTGACATAAAGGCGTGTTCCTAGGGAAGAGAAGAAATTCTTTTCACAGCTGGCAGAATCCACCAAGTCCTGAGGCATGCGGCTGCTGTATTTATGTGGCCGGCCACTTTATGCGACCGCCCACTTCATGCGGACGCCCACTTCATGCGGCCACCCATCTTCATGCGACTACATCATTTATGCGGCCGCCCGTCAGCATGCGGCTGCCCATCTTCATGCTGCTGTTCATTCCCATGCGGCTGCCCATCTTCATGCGACCGTTCATCCTCATGCGGCCCACTCATATGCGGCTCTGCCAAGATGATCCAGTGAAGACACATGGCACTTTTTACGATGATTGAGACACGTGGCAGTCTTATCTTCCTGGAATTATGGGTGCTAACAAATCCTAATAAAATCAGATTTGTTGCAATCACCATAATTGCCCAGATCAAGTCAAATCGAGCAAATTAGACACGTGGCAAGCCATCATAAGTCGCGAATATTCATGGGAATTATCATTAATTGCCCACAGAGATTCGATGCAATCTACATTAATTATCTAGATTTTCTACAATCAGAATGAAGGGCCCATATTAATTGATCCTTAACCGTCGACTTATCAAGGAGGCAATCATTGCAAACCCTAATGATTGCGTCCCACTCCTATAAATAGCAAGGTGTCATTCCCTTGCGGAGATGACTTTTCTTCGAAGAGCACCAGAGCACCTAGAGAGATTTGAAGAGAGAGCAGAGAGACAAAGACACGCACAGAGAGCATCCTGAGAGCATTTCTTCCCCGGAGCCAAGGCTGCATACCGATCGTCCAAGGAGTAAGATAGAGCTGCCGTCGCTTTCCCGAGCCTCTACCGTCATCCTCCAGAATCTAAAATAAATAATTGTACTTAGATTGCTGTACCTAGGTTTTCGTCCCTAGGCTTTCTTTGTACAAGCGAGTTTGTATTGTGAAGTAAAAGTCTAGTCCTCCGATAATTGTTCTGTTCTTTTATATTTCATAACAAACATGATGGTGACTCTGATGGGACAAATTTCTCCATGGTTGAGGAGTTGGTGACGCAATCGGATGCAGCCAAACTTAGCTCCACACAACAGAAGATGGCCGTCCGCTTCGACCAACAGGCATTCGAAGAAATGCTCTATGAAGGAAGCGCTGGCACGGTCCTGAAGCGAACCCGCACAAAGAAGTCTCGCAGGGAGTGGAGGCCAAAGTTATTTGCTCCTTCCCAAGCTCTGGACGGAGTACTCTCTGCTGCCCAAGACGGCGAAGGCAACTCTCATGCGGCCCCACTTCAAGCCATAGATGACTCTGCTGTCCCCAAGTCCGGCAAAGGAAAGCACTAAGATGCTGGACTTGCAGGGGCAAAGAGTGATTCTATGTGCCCCAGGAAGAAGGTGAACAAAGGCACTAGCCGCAAAACGAAGACTCATGCGGCCAAGATTGCCAGCCGCATGAATGATGTCCATGCGGCCGAAACTGCCAACCAAATGTATAACACTCATGCGGCCAGGATTTCCAGCCGCATGGAGAAGACTTATGCGGCTGATACTTCCAGCCGTATGAAGAAAGCCTATGCGGCTACGACTGCCAGCCGCATGAAGACTATTGATTCCAGCCGCATGCCGCCTGCTCCACGCGGCTCAGTCTTCGACCGCCTTTCCTATGGTCCTGATCTCTCGTACTCCCGAGAAGACATGTCTGAATCTCTCCAGCACCACTTAGACTCTTCCTATTATGTGCCCTCACGCACCAGAGTGAAGAAGTCTAGGACAGCGCAAGCTTGGCAAGCTCAGTCGGCTGACCCGACCTCTGACCATCCGAGCGTTCCACATACTGTTATGCGGGCCTCTGATGGAAAGTTGTATAGAACCACTCGAGTCCAGCCTCCGGCGGCAAACGGACAGAATGGTTTCCAAAAGTCTCCCAAAATCCAGGGAGCAAACATGGTCGTTTCGGACCCATCTGACTTATGTGAGGCTATCCTCCACAAGCGCAAGGAAAGGGAGGGTGCCTCGGGGTGCAAAGAGTCCTCCCACGGACGTCACTGCACCCAAGTCATCGTCAACTTCTGTTGCAATAACGCGACGGTACGAGAAGACCGGCAGTCCGTCTTCCAAAGACTGCAACAACCATGTTCAGAGGATGAGACACCTCCCGACGTCTCCTGCAACTCTGCTCAGAAAATCCTCGCCGATGGGAGAGGAAAGAAGACAAACGTTTCCAGCCCGATGATTTCAACCACTATGACTAAGAGACTGTCATCTAAGAGGTTGCCCACCACCGGAGTTTCCCAAGATACCCGTTCAAAGATAAAATATGCTACAGTGGGAGATTCATCATCCACATCACTGGGGGTTGCTGGAACTGGGGGTAGCAATCCTCCGAACCTCCACGACAATCCGATGTTCCAAAGAGACGAGCAGGGGGAAACAACTCTCCCATTAGATGCAGCAAATCCCGACGACCCCGAGGACGTCCATAATTCCCAAGACGAGACAAACTCGGAAGCTAGGGGTACATTGCCACATACCCCGATGACTTCTCGTTACAGGGTATGATTCGGAGTATACGTCATCCACCGTCCCTTCCACTTCTACTCATGTTAGGACGGCATTCATGACAAATGACGAACAAAATGGTCCCAGTGATCGCCAACGCATCGACACTCTGGAGGCCTTACTGCACACTTTGGTCAAATCGGTGGACGAAATCAAAGCAGACCTCCCTACTCTGCAAGGAGAGACGCCTGGCCAAACAAACTTGGGTCTCGCGGTCAATGAAGACTCAAACTCAGCGGCACCAAACCCGGGCAATATTCTGTAGGGCCGATTGTAGGAACGAGTTGTAAAGCGTAATACTCTATAGGGGGTGAATAGAGTAGGCAGCGGAAATTAACTATTTAAAAATGTTAGTAACAAGATCACAGATAATATATCACGGATATGTAAAAAAAAGTAGAGAGTAGAGAGCAAACGCAAACACAAGGATGTATACTGGTTTCCCTCTTGTGAGGACTAGTACAGTCGGAAGAACTCTAGCTTCCAGTTGAATCCACTATGGAAAATCACCACAAGTTTTCATCCGAAGTTCTTGCAACTTCTACAACGCGAGCTTTGATCCGAAGTACTCGACCAACTTCAATTGTGAAGTGTGTAACTTCAATCAAGCCTCTGATTACAACCACTCTGAAACTTCTAGACCGTACCGCACTGGCAAATCGACTAGAAGATTGTAATTGGCTTGGGATTTGAAAATGAATAGCTAAGAATACTTTGGAAGAAGTAGTGGGCTTATAGAGAAGAGATATGAAAGTGAATGAGTGAGTTGAAATGATCAAAATCCTTCTCTATTTATAGTTTTTCCAAAGGCAGAATTCTGACAGAATTCGAGCAAAATTCGGACAGAACTCTATGAGAAAATCTCGTTGGGATCCGTAACTGCAGGAAGACCAAGTTCAAAAAGCAACGTTCACTAACCGAACTCTGGCCGAACTCTGGCCGAATTCGGGCCAAGTTCTGCTAGGGTTCTGTTAGGGTTTTTGCAAACTGGTTTTTGGGCTTTTTGAAAAGTCAAACAGTTAGGAAGTAGTTTGGGCTTTTGTAAGTGGGCTTGTTTTCAAAATGAAAGGGTATTTTGACAATATTTCTTGGGTAGCCTATTTGCCAGTACGATACAGTGTACATCGTATTCCTAGACTCAATAAATATGAAAAAATACATTAATAAAATAGGAAAACCAAGAGCCCTTTGATGACGCCTTTCTTCAAATATTTGAGCAGACTTGAAGACGCCTTTTCCTTGACGGGGGTCGTCCAAAGATAAACAGATCTGGAAATCTGAATAACTTTCGGGGGCTTCGCCCCTGAACCCCTGACGGGAGGCGCTGCCCCCTCAACCCCTGTCCGCTGACCGGGCAGCGGAACCCCCGATGCAAGGCCCCAGATAGGTCGTTAGACGGTTCAAAGAAATCTTCTTGTATAACGCCGTCTTTGGCCCATCAATAATTCTCCATTGCATATGTCCTGGTTTGACAAAGCTTGATCATGCATACAACATGTCTACAAATACATGTTAGACAAACAAAACCAATACGATACAAGCATAGCAATATGATATTAGGACAATGCTAAGTTTAAGTAGCAACATGATAGTGATTACATGAATATTAGTGATGTTATTATGTTAAACTTAATTGATTAGCCATATTCAAAAACATGATATAATCATTGGGCTAACAATCTCCCCCTTTTTGATTATGGCAAATCATTTAAGTTTAATATATATACAATAGATGCATGTATCACTAATGAACACATAATACTAGAATATTGTGTGCTAACTTAAACTTATTTCTCACTTAAACTTATTTCTCCCCCTTTGACATGATCAAAAATAAGCTCCCCCGTAATTAGAGCTAAAATGAACTCAAGCATAGGTAAATGAGGAAAGAAAATCATGATCAAGGATTAGGAGAACAGTCTAACGACAAGTTTAGAAAATTGCATAACAAAAGTAAAAAAAAACTTGTCCAAAATAGTATAGTTGGTAAAAAAAATCAATCAATAAATAGTATACCAACTAGAAATCCAAAAAAAATAAAATATGTTTCGAAATAGACCAAAAAAAATATATCAAGATAGTAAGAATCAATCATTGGTCATAAATAAATCGTGAGGAATAGAAATTCACAGATCTAGTAAATATAAAAAAGTAAAAAAAATATAATGAGACTTTTAACAATGATAAAAAAAATATATAATTCATAATTCGCCCATACAAATTAGTGAATCTATTCCATAAATAGTATAATCATTGAAAAGAAATCAAAATATGTATACTAGAATCTATGCAAAATCTATACCATAGTTCATGCATTTTAATTCAATTACCTTAGTATGATATATATCCATCAGATAAACTTGAAAGTAATGAAGACAAAATAGTTGAAAAAGGAAAAATTCAGTTGACATGAATGCTCCCCCGCAAAGTATGATCAGTCTAAATATAGATAATCATGAACTTTGAGATAAAATCTCAATAAGAAATGCCAAATCAGTTTAAACTCAAAAAGCATAATCAAATAAGAATGATTAAACATATTTGGCAAGATAACTTTTAGAAACTGAAATATGAGAGAATTGAAAATAAATATTAAAAACATATATTCTCTCATCTAATACAAATCCAAAAATCATGAACAACTCAACAAGATATTTTAAGTATAAGAATATATGTCCATGATGAACTAGGTATACCACATATTAAGGGCATAAAAGATTTGAAACAATTAATTTGCTCCCCCTTAAAATATGCGTATATAGATCAAAAATAATTTATATGCATAAAATAAAAAAAAGATAAATAATCACAAGATCTAAGGGATATCCAAGATATGCATCCTTCTTCCCTTTGATCAAATGCATATAAAATCCAAACTTAAAACAAATATCATCTTTAGGCAAGAAAAATAAATATCCAATAAATAAATGCTTAAAGATGAACAAACAAAATATAACTCAATATATATATATATAAATAAATATATATATATATATATATATATATATATATAAAATAAAATATATATATATATATAAAAGAAATATTTCAAGACATAATTTTTTTTGAAAACTGTCTTTAATAATAAAATTTGAGTACCGGACAGATTCGATAAATCAAAAGGAAATCAAAAAGACTGTTCAAAAATGTAGAATTTATTATGAAAAATAATGTCTTACTAAATGTTCGAATGCGTCCATTTAGTCCTCAGACTGAAAGCTGGCGACTCGAATCACGGAAATAATTTCAAAAAAAAGAATCCATAAATCATAAATAAATTAATTTGAACAAATAAACATAACTAGATAAATGTCCAAAGAAAAGTGTATTCTAGATATATGGCATGTCAAAGGAATAATTAATTTGAAACAATTAACTGCTCCACCTTTACATGGCTATATCAAAAAAAATAATAATATAGACAAAATTTTGAAATAAAAATCAGAGACATATTTTCGAAAGTAGGAAACTAATTCAAAAATATTAGGTCTTCTTATTAAAGTTCATTTTTTCCCTTTTAAAGCCTTAGCACGGTGTCCACCTGACAACCGTAAGGTTTAAAGAAAAGAAACGCTTTGAGAGAGATTCAATTTGCTTGACTTCTTTCCACAAAGAATTAATGTTATAAACAGTAAGTAACTTGAATAAGAAGATAATAATATAAAGCTCAAAAACATGAGTATTACGAATATTACACAAGCTAAAGATGAAATCACAATACCATAATATTCAGTGAGTAGTCACGAATATGAAAACAATCATCTTTAGACAAAAGAAGAAATATCCATTAAATGAACATTTAAAAATAAAACAATCAAAAGATATTTCAAATTAGCATGATGAATAATCGTATAAGTCAAAAGATGACATAAATTGATCTATGCTATAGAATCTCACAATCGACAAGATAGATCAACATATGCTACCTTTTGTGAAAATATAAAAAGAGAATATTGTCCATCAAATCTAAAATTCAAAATCCATCAGATAACAATTGCAACTAGATCTCAATAAATCTTTAGTTTATAAAGCATTGATCAATCTTGGGTTAGCTGTAGAGGTACTGTCCCAGCTAACGGGGGTTTACCGGGGAACACTTAAGTACCGCTTCGCTTCGACCGTAGCCGTGGTGACAGACAGACCCTTTGTAGGCTTGTACCCAAAATAAATCTCTTCTTTAATAACCGAGGATTTAAGAAGAATTAGTGCAATATAAAAAAAATTATATTCTATGGACTTAAAAATCTTAGAATAATGTGGCATACAGCATAAGATGTATCAATTACATTTATCCATATTTGTTACAAAATTATTGTGTAACAATAAAATATTTGTGAATCAAAATGTAGGACCTAGATACGCTGATGTATTTTGGAACCTAGGGGACTGGGTTCAGTACTTTGGATCCAGAACTAGATAATAGTTACATGTACATCTTAATAAATCTTAAGTCTATAAAGTATTGATCACTTCGGGTTAGCTGTAGGGGCCGGTTCTTAGCTAGTGGTAGTCCGAAGACTAGTGCACCGTGTCGCTTCAGGCTATTTACACCTGTATGACAGAAGGACCCTTTCGGCTTGTTCCCAAAATAATTTCTACTCTAAAGAACTTAGATTCAAAGGAATATATGCAGTATCATCGAACAACATCGAAATCCGGAATCCCTAAAAGTAAATACCCAAATAATAGCTTATCAAGATCAAGATATTAAAAATATCATGTATCCAAAATGTCAACCAAAAAAGCCAAGAAAATAAAAACATCATTAAAAGCAGCTTTGAGGAAGAAGCTAATAAAGAGAAGTACATGAATTTGTCCAATGTAATCAATAGCTGATGTATGAGATAAGCACAAGTTTGAAACTACTTTTCAAAATAATATAGAACTTGAACTTAACTCATATATCCCCATAAAAATATTTATACAAAAATATAAGAAACATGAGCAATATATAAATGAAAATGAATTATTCATGTATCATTAACAAGCATAAAAAAAAATCACATGATAAAAAACATGCATAAATAAACTTTATCAGACAAAGATGTAATTGATTCATAAGAAGTTAATCACAATAAAATTTAAGAATCAATAGTGAATATATTATGCAAGCACAAGGTTAACATAAAAGTACATGTATATACTTTTCAAGTAAATAGAAGACTTGTGCTAAACATACATACTCACAAAATACTGATCAAAGTAAATACGACATGTTAAAGACAAATCGATAAGAAGTGACCATTAAAAATATTAAAGGCGAAGAGTCAAAACATATTCACCAAAACAAAATAAAGCTCCTATGCATGATTTAAGAGTAAAGAGCATACATAGACATATGTGTCACACTAGTGAAAAGTGAGTGAAAAATAATTTAGTGTGAACTAAACATTTAAGCTAAACAGCTAGTCATGCTAGGATTATGTCTCACATTGATTCAAACAATAAACAATTTAAAAGACATCAATAAAAGCTAATAGCCAGAAATTAATAAGAACATGCTTGATATTAAAAACTATTTAGAAAGCATGTTACCGAAGTGGTTCTAGTGACCACACTTATGTTGGTGCAATTGCATGGAAGATGACCTTTGTAGCTTTGCAATCACCAACATGCTCTATGGTTCTATTTGATATGAGAAGCTTCACCTGCAATTTTAGGTGAAGGCTTTGGTATCCAATACTTGGATCCGCATTTGTTAGCTTTGTGAACCCATTTGCACAAGTTCATATCAACAAGTTTTCTAATCTGACAATAATTAGAAATATGTCCATTCATACCACAATAATGACAGAAATAATTAACATTAGTACTATGTGCAGCAGTATGAGAATGTGCAGTAGTGTGATATGATCTTCGTGGATACTTGTAATAGAAAGCCTAGTTATGTGAAGATTTAGCTTTGCTTGCTTCCTTTCTAAAAGATCTGACGTGTGTGACTTTGTGATGTGCTAAGTGTCTTGTGTTAGACTGAGTCGTAGGTTGTACTACCTGCTTTTCCAGTCTAATCTCTAACTTTTTAGAGTTAGCACAGATCTCATCATACTTAGCAGAAAGAGCATCAATTCTATATGAAGTAATAGAATACTTCTTCTTTTCTGATTCTAATTCCTCCTTAAGTTTAGCATTTTCTTGAGTGCTTTTCTCAATGCAATCAAGTGCCTCATGCAATCTAAACTCAAGTGTGGAAATATCAGTAGAATTACCAGAAGTAGAAGTATTTCTTTCATCATTCAATATGCAAGTAAGCTTCTCATTCTCACGCTTATAGGATAGAATATCCTTTCTAGCTTGCTTATATTTATCTAATACTTTCTTGTGTTCTTCTAACAGATCACTGAAAGCATCAGATAAATCATCATAAGAAAATTCACTCTCTCCAGAAAAAGAATTTTTTTGTACCTCGTTAGATAATGCCATTGAGCATAAATTTGCAGCTTGATGATGTCTCTCTTCTTCTTCTTCTTCTTCTTCTTCTTCTTCAGAATCACTTGCTTCGCTTTCACACCATATGCTCGTGCTAGTGTGCTTGTGAGACAATGATCTTCCTTCATTTGATTGTTCGTAGTGACTCTCCTTTCTATTAGTAGTATAATCTTCTTGGATGTGGTCTATCTTCTTGTAGTTGTCACATACAAGCTCTTCTTCGTATAAGGGATTATGCTGTACCTTAAATCCCAATTTTGTCATGCACATATTTGCATCATTGTGAAGACTATCCTTCTCTCTGGAGTTGCTAGCTTTTGTTTCATACCTGCACTCATAAGTAGCTTCAAGAACTTTCCAAATTTTATGAGATATTGTGCAAGTATTAATAAGATTACATATATTTGTGTCTACAGCACAATAAATAATATGCATAACTTTTGCATCAAGGCTAGCTAACTTCTTCTCTTCCTCCGTGTAACTATAATAGGGCTTGTTGATTATAGAGGATGTGAGAATAGAAGTGATAGTGGGCTTCTTGTATCTGGTGACAACAATTGACCATAAGTCAAAATCTAGAGACTTCAAGTAGAAGCTCATCCGTGTCTTCCAATAGCTATAGTTTGTTCCATCAAATAGTGGGAGTCTATTTTAGGATTGCTCTTCAGTTGTAAAGTACATACTAGCCATATGTGATATAGTGATCTATGTAACAGCAGTTATATAATAACAATATTACCTCGCTTTACCTGTATAACCCGCTATGGTAATAAGCATCTGCTCCAAGGATGTTAAGCCAAATAATAGAGTCCTAGTTCTGTTGGAGTACCCGCTCTGATACCAATTGTAGGAATAATTGGGATCAGAATATATTACCTCTAGTTGCAGCACTGGCTCTGATACCAATTGTAGGACCGATTGTAGGAACGAGTTGTAAAGTGCAATACTCTAGAGGGAGGGTGAATAGAGTAGGCAGCGGAAATTAACTATTTAAAAATGTTAGTAACAAGATAACAGATAATATATCACAAATATGTAAATAAAAAGTAGAGAGTAGAGAGCAAACGCAAACACAAGGATGTATACTGGTTTCTCTCTTATGAGGACTAGTCCAGTCGGAAGAACTCTAGCTTCAAGTTGAATCCACTATGGAAAATCACCACAAGTTTTCATCCGAAGTTCTTACAACTTCTACAACGCGAGCATTAATCCGAAGTACTCGACCAACTTTAATTGTGAAGTGTGAAACTTCAATCAAGCCTCTGATTACAACCACTCTGAAACTTCTAGACCGTACCGCAATGGCAAATCGACTAGAGGATTGTAATTGGCTTGGGATTTGAAAATGAATAGCTCATAATACTTTGGAAGAAGTAGTAGGCTTATAGAGAAGAGATATGAAAGTGAACGATTAAGTTGAAATGATCGAAATCCTTCTCTATTTATAGTTTTTCCAAAGGCAGAATTCTGATAGAATTCAGGCAGAATTCGGACAGAACTCTATGAGCAAATCTCGTTGGGATCCGTAACTGCAGGAAGACCAAGTTCAAAAAGCAACGTTTACTAACTGAACTCTGGCCGAATTCGGGCCGAGTTCTGCTAGGGTTCTGTTAGGGTTCTGTTAGGGTTTTTGCAAACTGGTTTTTTGGCTTTTTGAAAAGTCAAACAGTTAGAAAGTAGTTTGGGCTTTTGTAAGTGGACTTGTTTTCAAAATGAAAGGGTATTTTGAAAACATTTCTTGGGTAGCCTATTTGCCAGTACGATACAGTGTACATCGTATTCCTAGACTCAATAAATATAAAAAAATATATTGATAAAATAGGAAAACCAAGAGCCCTTTGATGACGTCTTTCTTCAAATATTTGAGCAGACTTGAAGACGCCTTTTTCCTTGACGGCGGTCGTCCAAAGATAAACAGATCTGGAAATCTGAATACCTTTCGGGGGCTTCGCCCCTGAACCCCTGACGGGAAGCACTGCCCCCTCAACCCCTGTCCGCTGACCGGGCAGCGGAACCCCCGATGCAAGGCCCCGGATAGGTCGTTAGGCAGTTTAGAGAAATCTTCTTGTATAACGCCGTCTTTGGCCCATCAATAATTCTCCATTGCATATGTCCTGGTTTGACAAAGCTTGATCATGCATACAGCATGTCCAGAAGTACATGTTAGACAAACAAAACCAATACGATACAAGCATAACAATATGATATTAGGACAATGCTAAGTTTAAGTAGCAACATGATAGTGATTACATGAATATTAGTGATGTTATTATGTTAAACTTAATTGATTAGCCATATTCAAAAACATGATATAATCATTGGCAAAAAGAAGGGTGGAAAGGTCAGATCCTGCCGCACAATTTCGATAGATGTCGAAGAAGCCACAGTCGTCGTCACTCGGTCTGGTTCTCAATCCCAACCTACACCAGATAACTCGGCTGAAGAGCATCAGCCGGCCACTGCTGACACTCCGGGACCTTCCTAACCTCCAACGAACGACAAGCCTAGGCCGAAGGAGACTCGCTTTGACAAATCCCTCCAAAAAGAGGTACCTCATGGGCTGGAAAGGCCCTATAACTTTGACATCTTGGCACAATTGGCCAACACACCGGCCAAATTATCATTATACGAGCTCCTGAGACTCTCCAGGGATGTTCGCACGGCTTTGAGCGACGCACTCCAGAACGCCGACGCATATCTAGCTCAGGTCAACCTCACGGGAGAGAGCCCGCCTGCAGATCTCCAAGGCAGCGCTTACACAGGAGCGATGCCCAACATTGTCTTCACTCCACAGGATATGCTTATCAAAACCAACCTGTACGATCGACCGTTATATTACACTGGGTACATTGGCGATGTGAAGGTGGATCGGATGTACATTGATCCTAGTTCTTCCATAAGCATCATCCCGAAGGGTCTGTTACATCATCTCCGCATTCCTATGCATCGCCTGACACCAACAAGCACCGCCATCAGCGGTTTCAATTCGGGCAGGAGCTACCCAATTGGGAAGATTCGTCTGAAGTGCCAAATCGGCGATCTTCAGTCAGAAGTAACTTGTTACGTCATAGATGCGGACACTTCCTACAATATCCTCTTGGGGCATCCCTGGATACACGATTACATGATCGTGACCTCCATACTGTACCAGTGCTTCAAGTATGTCGACAAACATGGCTTCGTCAGGACAAACTTTGCCGACATCGATCCCTTCAAAGGGGTCGAATCCTACTACTCAGACTCCTGCCTATACGAAAAGTCGAAGAGGTACCTTGGTGAAAGAGATGTGCAAGCTCGTACTGAGACGACCACAGGATCAGAAGAACCTCTGACGATCCACCTCCAAGCTCGCAAACCTGGCAAGTCCGCACCCCTAAAGGCCGCTCTGCGTAAGGACGCAATCAGCCTCTCGGCACAAGAAGAGCAAATAATAATCCGGCTGCCAAGGTCCGGCCGAGCGCCAAGACCCACAACGGAGCCACTGACAATCAGACTGCCTAGAATCGGCCAACAACCAACGGAGAAGCTCAATTCCTCCGACAAACCAATGACAATACGTCTTCCCAAGAAGAATCGTCACCCCGATGCAAAGTCGGGGGCGTCCAGCGAGCCAACCACTCCCCACCCAGCATCGAGTACCAAACTGGGGGTCACTAGTCTGCCAACAACTCCACGTTCTGCTCCACCAGCAGAACTTCTGATGATCAAGTTGCCCAAGTCATCCTCTCAGTCTTCATTTATACAAGGGGTGGCCGAAGAAGAACCAGAACTGGCCAAGTATGTGGCTGCTCACACTGATGTTCCATCTGCAGATGATGTAATACCGCTAGAAAAGATACCTTACTTCATTAATAAAGGGCTATCTTTGAACTACATCGAGCTTAACGAGCTTTATACAATGTATGCTATGGAACACGATATAGGCACTCACCTACATACACAGGTGACAAATGTTTACCCTGTAAATCAGCTCACTCCCGTGGAAGACGCTTACCGTATAAACGAGGGAGGGGACCATCCAATCATGTTCGGTCGGAAGAATAATCTACAGCCCTTCACCATAGAAGAAGTCGATCTCGAATCGGACGCCGGGAGACTGCCTCTCTATCTATACAGCCCCCAATCCAAATATCTCATGCAAAAATAGGGGTATGATCTGGAGACTACGCCAGGTTTGAAGTACGATACTGGTCGACGATTACCGTTAAAGTCGCTAGTCTCGGCAGGCAAACCACAGGACTACTACAATAAGACCCGATGCGGACTGGGATATGTTATGCCTACAATGACCTCTGAAAGCTCAGATGAGGAATGCGATTGGCAGTCACACTCAACCGGATCACCAACTTCTGATTCGGATATCAGCATCGGAGATGTATTCAGACAGGTCTTGTCTGTCAACATGGCATTCGCTGATGCTTACGAAGAGGGTGAAGACTTTCCTGAACTCTTCGAATTAGAGCCGAGGGCCCAACAGCTGGATGCGTAATGGAGGAAACGGTTTGAACAAAGAGAGCCTTATACTGAAGATGAGGTCATGCAAGTGGATCTAGGCAGCAACTTTTCTCCAAAACCAATCTTCGTTAGTAAAAGCCTGACAGACGAAAAGCAAGAATCACTACTGGAACTCATCAAAGAATATATTGATGTGTTCGCCTGGAACTATGAAGACATGCCAGGGCTAAATCCCGATGTTGCTCTTCACAAGCTCAACATTCGGCCAGATGCAAAGCCAGTCAAACAATAACAAAGACGCTTCCGCCTAGGAATCATGGATGCAATCGAAGCCGAAGTCAACAAACTGATAACCAGTAGCTTCATATGTGAGGAGCAACATCCAGACTGTGTCGCCAACATAGTACCGATCCTCAAGAAGAATGAGAAGATTCGAATCTGCATCGACTTCCGCAATCTGAAAGAGGCTTGCCCCAAAGATGAATTCCCCCTCCCTATCACAGACATCATGATTGACAACACCTGTGATTTCGAACGTATGTCGTTCATGGATGGTTTTTTGGGGTACAACCAAATTAAGATGTCTTCCGACGATGAAAAGCATACATCGTTCCGAACACCAATAGGCACGTTCTGCTACACAGTCATGCCTTTCGGCTTAAAGAACGCTGGCGCCACCTATCAAAGAGCCATGAGTACCATCTTCAGGGATCACTTGCACAAGACTGTGGAGTGCTATGTTGACGACATCGCCGTTAAAAGCCGCTCTAAGGAAGATCATCTGCATGATCTAAGGACAGTGTTCGACCAAATGCGAGCGTACAATTTGAAAATGAAACCTACGAAGTCCTTCCTGGGCGTATCCAATGGGAAGTTCTTGGGTTTCATCATCACCTCCCTGGGTATCCACGTAGACCCTGAGAAGACAAAGGCAATCATGGAGATGGGTCCCCTGAGAAATCTTCGAGAACTCCGAGGCCTCCAAGGGAGGTTAGCTTACATCAGGAGGTTCATTTCCAACCTCTCTGGGCGATGTCAGCCATTCACCTATCTCATGAAGAAGGGCGTCTCATTCGTATGGGACGAAAAATGTCAACATGCCTTCGACAGCATCAAAGAATATTTGTCGAACCCTCCAGTCCTGGTGGCCTCGGTTGCGGGAAAACTATTCCTGCTCTATGTACGAGTAATGGAGCATTCTCTCGGTGCTCTGCTAGCACAAAACAATGATGCAGGCCATGACCAAGTTATATATTACCTCAGCCGAATGATGATCGGGCCAAAGCACCGATATACCACCGTGGAGAAGGAATGTCTTGCCCGGGTGTTCGCCATTCAAAAGACGTGATATTATGTCACGGGGCAAACCATACATGTGATATCACGAGTCAACCCCCTCAGGTTCCTCATGACTAAACCAGGGGCACTCAGCTCTCGCCTCTCCACATGGGCAATATTATTGTCCCCCTACCATATGATCTTCGTCCCACAAAAGGATGTTAAAGGTCAAGCTCTGGCAGACTTTTTAGCAGCCCACCCAGGCCCAAAGTCAGCTAGAATATACGAAGACATCCCAGATGAGGTCGCCGACTCGTATGCAACCTCTCACGATGATATATGGCGGATGTTCTTCGACGGTGCCTCAAGGGCCGGACCTAAGGAAAACATCGTCGTCGGAGTCGGGGTGGTGCTGGTTTCTCCTTTCGGATTGGTGATCAATCACGCTTACTCCCTCATAGAACCCTGCTCTAACAATGTGGCCGAGTACAATACTTTAGTCATTGGTCTCCAACTTACAAGAGAGCCGGGGGTAGAATATTTTGAAGCATACGGCGATTCACAGTTAATCGTCAATCAGATCCGGGGTTCATATGAGGTTCTCCATGAGGACATGATCCCCTATCACCAAATAGCGATCAACATCATCTCGTCATTTGAAGGGTTCTTCATCGAACACGTCCCCAGACTCCAAAACATCGAAGCTGATGCCTTAGCTGGCCTTGTCGCTTCCCTAGCGGTTCCAAACTATGCTCATGGATCGGTGGATGTGATAGGCCATGAACTGGTCTGTCCCAAGAATAATATTTAATTCCTGGCAAGTTATTCCGCTCAGACGATCGACAAAACCCAAGACTGGAGACAACCATTCATTGACTTCGTAGTCTACGATATTCTGCCGGAGGACCCAAAGGAAGCCACCTCTATCAGAAGGCATTCTCTCATATTCTTCTACGATACAGAGACGAAAATGCTGTATCACCGATCCTACAATGGATTGTTGCTTCGATGTCTGTCAAACACAGAAGCCAAAGAAGCCGTACGCGAAGCTCATGACGGTTTCTGCGGGGCCCATCAGCCTGGCCCAAAATTACAAGACCATCTTCGCCGAATGGGCTACTATTGGCCCATGATGGTAGCAGATGCGATAGACTACGCATGAAAGTGCAAAGCCTGCCAAGTCCACGCGGACTTCATCCACCAGCCATCCGAATTTCTACATCCGACGGTGGCGTCCTGGCCATTCGAAGCATGGGGAATGGATATCATCGGTCCAATCACTCCACCTTCTTTCCGAGGACATTGCTTCATACTCGTCATCACAGATTACTTCTCCAAATGGGCGGAAGCTGTTCCGCTTGTAGAAGTGAAGACTTCAAACGTGATCAGCTTCCTCAAGCATCACGTCATTTATCGCTTTGGGCTGCCACGAAGGATCATCCACGATAACGGTCCGTAGTTCGCAAGCCACGCCTTCTATCGATTCTGCGACAAGCTTCGAATTCAGAATATTGCTTCGACGCCATACAACCCAGCAGCGAATGGGTTGGTAGAAGCATTCAACAAAACAATCATCAAACTTCTTAAGAAGTTCGTATCGTCCAACAAACACGACTGGAACGAGAAGCTTGGTAAATGCTTATGGGCGTACCGTACCATAGTCCGAACAGCCACAGGGAACACACCATTCTCCCTCGTGTACGGGAGTGAGACAGTTCTCCCATTGGAGACTCAAGTACCCTCGCTCCGCGTCCCTCTCACTTATCAATTGACGACAGACGATAATTATCGTCGCCGGTTACAAGAGTTAGAGACCTTAGATGAAAAGCGCCCCTTGGCTCAGCAACGAATCGAGCTTTACCAAGCACGCATCTCCAGAGCCTTCAACAAGAAGGTTAAAATCAGAACATTCCAAGTGGGCGATCTCGTTCTGGCAGTTCGGAGGTCGATGGTTATGACTCACAAAACTTTCGGCAAATTCCAGCCAAAGTAGGAAGGTCCATTTATCATTGAGGCTGTATTCTCCAACGGTGCTTACCGTCTCGCAAAACAAAACGGAGACTTGCTCATGTTGCCTGTCAACGGCAAGTTCCTGAAGAAATATTATGTCTAAAAGACATTTTCCCAATTCCAGATTATTGAGTTATGTACCCGCTGGTGTCGCTGAACTCACATCCACAACACTCCAGATTATCGAGTTATGTACCCGTCGGTACCGCTGAACTCATATTCCAGATTCCAGATTATTGAGTTATGTACCCGCCGGTACCACTGAACTTATATTCTCCAAATTCTAGATTGCCGAGTTATGTACCCTCCAGTACCGCTGAACTCACATTCTTCCTCCAAAATATCCCAGATTGCTGAGTTATGTACCCTCTAGTACCGCTGAACTCACATTCTTCGTCCAAATATCTCAGATTATCAAGTTATGTACCCGTAGGTGCCTCTGAACTTACATTCCGGTCACTCTTTCAGATAGTAAGTCATGTATGACCATACCTCTGAACTTATTTCTCTGAAAGAGCTCCTCCCGCATGATCCACTACCCGCACTCTCAGTGCACAAAAAGGATAACGGATCCACAAAATTTCTAAAATGACTACGTCGATGTTACCTCTGAGTCGTTTCACTTCCGCCAAAAACAAATCACCCCTCTACATAGAACTTCCATGTCCTCATTACCTCTGAGTCGTCCTATGTACCCCTTCATGGAGCCCACTCCTGCCATGTCCTCATTACCTCTGAGTGGGAAGGCTCCATCGAAGAAACCCTCATATTTTCCATGTCCTCATTACCTCTGAGTAAATATGTTGGTTCTCCCTCAACTTATTATCTGTACCAAAAAAAACCCTAGGGTACGCTAAAGATAATAGGTCCACAAATGTCCTCTGCTGACTACAAATATCCTCCGTTGAGTCCACTCCTACCATGTCCTCATTACCTCTGAGTAGGAAAACTCCACGGTAAAACTCCCATACTTGTCATGTCCTCATTACCTCTGAGTAAGTATGTTGGTTCTCTCTCGTCTTATTATCCATATCCTGAACCAGGGTACGCCAAGGATAATAGGCCCATAAATGTCCCATGCTGTACTAAGTTTCCTAGTACATGCGCATCATTTCTCATCATGCCCCGGGAGCCCAGCTGCTCCATTACATTCTTTCTTCCGATACTCGGAACGTCCATGACTACCTTACCGTGGAATTGTTCGAGGTATACACATCAAACTTGCTATGCATACCTAAAACCAAGGTATGCTAAGGGTAACAGGTCCACAAACAGCCCCCGAAGTGGGGCAAACACCACCATAACACCACAAGCACAACAAGGAGTACAAATAAAGGGTAGAATAAAGCATACTCTTTTATTTGGAAGGCGAAAGTGCTACATGTTCTAGGGACAATGTCCAATTTAAAGAAAGCAAAAGAACGAAAATAAAAAAAGGAGAAAAATACCGTCTATGGTTCGGCATTACATAATTCCAAGAGGCGGTTCTTCACCAAGGCGGTCCCCGTTCGAGCCGCTGCTTAGCTCGACGCTCCGCTTCCTGGGACAACCGGTCCGCATCGTCAAAATACCTGTGTGCCCGCCAGCCATCCTCCATCTTCTTCAGGGTGAGTTCCAAATTGGCAGAAGCTCGACTAAGTCTGTCAGTCTCCTGGATAACAAGTGCCATTTCGGTACGGGCGGCTTCGAGCTCAGACTCCAGAAAGGCCAGCTTTCTCTGGAGCTCGAGGATCTGCTCCCTGGTGTCGACTATCCCGCGGGAGGCGGTCGCTTCCCGAGCCGTGTAATCTTCATTTCTACGACTCAATTGATCGTATAACTGAGACAGATTACGGCAGTCCTTCAGTATGGTCGGCTTGATCGAATCCCGGGCAAGCCTCACCTTCTCTACCGTGGTTATAAGGAAAGTGCGCTCTTGATCTATTGCCGCAGACAGATCAGCTTGTCGCAGCACGTGAAACTGGGTCACAAGTCGATCAGCCTCTAGCAGTTTGGGCTCCAGAAGCGCAGCTAGCCCCGCCCCACCGGGAAGTGTTCTAAGGATGTCGATTTGGCCACCGGCGCACTGACGGGCCATAGCAAAGGGAGTCCCTGTCTCCACAGCTGCTTCGACCCCTCTCTTCAGGTGGCGGTAAAAGCTGTCAACCACATCCTGTGACACTTCATCCAAAACTTCTGTAGAGGACAGTGTCAAAGAAAGTGTGGCTGGCAGTGTCGAAGGAGTAGCATCGGAACTTGCCATCCCTGCCACCAGGAAAACAAATTCTGAGCGAAAAGACGCATGAATTGCGGCTAGCTCCTCTTCCGTCGCCCGAAGAGCTTGGATACTCGGCAAGGCGGAAAGGTCAAACCCCGGAGCCATATTAGCAGAGGACGTATCACGACCCGTACCCATTGTGAGGGTACGAGTGCGTAACAGGGCCCAGCCTACGCCACAGTGTCGACGGTAGAACGCTGTTCTAAGTCTCTAAGTAACCATCAACTCAAGCAGTATATAGTGTACTCATCATGATCAACTCCGAACGGAGGACAAGTATAAGATATGGTGTAACTCAATCACAGTCTAAGCACGATAAGATATCACCGAATATAACTAAGAAATTGAAGACAACAAAACTACTAATAAAATAACAACAAACTCAAACAATCTCAAATACATCTCAAGTCCCAAATCTCTATATACAACTCCAGTTCTATACAGGAAACTAAAACAAGACTGACTAGCTAAACTCCCTATCACTTCTGAGTGTCGGGGCCAAAGGTAGCTAAGCCATCTCCTGGTCTGTAACATGTAGGGCATGTGTCCTCAGGGCAATCATCTGTAAAATTTACAACAGGTCCAGTTAGGACAGGAACGAGCACATCTCATCTAGAAAACCCAAGTAAATGACAGAGAACTATAAAGCAGCTATAGACAGTTGTATTGATGAAAATAGCAGTTTATATTCAGGTGATGGTAAGAAAGACAGATAAAGTGCAAGGAAAGTAAATACTAAACAAGAGAAGAATCATAGCAATGAAAACTGTAAAAATAGAACTAGCTGAGCCAGGGTAATATGATATAAAGTCCAGACAATAATGTAGACCAGTGTAACTCCAATGTAAGTCCAGTACATGATGAATCTCATACAAGATGAATCCATTAAGGGACGATTCCAGTTATACTGATCAATGATTCCAGGGTGAGTCCAGCCTATACTCTAGCAGTGTGTTTTAAAATACCGAGATCGACATGTAAACGGCTATAGGTAATCCGGCACATCACACACCTGGCCGGGTGTGAGATGGCTATCATTCCAGTATGATTCCAGTAAAGGGTGATTCCAAAAATAGGGTATGTCTACATGTCTTACCCTAGTATTTCTCCTTCCAGCAAGTGAATCCAGAATTACGACACAATGATTCAAGATGAGTCCAGCCAATAATATGAAGATACCAATAAATGATTCCAGCAGGTGATTCTAGTAATAGAAGCCGGAAATGATGATACCAGTAATAGAGGCCAGAAAATAAATATGTGTCGTATACATGAATCCAAAAATATCCATACGTGTTGTAACAGAGAATCGCATACAACTAGCTAGAACTGAAGTACAGTAATTGACAAGTAAATGAGAGAACTATCAGAGAATGTACTCACCTGATACTCTGAAAAGAGTAGTGTAATATCAGATATCTGCACCGGAGTCACAATGTCCTAAATAGAGCAGTACAGGTTATAATATGTTTAAAAATAAGGTAAATGGAGTCTACGATGCAATCTACATGATTCTAAGTCAATTCTAGGTCAAAGTCAACTCAAAGTCAAACCTGGTCAACTGTCTAGGTCAAACTAGGTCCAAGTCAAACTTGGGTCAACTATTGTCAACTACACTAGTCAAACTAGGTCAATCTTAGTCCAATCAAGTCTCACTAGGTCTAACCAAGTCTAGACTAGCATCCAAGCACAATCACAAGGTTACAAAGCAACACACATTCATATATATGCATATACCACACACACACACACACAGATATATATATATATATATATATATATATATATATATATAAAATATATATATATATATATGTACACATAGGCTAAGGTATTTATACATGCATTCATTCATACATACATACATACATATATATTTTACATACTAGCATTCTACATTACCCTTATTCATGCTTGTTCATGTCATCATGCATCCATACATATATAGGTGTGATAGGTTTAGGGATTAAAGCTAGTGTTTAACATATTTAATGTAGTGAAGTAGGCATGCATATAGAGGAGGGGTATCTAGGTTAGCACAATGCTATCAACTAAACTCAAACTACTTCTAATGTATCATAAAGCCTATCTCTATATCAACCTATCAACCATACATACTCTAACTGTTACCTAGAGAACTAATTCACCACCCAAACCTAATCTCTGATCTCTATATCCTAACACCAGCACATGGCCAAAACTGAAACCAACTCACTCTCCTAACTTATCAACTCTCTCAACCTTAATCTAAACTCTATCTTCAAACCTATATTTGATACTAGCCCCAACTCTCAGGATACCAATTGATTCCCTCTACAAAGCTATACTAGGACAATCAATCTAACTCACATATTCCTCACCCTTCCTCAAATACATTAATGTGACACATTAATCCTCATATTTCCTCTCAACCATGTGGCCAATTCCCAGTCTAACAGTGGCCTCTCTTGGCCAACTGCTAACAGCGGGCCTAGGCTATCACACTCAAATTCAGGTCCAATTAGGACCTGTCTACTGCTCCTACTGCTGCTAAGGCCTGCAGCTGTAAGGCCAAGCCCCAGCTTATTCTCCACTGCTCTACAAATGCAAGCCAGGGCAAGCCAAGGCTGCTGCTAAGGCCTGCAGCTGATGCACCTGCAAGGCCAACCAAGGCAAGGTAAATCAGGCTGCTGTTGCAAAGCAATCCAAACCAGGCCAGGCCAAAACTGATACCACTAACCCAATTCACCCTACATATGGCAGTACAACCAAAGTATTCAAAAAGACATATACCCAAGCATATGAAACTGAACACTAAGTTCACATGAAGAATTTGAAAATAATATCAATATCCCAACTGGTATCAACCAATTCACAGTCCAAATCGACATGAGAAGGTATTGCAAAAACCAAGGGAATACAAACACCAAACTGAGAATGACATGGGCAATTCAATCCGATATTTAAATTAAAACTGGAAGTGTCCTCGAGCATGAAACTGGGATTAATTCCACAGTTCATAACTGAGATCATAACCATCAAATTCCAAATTCAAATTCAAAATAGAAAGAAACCCAAAACCTGGAAAGGAGTATTTATGTTAACCATATCAATTCGAAATCAAATCCCAAACTCAGGTTGAGGTGTGTGTTGACAGATTGAATCAAAGGAAGGTGTGTGTAGCACAGAAGTGAAGTTGTGTGTCTATATGGCACATACTTGTGTGTACACAGGAATTCATAGCAGCAGTGTATCAAAGTGAAACTGAAATCAGTTGTGTATCTCAGAAAATGTGTAAACAATCAACATATGTAACATATATATACTCAAATTATATGTAAAATGAACTATCACATAGATACCTAGAAAGCTGAAACTAGTGAACTACAAAACTCTGGACTGACACAAGTATCAGACAGTTGAACAATTCTAAACCAAAACCATGTCGAAATCCTATTTTCAAACACAAAACCAAAACTTAACTTGTAAAACCAACTTAACAGGAATCAATACGTATGTAGAGTTAATATGATAATTAAAAACATCATTTAACATCTGTTTAAATTAGGAATAATCTCGAAACCGAAAATTGGTTCCCTGTATCAGAACATTCTCGAAAACCCAATTACACATTCGAATTTCAATACAACTTCAACAAGTGGTTCATAATCGTGTGTGAATATAATATGGTGTTGTACAAGTTGATTCGTGTCCACAAAAGTGGACACGACGTGTCCAAAATGTGAATCATACAGTGTGTGAAAAATTTACACAGGGCAGCCCCGTGCACGTGTGCCAGTCGGTCCAGGACACGACACACGACACGAGACACCTCGTGGTCGTGTCTAGGGGTTCGCCAGGTATAGGGTTAGGTGTCTAGGTGCCTGATATGTGTCCACGTGGACTGTGGTGTCGTGTCGAGCAGCATATCAGTGGGTCGAAACTAGTATGCACAACACTGTACATAATCAGTGCAGGTCAAATTACTTCGTGCACACAAAACGAGGAGTCGTGAAAATTTACAAGTGTCGTGTCAGTCACTAGGGGAACGAGTCCACAAAAATTGGTGTCAAACCATTGCGTGTCGTGTCCGCAATCAGGGTCGAGCAGCAGGACACTGCACGGTCTCCTCGTGCACGCGTGTGTGTTCAAATATGGACACGAACGTGTCCAAAAATATGTTCAAAAGGAAACGAATGTAAAGTACACATATAGATCTAGGAATTCCTTCAAAAAGATTTGGAAAAACAGAAGTAAAATCCCTCTCAGGTATTTCATCAAACACCTAGGCAACACTACGACACGTGTTAGATACAGACACCAAACGGACACGAATTCCATCCAAATTTTGGGACACCTAGGGGACTCCTAGATCTAGCCCTACATGCAAAGAAAACTAAAATTTAAATCAATTTAGAGGGTTTTACCTATGTGTGCAAAAAGCTTGGAAAAGCTTCAAATGCGGGATTCTTCCTCTTGATGCCAAAAGCTCCAAATTGTCCCAAAGTTGGGATTAAATTCCACATTCAGAAAATAAGAGGAAATTAGGTTCTAATGCAAGAAACTAGGATTAAAAAGGAATTAAAATGGATTTTTGGGGATTTTTGGAAGAGGGACAATACCTTTTTTTCTAATGTTGAAATGAAAGAAAGAAGGAGGCAAGCCCTAGAGAATAAGTGTTTATATAGGGTAGGGATCCCTATGGCTGGTCATTTAGGGTTTGGTAAGGGTTAGGGCTTCTAGTTATGGGCCATGGGCCAAGTCATGATCAAATAAATCATCAAGCCATAAGTCATTTCATGAAACCATAAACCATGACTTAAATTCACTAAACCAAATCCCCTCATTCTAAAATTAGTTTCTAATGACTAAATGTAGGTTACCTAAGTTAGACTAGGGTCACCATGGCTAGGGTTAGCTTCTAGGCTAGTTCACTAGGTCTCAACAAGTCAAGTCAACCAAAAAATTTACCAATTTAATAAATCACCAAATAATTCAAATAAGTCAAAATGACCAAATTACTCCTAGGCTAAAAATAATAATTAAATCATCCTAATGACATGGTTAGGCACTAGGTCATGCAGTCTCTAGGGTTTTACTAGTTGCACACCAAAATTATAAGTCATGACATAAAGCAGTTTTTTAATAGTTTAAAAATTATTAAAAATCACCAAAAATCATAATGTGAAATAAATATAAATAAGTCATGAACTCAACACTCGCGAGCCGCATAGACCGCAGTCTCCCAGCCGCATGGGTTTGCTTCCTTTGATCGCATAGTCATTGCTCCCCGCAGCCGCATGGGTTGCTCCTCCCCGACCGCATGTACTTGATTGGTCAGCCAGCCGCATAGACCCATCCCCCGCCAGCCGCATGAGTTCTCTATCCACCTGACCGCATGTCTTGCCTTTCTCATCCGCATGACTGACTGATCCTCGAGCCGCATAGACCCTGATTCTCTTCCAGCCGCATGCGATCATTCCTGGCCGCATATGCCTTAGTCGTATGGCTCTTCTATAGCCCTGTGTATTAATATTTTATTATATATTATGCCCATTTTATATCCTTACGCCTTTTGTCATGAACTTGATAATCATGAATTTATTTAATATGTTTGGAATATAATAATTGAGCATGATATGACAGTGATCCGTAGTGGTGCACTCCTGGCATGACTAACCTGACATGACCTGATAGTGGCCCGTCGCGGCGCACTCCTGACCCCTAAACTGGATATGTTAAACCTGACATAATTTTTTTGATAAGCTGTTGCGACGGCTACCTGACATGATATGACCTGTATAATTAATCTGGACACCTTGGGCGATTGTGCTTGTACAAATAATCCAGTTCCGTCTTGCATCAAGTCTAGGAGGGGACTCCTGAGTACCACGGACAGGCGTACCTATTGAAATGGACTAAGGCTAAAATAACGAGATTAATACATTAGTCATAAAGAGATCTCCCAGCTACAGGCAATCCCGTTACCTGGGCACGCCTTGGGATCTGTGGCCTGCCGTCGAGTAGGGCACATTTCCAGCACAGTGTCATGTGTTGCACCCTGCAAGCTACCTAAGGGTACATGCATTTTCTGGACGATGTACCCACCTAAAATCAATCCTAATCTTTTAACCCGGGTAACCTGGATGGTCTGCAGGGCTTGTGGTTGTGGAATAATCTTACTGCATATTGTTAGTAATTAGGCTTGTGACAACCCTAGTTAGTTAAAGTATCAAGTCGTAATTCTTGCTTGGCCGTAAAATGATTGGATGGAGTCTAACCAGTCTAGTCTTTCCCTGATCCTGATTACTGCATGACCAGAATGCTTGTATTTATTTTACCGATAAATGGTGAGAATTCCAAGTTCTGTTCAGACGAAGGGTTACAACCCCGATCCTTGTTTGGTTTACGGGTTGTAACCTGGTTATCTGAATAGCTCCATGGTTATCTCGTCGTATATCATCCTGATGTATTTTCTTTATTTCCGGTTCTTACTTTATTTATACTCTTGTGCTGATTGCTGGTTTTAGTTCCTAAGTGAAGCCTCCATTGTGGCACTTGCTCTTTCTGGGGTCTGATCCAGCTGGTTTTGTGTGGCCAGATCTCGGAGCAGCTCCAGAGGATCTACCGACCTTCCAGCCAGATGGTGGCCACTAGACGGAACCCTGGCAACGAGTGGGTTTATTTTTTATCTCCCACTTTATTGTAAAAAATATTCTTTTGAGGCGTTTAGCCGACGAGCACCTGTTAGCTCAGTTGCACTTACTTATTGTCTGCCTACGGGCTGTAACATGATTAACAGATCCTAGGGTTGATCATGTATGACTAACTCTTGCTAGTCCTGACATTTTGTAACGACTAGCTTCATGATCAACTGAATATGTAATGTTTGGGACGCCTTACTATTGTATATTTAATGATCATACATCTTGTAACTTTTACTTATTTGCTTGTGATTGAGACAATAGGCTTGTTCATGACCTTAAGAGACTGCTGGCTTGTAGTTAAACCCTCATGTATCTAGACAGCCGTGACCGTATAACGAGATGGAATCCATTTCATATACGTAGCTGGCTATGTCTGCCCCCGCTCTCCAGTATTCTGGTTCTGGACGTGACAAGTCAAAATTACCAAATTACCCCTAGGCTAAAAATAATAATTAAATCATCCTAATGACATGGTTAGGCTTTAGGTCATGCAGTCTCTAGGGTTTTACTAGCTGCACACCAAAATCACAAGTCATGACTTAAAGCAGTTTTTAAATAGTTTAAAAATTATTAAAAATCACCAAAAATCATAATGTGAAATAATATCAATAATTAATATTTATAAATACAAAATCTCAAAAATACCCTAATCTGGAAAACTGGGTGTTACAATCCTACCCACCTTATAAAAATTTTGGTCTCAAAATTAAGATGATCGTACCTCTCCTAGGTCAAACCCCCAATCAATCAAAGTCGAAGCAATACAATCCTACTGGTCGTGATTCCACACTCGAGCAGGGTAGCTACACTATCTAGCAATCACAAGCAATATCCTGGCAGGTACTAAGGGAAATCACATATGAAAGTGGGGAGGAAGAACAAGAAGATCAAACCTGCTAATCCATCACCTGCGACGTCAGTCTCCTCGGCTGCCATCGTAAAAGCTCCACCCCTCTGGTGCTGAGCTACAGGTGGCCTAGCTCCTTCAAAAGGAGGTACAATGGGACAATCTATCTTCTGGTGGGCAGCTGACCCATAGAAATAGCAAATCTTCAACCTCTTCCTGCACTGCTTCCAAATGTGTCCTGGCTTCTTGCAGTAGGAACAAATGATCGCCTTCGGGTCCTGACCCCGATACTGATGCTGTACCTGCTGAACTCCCACTGGTGCCCGCGTCTGCTGAATCTGCACATGAGGCCTCTTGGCCTGGCCTCCGCTGCTGCTGATACCGTGAGTGTCCCGTCCCCTCTTGAGCCTCAGCTCAAGATCATCCTCGGCCAATAAAGGACCCGTCAAAATCTCTTCGAAAGTGGCATCCCTGTTGCCCTTGGTCAAGGACTTGACTTCCTTGACCAGACCCTTCCGGAACCTCTGGGCCTTCGCCGCCTCGCTCAAGCCCTCTACGAATCTGCTGAGGCGGCCAAACTCTCCAGCGTACTCCTCCACTGACAGGCTCCCCTGTACTAAGATCTCGAACTGCGACTCCAAGGCTCTGAGCGCTGAATCTGGAAAAAACTTCTTCTTGAAGAAGCCCTTGAACTCCTTCCAAGTCTGTCCAGCTACCCCCACCCTGGGGTCTGACTGATACCAGGTGCGAGCAAGATCTCGCATCCGGCTAGCTGCTGCCTCTATCTGGAGATCTCCCGGTATCCGGGCCAAGCGAAAGACTCCTCTATATGCTCGATCCACTCGTCAGCATATAAAATCCCCTCTGTCCCCAGGAAGTCTTTCGGGCTCATCTTCTGGAACTGCTCTATCCCCGGTGTCCTCGGCTGCTGGATCAATGGTCGAGCTGCGACTGCCGTAAGGGCCAACTCCATGCCTCGGTCCTGTCGGGCCTGCTGCTGGTCCATAAATTGCTAGAAGTAGGCGAACATCTGTGCCGCATCCACGTGTCCTGTAGGCGGCGGCTGCTGGAACTGCATCTCTGGGATGACTGGGTCCTGCCCCCGAGCTGTTGAAGGCATACCCCTTGCTGCTGCTATTGAAGTCTCAATATGGGCAGAGGTGGCAGGAGCTGCCGCCTCCTGACCCTGCAGATCTGGCTGAGAGGTGGCAGTCTCCTCTACAACAACTGCCGCACCAGAGCGATGTGATCGTGTCTCCACCATCCTGAAGACTTATCGAACAAGAAAGTAAATAATGAGCAGGAATCGATATATCAAAGGAGGACAGTTATTTCAAGGAAGGCAAATCAGTACGATATATAGATGGCATAATTTAAAACAGAATTTTCCTAACTGTGATTGAGTGCCTCTCCGGTAAAGCCTCTCTCTCAGTCTTATCGCAGGCTCACAGCAGTACAACTAAGTCGCCGTACTACCACAATATCGCACTTAATGCGACTCTCGACCTGCATGGGCCACCACTAAAAATGTGTCACGACCCGCACCCACTGTGAGGGTACGAGTACGTAACAGCGCCCAGCCTACACCGCAGTGACGGCGGTAGAACGTTGTTCTAAGTCTTTAACTAACCATCAACTCATGCAGTATATAGTGTACTCATCATGATCAACTCCGAACGGAGGACAAGTATAAGATACGGTGTAACTCAATCACAGTCTAAGCACGATAAGATATTACCGAATATAACTAAGAAATTGAAGACAACAAAACTACTATTAAAATAACAACAAACTCAAACAATTTCAAATACATCTCAAGTCTCAAATCTCTATATACAACTCCAGTTCTAAACAGGAAACTAAAACAAGACAGACTAGCTAAACTCCCGATCACTCCTGAGTGTCGGGGCCAAAGGTAGCTAAGCCATCTCCTGGTCTGTAACATGTAGGGCATGTGTCCTCAGGGCAATCATCTGTAAAATTTACAAGAGGTCCAGTCAGGACAGGAAAGAGCACATCTCATCTAGAAAACCCAAGTAAATGACAGAGAACTATAAAGCAGTTATAGACAGTTATATTGATGAAAATGACAGTTTATATTTAGGTGATGGTAAGAAAGATAGATAAAGTGCAAGGAAAGTAAATACTAAACAAGAGAAGAATCATAGCAATGAAGACTGTAAAAATAGAACTAGCTGAACCAGGGTAATATGATATAAAGTCCAGACAACAATGTAGACCAGTGTAACTCCAATGTAAGTCCAGTACAGGATGAATCTCATACAAGATGAATCCAGTAAGGGACGATTCTAGTTATAGTGATCAATGATTCCAGGATGAGTCCAGCCTATACTCTAGCAGTGTGTTTTAAAATACCGAGATCGACATGTAAACGGCTATAGGTAATCTGGCACATCACACACCTGGCCGGGTGTGAGATGGCTATCATTCCAGTATGATTCCAGCAAAGGGTGATTCCAGAAATGGGGTATGTCTACATGTCTTACTCTAGTATTTTCCCTCCCAGCAAGTGAATCCAGAATTACGACACAATGATTCAAGATGAGTCCAGCCAATATTATGAAGATACCAGTAAATGATTCCAGCAGGTGATTCCAGTAATAGAAGCCGGAAATGATGATACCAGTAATAGAGGCCAGAAAATAAATGTGTGTCGTATACATGAATCCAGAAATATCCACACGTATTGTAACAGAGAATCGCATACAACTAACTAGAACTGAAGTACAGTAATTGACAAGTAAATGAGAGAACTATCAGAGAATGTACTCGCCTGATACTCTGAAAAGAGTAGTATAATATCAGATGTCTGTACCGGAGTCACAATGTCCTAAATAGAGCAGTACAGGTTATAATATGTTTAAAAATAAGGTAAATGGAGTCTACGATGCAATCTACATGATTCTAAGTCAATTCTAGGTCAAAGTCACTCTAAGTCAAACCTGGTCAACTGTCTAGGTCAAACTAGGTCCAAGTCAAACTTGGGTCAACCATAGTCAATTACACTAGTCAAACTAGGTCAATCTTAGTCCAATCAAGTCTCACTAGGTCTAACCAAGTCTATACTAGCATCCAAGCACAATCACAAGGTTACAAAGCAACACATATTCATATATATGTATATACCATATATATATATATATATATATATATATATATATATATATATATATATATATATATATATATATATATATATATATGTACACATAGGCTAAGGTATTTATACATGCATTCATTCATACATACATACATACATACATACATACATATATATTTAGCATACTAGCATTCTACATTACCCTTATTCATGCTTGTTCATGTCATCATGCATCCATACATATATAGGTGTGATAGGTTTAGGGATTAAAGCTAGTGTTTAACATATTTAATGTAGTGAAGTAGGCATGCATATAGAGGGGGGTATCTAGGTTAGCACATTGCTATCAACTAAACTCAAACTACTTCTAATGTATCACAAAGCCTATCTCTATATCAACCTATCGACCATACATACTCTAACTGTTACCTAGAGAACTAATTCACCACCCAAACCTAATCTCTGATCTCTATATCCTAACACCAGCACATGGCCAAAACTGAAACCAACTCACTCCCCTAACTTATCAACTCTCTCAACCTTAATCTAAACTCTATCTTCAAACCTATATTTGATACTAGCCCCAACTCTCATGATACCAATTGATTCCCTCTACAAAGCTATACTAGGACAATCAATCTAACTCACCTATTCCTCACCCTTCCTCTAATACATTAACGTGACACATTAATCCTCATATTCCCTCTCAACCATGTGGCAAATTCCCAGTCTAACAGTGGCCTCTCTTGGCCAACTGCTAACAGTGGGCCTAGGCTATCACACTCAAATTCAGGTCCAATTAGGACCTGTCTACTGCTGCTAAGGCCTGCAGCTGTAAGGCCAAGCCCCAGCTTACTCTCCACTGCTCTACAAATGCAAGCCAGGGCAAGCCAAGGCTGCTGCTAAGGCCTGCAGCTGATGCACCTGCAAGGCCAACCAAGGCAAGGCAAATCAGGCTGCTGTTGCAAAGCAATCCAAACCAGGCCAGGCCAAAACTGATACCACTAACCCAATTCACCCTACCTATGGCAGTACAACCAAAGTATTCAAAAAGACATATACCCAAGCATGTGAAACTGAACACTAAGTTCACATGAAGAATCTAAAAATAATATCAATATCCCAACTGGTATCAACCAATTCACAGTCCAAATCGACATGAGAAGGTATTGCAAAAACCAAGGGAATACAAACACCAAACTGAGAATGACATGGGCAATTCAATCCGAGATTTAAATTAAAACTGGAAGTGTCTTCGAGCATGAAACTGGGATTAATTCCACAGTTCATAACTGAGATCATAACCATCAAATTCCAAATTCAAATTCAAAATAGAAAGAAACCCAAAACCTGGAAAGGAGTGTTTATGTTAACCATATCAATTCGAAATCAAATCCCAAACTCAGGTTGAGGTGTGTGTTGACAGATTGAATCAAAGGAACGTGTGTGTAGCATAGGAGTGAAGTTGTGTATCTATATGGCACATGCTTGTGTGTACACAGGAATTCATAGCAGCAGTATATGAAAGTGAAACTGAAATCAGTTGTGTATCTCAGAAAATGTGTAAATAATCAATATATGTAACAAATATATACTCAAATTATATGTAAAATGAACTATCACATAGATACCTAGAAAACTAAAACTAGTGAACTACAAAACTCTGGACTGACACAACTATCAGACAGTTGAACAATTCTAAACCAAAACCATGTCGAAATCCCATTTTCAAACACAAAACCAAAACTTAACTTGTAAAACCAACTTAGCAGGAATCAATACGTATGTAGAGTTAATATGATAATTAAAAACATCATTTAACATCTATTTAAATTAGGAATAATCTCGAAACCGAAAATTGGTTCCCTGTATCAGAACATTCTCGAAAACCCAATTATACATTCGAATTTCAATACAACTTCAACAAGTGGTTCATAATCGTGTGTGAATATAATATGGTGTTGTACAAGTTGATTCGTGTCCACAAAAGTGGATACGATGTGTCCAAAATGTGAATCATACAGTGTGTTAAAAATTTACACAGGGCAACCTCGTGCACGTGTGCCAGTCGGTCCAGGACACGACACACGACACGAGACACCTCGTGGTCGTGTCTAGGGGTTTGCCAGGTATAGGGTTAGGTGTCTAGGTGCCGGATATGTGTCCACGTGGACTGTGGTGTCGTGTCGAGCAGCATATCAGTGGGTCGAAACTAGTATGCACAACACTGTACATAATCAGTGCAGGTCAAATTACTTCGTGCACACAAAACGAGGAGTCGTGAAAATTTACAAGTGTCGTGTCAGTCACTAGGGGAACATGTCTACAAAAATTAGTGTCAAACCATTACGTGTCGTGTCCGCAATCAGGGTCGAGCAGCAGGACACTGCACGGTGTCCTCGTGCACGCGTGTGTGTTCAAATATGGACACGAACGTGTCCAGAAATATGTTCAGAAGGACACGAATGTAAAGTACACATATAGATCTAGGAATTCATTCAAAAAGATTTGGAAAAACAGAAGAAAAATCCCTCTCAGGTATTTCATCAAACACCTAGGCAACACTACGACACGTGTCCGATACGGACACCATACGGACACGAATTCCATCCAAATTTTGGGACACCTAGGGGACTCCTAGATCTAGCCCTACATGCAAAGAAAACTGAAATTTAAATCAATTTAGAAGGTTTTACCTATGTGTGCAAAAAGCTTGGAAAAGCATCAAATGGGGGATTCTTCCTCTTGATGCCAAAAGCTCCAAATTATTCCAAAGCTGGGATTAAATTTCATATTCAGAAAATAGGAGAAAATTAGGTTCTAATGCAAGAAATTAGGATTAAAAAGGAATTAAAATGGATTTATGGAGATTTTTGGAAGAGGGACAATACCTTTCTTTTTCCAATGTTGAAATGAATGAAAGAAGGAGGCAAGCCCTAGAGAATAAGTGTTTATATAGGGTGGGGATCCCTATGACTGGTCATTTAGGGTTTGTTTAGGGTTAGGGCTTCTAGTTATAGGCCATGGGCCAAGTCATGATCAAATAAATCATCAAGCCATAAGTCATTTCATGAAACCATAAACCATGACTTACATTCACTAAACCAAATCCCCTCATTCTAAAATTAGTTTCTAATGACTAAATGTAGATTAACCTAAGTTAGACTAGGGTCACAATGGCTAGGGTTAGCTTCTAGGCTAGTTCACTAGGTCTCAACAAGTCAAGTCAACCAAAAAATTCACCAATTCAATAAATTATCAAATAATTCAAATAAGTCAAAATGACCAAATTACTCCTAGGCTAAAAATAATAATTAAATCATCCTAATGACATGGTTAGGCTCTAGGTCATGCAGTCTCTAGGATTTTACTAGCTGCACACCAAAATCACAAGTCATGACTTAAAGCAGTTTTTAAATAGTTTAAAAATTATTAAAAATCACCAAAAATCATAATGTGAAATAAATATCAATAATTAATATTAATAAATACAAAATTTCAAAAATACCCTTATCTAGAAAACTGGGTGTTACAGGAGGATGCAGGAAGCATTGTCCCCTGCCCCGGCTGTGCCGCCACTTGAGCCTACAAACTCGATCCAGCTGGAGGCCCTTCAATATAGGTCGGAAGAGAACGAGGCACATGTGCTTCCATCAGATCCCCTTCAGTAGAGTTTGCCCCGACAATGTCCATCACCGTCAATGAAGGGGTGGGACCTGTACGTCCAAAGTAACCATCAATCAACTTAACCCGATGGATGTGCTGATAGAGTAAATAAGCTTCCGAACTAGTCAAGACTTGGCTTATCTTACCAGCGAAGAATTATGGAGGCTGAGATTCGCTCACAACTACCGTGGTTTTCTCACCAGCAACCTTCGAATAGAAGGCAGTCGGTCCTTCCGACCCAGCCACCCCAGAAGGAGATGCAACTGGGTCGATATCGCCTGGCCGAGAGTCGACAATCTCAGGGACAGGATCAGAAGGACCCACATCACCTTGGGTCGAACCCCCAGAAACATGAGCGGCCTCCGCTGCCACCGAGAGGACCTCAGCAGAAACGGTATCGGTGCACACGTCGTCGATCAAATTATGTAAAGCCGGATCGATCGCAGAGGCAGCCGCCGGCTCTGAAGACTCATCTTCTCCTGACGCCTACAAAGAGCAAAAGAAGATGATTTGGCCATAGTTCAAAAAAAGAAGGAGAAGGTAGTTGAAATTCAAATCACCTCAGAAACAACGTCAACATCCTTAATAAACAGCCTGCGGCGTCTTACCGCAGCTCACTTCGTGGAGAAGGTTCTGCCATCATCAGTGAACATACGCCTGCTTCGCTTGCACGAAGGACCAGGCACAGTAGGTGGTTGATCCTCCACCACCTCGTCAGGCACAGCAGGCGGCTGCCCCGCCACCACTTCATCCGGCATAATAGGTGGCTGATCCCCCACCTCTTCGTCCAAGGGATGGAATGAATCATCGGCATCCTGCTCATCATCCTCTTCGCCCGTCGTAGTGGATTCCGAGTCCGGCATAGGAACCATAATCGCCTTTTTCTTTCTATTCTTGGACCCCTCGGGTTTTTCTGCCAAGCCAGTACCATCAATAAAGCTGGTACTCATGTCAAAATTAACGGGAGGCTTGCTCTACGTAACATGATAGAGGGCCACCATATACAAAATCTCCCCTAACGTATTAGCATCGGGGACCGAGAAGCTAGCTCGGGTATGATCCGTACTGTAATAATGCCAGGCCCTGATACCATCAAGGACGCTGCCATCAAAGCCCAGGCAAGCACTGGGACAATCAAGCAACAGATGGCTATACCCGAACTGGCGGGAGAACCTGCTGGGCAAGTAGGGCTCCAGGTATACGTTATTGCGGTAACGATATACCAGGTACGCTGGACGAATAGTGCGCAGCCAAAGGAGCATCTTTTCAGATAAGAGGAGGGGAGGTTCAGTGCCATCAACATGTACACCCATCACTTCTCTAGCGGTAAATTGAATAACAGATACAAAGAAGTCGTGTCCGTCTACTCTCGCCAGCGCCCTCCGACAGGCTGGCATGGTGTCATAGTCCCGGGGCTGACGATAGTATCGAAAGAGGAAAGCGTCATCAGCGGTAACACCGTCTTCTGCTCCTGGCCTCATTAACGACCGATGATGCATCAATAGCCACCCTATTAGATAATCGTAGGGTAGCTCTATTTGCTCAAAGTCCAGTGTCGTCTCGCGGGCAATAACCTTGGATGAAAAGGCACGGAGGTCGTGGTGTATGCTACACACCATGGCCGGAAGAAGGGCCTGCTTGACTCTAAAGACCAGCCTCATGGCAGGAAGGATGAAGTGGCGGCTGATCCTTTCAATGGAACCTGCCCCTCCCGAAACTACGGAGTTTCGTAGCCACACTATCAAGAATTCGGATAAGAGCACTTTCTCAGACATCTGCCAGGTACCGTGGTAGAAATAGCTGAAGGAGTCAGTTCGACTCCCAAATTTATCACTGGTGGACCTCGACCTCTTGGCATTGGACATCAGGTTTTTTATCTCCTCCTGGGTTTGAGGACTTCGGAAAGAAACCCGGCCAGAGGGACTTAATTTGAAAAGATATGAGACCCAGGACGTGGTATGGGGAGCGTTTCCTTCTGAGCTATCGTTCTTCTTGATAGCCGTTTGGTGACAGATACTGTAGTGGCATAGCAGTTCCCGGTACACGGCAACGAAACCCGGGAATCGTCGATCCAGATCTTCGAATTCCTCATTTGTCTGGATGTACACTTCAAAGGTCTCGTCCTCCCACGGCAACTTAGAAACAACATACATTTCATGGAGAGCAAGTCCCAACTCCCCTCCGGGCGCAAAAAAAGTTCTCGTTCGCCCGGTTATACATTTCCAAAAGAGCCATGAACAAAGGCTTGTTGATGGGTAACCCGTAGCAGGTGCCCCGGATGGCGTAATAGAGGTCAATCTCCCGAAGGAATGCCTCATATTTCCTCAGGATCCATGAGGTCAGGTTAGCCCATGTAGGGATGGGGTTTATCCAGTTCAGAAACGATAACCTGCCAACAGGATAAGACCCTTTGCAAGCGAGCTGATTCAGGAAGGTATCGGCTAGAGTAAATGTGAAGTTGGGACCAGATACATTTATGAAGGTACCCGGAGTCAGTCCCATCACACTCCGACTGACCGAATCCCTGCTCGCATATGCTGACCCAATATTTTTATTGTAATAGATGTTGCCCACGAACATCCTCGATTGGGTTGGAGTTAGGGAGCCCACCATTTTCCTGCTCAATTGTACCATATTGAACCATGAGAGGGAAAAATAACGTTCCATTTCGGGAATATGGATCTCCATCCCGTCCAGAGTAAAATCCCAGCTCTCAGAAATGTCCAGTACTCGGGGGTTCTTTATGGATAGAGCATCTCCGAAGAGAAAGGCTGGTTTCAGATACTCTCCTTCCAGCCTTCCCGAGTTCATCATAGTACAAAGAAAGTGGAGAGGCTGGTTCTTGATGGCGCTCACCCTCTCCACAGGCTCATCGGTGGGAAGCTGATCTGACACATGTCGAACTAAGTCGTCGAGCTGCACACCCATGGCATATTGGGTTGAACCCACCAAAAGCTCTCCTGCTGGATTGATTGGCAGATCCACTGAAGAAAGACAAAAGAAGCGAGATAAAAAGATGGTTAAAATGAAAACACTTGGAGTTTCTTAAAAAGCTCCCATGTGCCTATGCGGCTCGATTCAATGTAGCCTTATACGGCCCAATTCAGTTGGGTTTCATGCGGTACTGCTTCGATAGAGCTTATGCGGTTCGGTTGAGGTTATACGGTTCCATTTAGCAGATGAGCTTATGCGGCACGGCTTAGCGAAGCTCTATGCGGTCCAGATTCATCAGGAGCTCATGCGGTCCTGTTCAATGGGACTTCATGCGGTTCAATTCTAAAAGTGCTCCTGCGGCTCAAGTCCTTCTCATGAGGCTCAAACACAGGGCATGCCCCATGCGACTTAGATATGAGAGGGTCATGCGGCCCATGCAACATATACGGCTTCATCATGTTGAACTTAGGTAGTTTAATAAAGATGAAGAACGAAGGTTTGTGCATAAAATATGCAACAGAGCCATAGTTTTTTTAGGGTTCAAAGCATTCAATATTCCATCCAATCCTTACCTTTAAAAATAGGATGGACGTCAGGGTGCACTTTAGGCGTCGTGGCCGACGAAGAAGCCGCTTTCTTGCCCTTCGCCGCGGCAGAGGCAGCCTTGGAAGACTTGGGGGCCATGGTCGTCCGACGTCGGAGAAGAAAAATAGAGACAGAAAATTAGGGCAGCAAGAGTTGAAGACGATAGAGAGTAAAGAAGTCTCTCCATATGAACATGTTCCTATTTATAGGCAAAAGGAGGGCGATTCGATCCGCGTGCAGCATGAAAACTGACTCTTCGGTTATCGAGACGAACCGACTAAATAAAGATCAAACTCTTGGGATCCTGCCCCGAAAAGCGGCTTCAAAATCTGACGGCAAATCAAAGGCAATTAATGCAAAAGATTTACATACGTGGCAGGATGACGTGGCAAGAAGCCCATGCGGCCAGACAGCCTATACGGCAAGACAGCCCAGGCGGCTGGTTGGTCAATGCGGCTCAGATGGACAGCCGGCTGAGGAGGCCATGCGTCTGGGACGTCCATGCAGCCAGAACACCCTATGCCGCCAGAGGAGTTTATACATAGCCATGCTTCTTATTCAAAGTATTTCAATTTTGTAAATTGAAAACTTTGAAGGGGGTCTTGTAGAAGCATGGAAAAGAATAAAGAAAGGTATATGCGGCCAAAGATCTCAATGCGGCTCAGAGAGCCCATGCGGCTCAGGGGTCCATACGGCTCAAGCGTCTATGTGGCTCGGATAGACCTAGAGCCACATGGCCTTCAACAGCTTTTCCTTTCATCTTTGGCTGTATTTAATGCCCTGACGGCTGACAGCTCTGACAAATGATAGCTCTGACATAAAGGCACAATAATGACTGACATAAAGGCGTGTTCCTAGGAAAGAGAAGAAAATCTTTTCACAGCTGGCAGAATCTACTAAGTCCCGAGGCATGCGGCTGCTGTATTTGTGTGGCCACCCACTTTATGCGACCGCCCACTTCATGCGACCGCCCACTTCATGCGGCCACCCATCTTCATGCGGCTGTATCTTTTATGCGGCCTCCCGTCAGCATGCGGCTGCCCATCTTCATGCGGCTGTTCATCCCTATACGGCTGCCCATCTTTATGCGACCGTTCATCCTCATACGGCCCACTCATATGCGGCTCTGCCAAGATGACCCAGTGAAGACACGTGGCACTTTTTACGATGATTGAGACACGTGGCAGTCTTATCTTCTTGGAATCATGGGTGCTAACAAATCCTAACAAAATCAGATTTGTTGTAATCACCATAATTGCCCAGATTAAGTCAAATCGAGCAAATTAGACACGTGGCAAGCCATCATAAGTCACGAATATTCATAGAAATTATCATTAATTGCCCATAGAGATTTGATGTAATCTACATTAATTACCTAGAGTTGCTACAATCAGAATGAAGGGCCCAGATTAATTGATCCTTAACCGCCGACTTATCAAGGAGGCAATTATTGCAAACCCTAATGATTGCATCCCACTCCTATAAATATCAAGGTGTCATTCCCTTGCGGAGAGGACTTTTCTTCGAAGAGCACCAGAGCACCTAGAAAGACTTGAAGAGAGAGAGCAGAGAGACAAAGACACGCACAGAGAGCATCCTGAGAGCATTTCTTCCCCGGAGCTAAGGCTGCATCCGATCGTCCAAGGAGTAAGGCAGATCTGCCGTCACTTTCCCGAGCCTCTACCGTCGCCCCCCAGAATTTAAAATAAATAATTGTACTTAGATTGCTGTACCTAGGTTTTCGTCCCTAGGCTTTCTTTGTACATGTGAGTTTATATTGTGAAGTAAAAGTCCAGTCCTCCGATAATTGTTCTGTTCTTTTATATTTCATGGCAAACAACAGCGTTCTACTGTCGATACTGCGGCGTAGGCTGGATGTGCCTATTTTTCGTGTCCTACACTGGGTGCGGTTCGTGACTCTTTTTAGTGGTGGCCTATGCAGGTCTAGATTTGTAGTGCGATTCGAACTAGAGTATCACTACAACCTGCAGTAGGATATAGGATATAGTTTTGAGGTACTCAATCATATTTAGGAAAAACTCTTATCTAAATTTATGCCATTTAAACTTTTGCTGATAATTTCTTTCCTTTGAAATAACTGTCCTCCTTTGATTTTGTCGCTTCTTTCTCAGTATTGATTCCTTGTTTGATCTGTCTCCAAGATCGTGATTGAGACACGATCGTAGCACCCCATTACGGGAGGTACGTTAGAGAGGTCTGCCACTTCTCGTTTAGTTCAGCCGGGACCTGAGACGACTGTGCCCCTAGTATCGACTCATGTTGGAGCCTCTACAGCATTCGGGGTAGCACCTCCACCTGTTCGAAGTCCGACCCCAGTTATTCCTGAGGTGCTTCAGCCGTAGCAGTAGCCACCTGCGGGATTGGTTGACGCTGCACACCTCTTTTCCTTCATAAAGCAGATCTTATAGTCACATCAGCAGAAGCAGCAGCGCCAGACTACTGACTTTCGTCAGGGTATAGATGATGCCTACCAGCTGGTCAGGACGATAGTGGAGATGGTGGCTGCCCAACCACAGGGAGGGCAGGTTCAACATTATCAGCCGAAGACACGAGGAATCCAGGAATTCCAGATGATACATCCTAGAGACTTTCGAGGAATAGAGGGGATCTTATATGCCGATGATTGGATCGAGCATATCGAGGAGATATTTCTGCTGGCAGAGATACCAGCTCGTTTTCAGATCGAGGCGGCAGGCAGCCAGATGCAGGACCTGGCGCACACTTGGTATCAGACGGACCCTAGAGTGGGTACCGAGGGACAGAATTGAGCAGCCTTCAAGAAGATTTTCAAGGAGAAGTTCTTCGCAGACGTAGCACTGGAAGGAATAGAGCAGCAGTTCGAGAGTCTGGTTCAGGAGAACCAGACAGTCGAGGAGTATGCTGTAAGTTCTGCCTGCTGAACAGATTTATTGAGTATCTGAGCGAGACGACGAAGGCGAGGAAGTTCCACAGAGGTTTGATCAGGGAGGTCCGGTCCTTGACGAAGTGTGACCGGGATGCTACTTTCGTAAAGATCCTAAGAGGAGCCATGACAGCAGAGGACAACCTAGGGCTGAAATTAAAGAGCGGTCGGAACTTTCATAGAGCCAGTAGCAGTGGAGGTCCGGCCAAGAAGCCCCACTTCCAGCAGTAGCACCAACAGAGGCAGTTCCAATAGCAGCCTCAAGGACAGCGTCGGGCACCTTTTCAGCAGGTGCAGCAGCAGTACGCCCCCAATCAGGAGCAGACTACCAGTTGCCCTTTCTATAAAAAGTCGGGACAAGAGTGGAATGATTGTAGGAAGAGGTTAGGAAGCTGCCTACTTTGTGGTTCATCAGAGCACCAGCTGAGGGAATGTCCAAAGGCTTTTGGGCACACAGTTCAGGGAGGAGGAGCCAAGGCTCCAATAGACCAGCAGAAGGGACCAGCCCTGCAGATGCAGCAGCAGAGGTTCGTTCAGCACCAACAACAAGCCAGGGGAGGCCAGTAGCGACGAGCATTCACCATGGCAGCAGAGGATGCAGAGGCTATTGGTGAGCTGATTGCAGGTTTTGTTCTTCATGTCTCCTTTCCCGTTTTCGTATTATTTGATTCTGGGGCTTCCCATAGCTTTGTGTCAGTATCTTTTGCTATTAGACACCATCTTGCTTCTGAATCGTTGCCTAGGACTTGCAAGATTACAACCGGGGGTGGCATCATCCTCGTTAGTGATATTTGTAAGGATCAGAGAGTAGTTTTGGGATGCCGAGAACTGGATGTGAGTCTGCTCGTAATGCCATTACCGAACAATGATATAGTACTCGGGATGGATTGGTCGAGCAGATACCATGCTAGTATATATTGTCACGGTGGCAGAGTTCTTTTTCATCCGTCAGCAGAGCCAGAGTTCAAGTTCGCCAGATGGGAGGCGAAGCAGAGCAGCGAAGTCTTCTATGGAGTTTCGGTTGAAGAGCAGACAGTGCCACATCTATTGATAGCAGAGTTCATAGATGCCTTTCTGGAGGACTTGCCAGGACTACCACCGGATAGAGACGTTGAGTTCTCTATAGACTTAGTGCCCGGTGCAGAGCCTATATCTCAGCACGTGTATAGGGTAAAAAATAGCGAGTTGGTGGAGTTGAAGAAACAGGTGGATGAGTTGCAGGACAAGGGCTTTATCCGATCTACTTCTTCACTATGGGGTGCACCGGTGCTTTTTGTACCAAAGAAGGACGGGACGGTACGGATATGTATCGACTACAGGGCACTCAACAACCTTACGATCAAGAACAAGTACCCACTACTGCGGATCGATGATCTCTTTGATAAGTTGAGCTGAGCTAGGGTATTCTCGAAGATTAATCTGAGGTCAGGCTACCATCAGGTGAAGGTGAAGAGGGAGGATATTCCGAAGACAACATTCAGTATGCGGTATGGCCAGTTCGAGTTTATGGTGATGTCGTTTGGGTTTACTAACACCCCAACGGTATTCATGAACTTGATGAACAAGGTGTTCCACCAGTACTAGGACAAGTTCATGGTGGTGTTCATCGATGATATCTTGGTGTACTCTAAGACCACAGAGGAGCATAAGGAGCATTTGAGAGTGGTTCTGGAGACTCTTAGTAAGGAGGAGCTTTATGGCATGCTCTTTAAGTGTGAGTTCTTTATGGATCGAGTTGACTTCCTGGGTCATGTTGTGACTGGAGATAGGATCTCAGTTGACCCAAGGAAGATTACGACAGTTGAGGCGTGGACAGCACCGAGTTCAGTTGCGGAGATCAGGAGCTTCTTAGGATTGGCAGGCTACTACAGGAGGTTTGTTCAAGATTTCTCCCAGTTTGCGGAGCCATTGACTAGGCTGACCCAGAAGGACGCAGAGTTTCTTTGGTCGAAGAAATGTCAGGTGGCTTTTGATGAGTTGAAGAAGCGGTTGACGACAGCTCCGATTCTGATATTGCAATCAGGATCAGGCGGGTTCACTATCTATAGTGACGCCTTGGGGAAGGGTTTTGGATGTGTCTTACAGCAGCATTTGAAGGTAATTGCCTATGCTTTTAGGTAGTTACGTTCGCATGAGAAGAACTACCCTACCCACGACTTAAAGTTGGTGGCAGTTATCTTTGCTTTGAAGTTGTGGAAATACTATTTGTATGGAGAGCGGGTAGAGATTTTTACATACAACAAAAGCTTGAAGTATGTGTTTACACAGAAGGAGCCCAACATGAGGCAGCGTAGATGGTTGGAGTTGATGAAGGACTAAGACATTTCACTACAGTATCATCCAGGAAAGTCCAACATGGTTGTCGATGCTTTGAGCAGATATTTGACAGCCATGTGTTTGACGGTAGATTGTTACTTGCTAGTAGATCTGGAGAGCCTAGGGATCGAGGTGCTAGTGCCAGGAGTGGAGATGCTGATATGGGGTCTGCAGATTCAGTCGAACTTGATAGAGAGGATCAAGTCGACTCAGTTCGATGATGTTGCTCTACGGTGCATCCGAGAGCAGGCTCGAGCATGATTGGTGGATGAGGAGTTCACCATTGTAGAGGATGGCACATTGAGGCACGGTTCCAGACTGTGTGTGCCTAGCAGAGAGCTTCGGGAGAAGGTTATACAGGAGGCCCACCGATCTCAGTACTCTATGCATCCAGGTGCTAACAAGATGTATAGGGATCTGAGGGAGCATGTATGGTAGTGTGGGATGAAGTGGGAGGTGGCACGCTTTGTCACTAGATGTTTGGTCTTCCAGCAGGTGAAGGCAGAGAGGCAGAGGCCAGAAGGTTTGTTACAGCCATTTTCTATTCCGGAGTGGAAGTGGGAGCTGTCACAACCCACTCCAACTTTTCGGGATACGAGTACGTGGCCAAGTCCAGCCTACGCTTCAACATCGGCGGTAGTACGCTGTCTGGACTCCATATAAATCCCAAATACAACAAATATCTTTATTTTGCTCATTTACAATAATTATTTTAATTACAATTCCAATAATACATTCAAATTTGTATACAGATACAAATCCGCTACATGTGACTATTCTAGCTAGAATCTATGGCTGCCCTCCAAGATAGCTCTAACTCCACCCGAAGGAACCCAAAGCAAGAGAGCAAGTCATCGAGAATAGTCATCAAGAATCTATCAACTAGAAAATGGTTATCCAGTCAGGATTGGAACAAGTACAAGTCGAAACCAACATGATACAAGTACAATATAAAGCAATATAACACTAAACATGTGAATTAATGATCAATGGAAAACACGAACAATATGAATAAGAAAATATGCAATATGATAAACGACATAAGAAGGTAGCGGAAATGAAAAGACAAATAAACTCATATAAACCATAATAGTGCATGTGTCATGAGAAGTACAACGTTCCTACACATGGACGGCTTGGGCGAAGGATGAGGTTATAAGGCCCGCCTCCGTAAACGGGAGAGTTGCCAACAATACAATCTGGGCTTTGTCCATGTGCCTAATAATTATACACCTCTAATATCCATAGCTCACATTCATAAAAATACGGTCACGATAACAATCACGATAACAATTAGAAAACATTAGTCAATGACTCAGTCTCGTGTGTAAAAAGTCAAGATACGAAAAATAGCATGTATAAGTGAAATATAACAATATAAAATAAATGCATATGAAAGCGTCAACAAGTACTTGCCTCGATTTAATTTGAAGTTGATTGGCGTGATATGATCATGTTGGCACGAAAATAGTCTCAGAAGTCAAACTACGCAAGATGAGTTCAATTGATGAGACGGGCCTCTAAAATAAAATAAAAACAACTATTTTGGAAAATTGTTGAGAAAAATATATGATGCGTACTTTTTCATCAGCGTTCCGAAACTTCAAACGTATCGTGATTCCGATTCCTGGTTCTCCCGAAATCTCGAAAACACCGAAACGTGTCAAATTTCGGACAACTGACACTCCACACATTTCCCAAAAAATTAGGTTAAAATTATTTGAAAATAAATTTTATATTCAGAAAATATACCTCGAGATGGTTACAACAAAAAAACTGGAGGTAAAACGGAGTCCGGAGTTGGATGTTATGGCCCTTCGAAGTTGGTAAAACATTTGAAAAGAAAGGCTGAATTTATGACGAATTTGGGGTAATTATGATAAAAAAGACAGAAATTTTGGAAAGGAAGGTATGAAAGATGATTTTATTTTATAGGTTCAATATATATAGATAATCAAAAGCAATTAGTGAATTAGGATATGATTAGAACTCAATCAATAAAGATATGATTAGGATTACCAACTAATTTGGATAGGAATATGATTAGTTTAAATAAGAAATAATCTATCTAATAGTAGATATGATTTAAATAGGATTTGAATTTCTAACGGACAAGTCTCTCCATAAATTTAAATCGATAAATTATTTAAATCCAAATCATATGAATTCAAATCCAAATCTAAATCCAAACCAAATTCAACATAATAACTTTAAGATAAATTTAATGTTTATCAAAGCAATTTAAATCATATAATAGGTAAATCGTAAAATCAAATAATATTTCAAATCTAGATTAGATAACTCTTAATGCCACAATTAGTCACCATAAGTATTTTGAATAATTTTTGATGTTATCAAATAAGGTAAAATATATTTTATAAATATAAATCTTATTCAAAATAAGTTACTAAATATTTTTATTGCTCCAAAAATAATCATGATTTTCAAACTATTTTTGAAACCGATATTTTTTTTTGAAAGTCCAAACATAATAAAAAATAACTTTATAATTTCAATAATAAAGTTTCAAGAACAAATATTTATTAAAACTAAATAGTACATTCAAACCGTTAATTACAAACTACATTTTGAAATGCATAAACAATAGTAAATATCTTTTACAAAGTTTCAAAAATAAATTACTTTCAAACACAATAAAATAAAATAAAATAAAATAAATTTGAGAAACAGGGGTTACAAATCTACCCACCTTAAAAAAAATTTGTCTTCGAAATTTAAGGATGACAAAAAAAAATAGGCTTGGTTGGTCAGGTGAAAAGATAGAAAAATTTAAAAAGGAATAATGATCAATGAGATAAAATATTTTTTTCTTAATAAGAAGATTGAAAAAGAAGGATGAAAGAATGTTTTCAATGGATATAGTTCGGAGGAGTATTACCTACATGACATCTAAGTTATCACTTATCAATTTTATAAATTCGTATCCTCAAGAATATTAAAAACAATTCCTCAAATTCAATCATTTTTTTAAATCACTAACTCAATTTAATACCGTGATGTAGCAATCAAGAATATCATTTTATCAAATTCACAACCCTTAATCCAACTTGATAAATATTTTCAGAATCTAACTTCACAAAAATTTAAATTCCTTAATTTTATTTTAAATTCAAAATTCAACATTTTCATAATCTCCTCAAAAATTTAAATTCTATAAATTTTTAAATCATACCTCAATTTTATTGATAAAATCAAAATTATTTCTTTTAAAAATTAAATATTCAACCTTATTAATAATTCATCGATCATATAGAAATTTATACCACAAAATACCAAAAGCTAAAAATATCATCTTCAACAGTAACCAAAATATTCAATTTATCAATCGAGAATTCTATCAATCATTGATTAGAGTCATTTATCAAATCACAATTTCAACTTCATCAAATAGGGCATCTCAAAATTCAACGAATATCACCACCTTAATCATGTAGCCTATGTAACAACCTTAACTACCCATACAATCAATTCAAAATAATTCTATGGGTTACCTACGGTGTACCTAGTCCTAGGCCTAGTCATTTTTTTAAAAACAAATCAACCTAATTGTGAATGAGCATCCTAATCGCAGGCTTGCAGTAGTACGACTAATATAGGTACTACCACAAGTTCGCATAAGTTTGCAAAAACGGACCTACGTGGGACACCATAAAAACTTGTCACGACCCGCTCCCGCTTTTCGGGATACGAGTACGTGGCCAAGTCCAGCCTACGGTGCAGCCTCGGCGGTAGTACGCTGTCTGGATTCTATATAAATCCCAAATACAACAAATATCTTTATGTTGCTCATTCATAATAATTATTTTAATTACAATTCCAATAATACATTCAAATTTGTATACAGATACAAACCCGCTACATGTGACTATTCTAGCAAGAATCTATGGTTGGCCTCCAAGATAGCTCTAACTCCACCTGAAGGAACCCAACGCAAGAGATCAAGTCATCGAGAATAGTCATAAAAAATCTGTCAACTAAAAAAATGGTTATCCAGTCAGGATTGGAACAAGTACAAGTCTAAACCAACATGATACAAGTACAATATAAAGCAATATAACACTAAACATGTGAATTAACGATCAATGGAAAATACGAACAATATGAACAAGGAAATGTGCAAAATGATAAACGATATAAGAAGGTAGCGAGAATGAAAAGACAAAAAAACTCATAGAAACCATAATAGTGCACGTTTCATGAGAAGTACAATGTTTCTACACATGGACGGCTTGGGAATACGATGAGGTTATAAGGCCCGCCCCCATAAACGGAAGAGTTGCCAACAATACAATCTGGGCTTTGTCCACGTGCCTAATAATTGTACCCTTCTAATATATATAGCTCAGAATCATGAAAACACGGTCACGATAACAAACACGATAACAATTAGAAAATATTAGTCAATGACCCAATCTCGTGTGTGTAAATAATCAAGACACAAAAAATAGCATGTATAAGTGAAATATAATAATACAAAGTAAATGCACATAAAAGTGTCAACAAGTACTTGTTTCGGTTTGATTTGAAGTTGACTGGCGTGATATGGTCATGTCGGCACGAAAATAGTCTCAAAAGTCAAACTACGCAAGATGATTTCAATTGATGAGACGGGCCTCTAAAATAAAAAAATAAAATATTTTGGAAAATTTTTTAGAAAAATGTATAATGTGTACTTTTTCATCAGCGTTCTGAAACTTCAAATGGTTCGTGATTCCGATTCCCAGTTCTTCCAGAATCTCGAAAACACTGAAACGTGTCAAATTTCGGACAACTGACACTCCACAAATTTCTCAAAAAATTAGGTTAAAATTATTTAAAAATAAATTTTATATTCAGAAAATATACCTCGAGACGGTTACAACAACAAAAACTGGAGGTCAAACGGAGTCCGGAGTTGGAAGTTATGCCCCTTCGAAGTTGGTATAACATTTGAAAAGGAAGACTGAATTTATGACTAATTTGGGGTAATTATGACGAAAAAGAGAGAAATTTTGCAAAAAAAGGTATGAAAGATAATTTTATTTTATAGGTTCAATATATATAGATAATAAAAAGCAATTAGTGAATTAGGATATGATTAGAACTCAATCAATAAAGGTATGATTAGGATTACCAACTAATTTGGATAGGAATATGATTAGTTCAAATAAGAAATAATCTATCTAATACTAGATATGATTCAAATAGGATTAGAATTTCTAACGGACAAGTCTCTCCATAAATTTAAATCAAATAAATTATTTAAATCCAAATCATATGAATTCAAATCCAAATCTAAATCCAAATCAAATTCAACATAATAACTTTAAGATAAATTTAATGTTTATCAAAGTAATTTAAATCATATAATAGATAAATCGTTAAATCAAATAATATTTCAAATCAAGATTAGATAACTCTTAATGCCATAATTAGTCACCATAAGTATTTTAAATAATGTTTGATGTTATCAAATAAGGTAAACTTTATTTATAAATCTAAATCTTATTCAAAATAAGTTACTAAATCTTTTTATTGCTCCAAAAAATAATCATAATTTATAAACTATTTTCGAAACCGATATTTTTTTTGAAAGTCCAAACATAATAATAAATAACTTTATAATTTCAATAATAAAATTTCAAGAACAAATATTTATTAAAACTAAATAGTACTTCCAAACCGTTAATTACAAACTATATTTTGAAATGCAAAAAAATAGTAAATATCTTTTACAAAGTTTCAAAAATAAATTACTTTCAAACACAATAAAATAAAATAAAGTAAAATAAATTTGAGAAACAGGGGTTACATAAGCACATTACAATGGACTTTGTTTTGGGATTGGCGCGTACGCCAGGAGGGAAAGATGCAATTTGGGTCATCATAGATAGGTTGACCAAATCAGCTCGTTTTTTGCCATTTAAAGTGGGTTTGTCTACCGAGAAGCTAGCAGAGATGTATATGCGGCAGATTGTCAGGATTCATGGAGTTCCGGTAAGCATTATCTCGGATCGGAAAAGTTGCTTTACTTTCCATTTCTGGCGGAGTTCACAGACTAGTTTTGGCACTTCGCTCAAGTTTAGTACTGCATACCACCCTCAGACGGACGGAAAGTCAGAGAGGACTATTCAGACACTCGAGGACGTGCTGCGGACAAGTATCTTAGATTTTAGAGGTTCCTGGGAGGATCACCTGTACTTAGTGGAGTTTGCATACAACAACAGTTTTCAGGCCGGCATCGAGATGTTACCGTTCGAGGCACTGTACGGACGTAGATGTCGTACACCCTTGCCTTAGGATGACGTTGGAGAGCGAGCTTTATTAGGACCTAAGATAGTTATGGATGCAGTCGAGAAGGTGAAGCTCTTCAGGGATCAACTTCCCGTGGCGTAGGACAGACATCGACATTAGGCCGATGGCCACCGTAGGCCGTTGGAGTTTGAGGTACAGCTTAGAGATAGGATTAGAAGTAGGATTGTTTGTTTTGTGATTTTGTTGATCATGTTTGATTATTATAGCTAATTTGAGACCTTATTTGTGATTAGGTTAGAGATCTGATTTTTTTGAGGATATTTCCGACACGTAGTACTACACATTTTTGTGGAGGTGGAAAGCTTAGCCCGCGCTTCATCGGACTTTTTATTATCAGCGGAAGAGTCGGTGACGTGTCATACAGGCTAGACTTGCCACCTGTATTACTGGGAGTCCATAACGTATTTCCCGTGTCACAGTTGAGACGGTACGTGGCGGACCCTAGCCATGTACTCGATCATTCAGAGATCGAGGTGGGACCTACTCTTAGCTATCCAGAACAGCCTATACAGATTCTCGATCGATGATAGAAGGTACTGAGGAACCAGACGATACCCTTGGTTCATGTCGCATGCAGGCATCATTCTCCAGGAGAGTCTACCTGGGAGAGGGAGGATGAGATGCACGAGCGATACCCATATCTTTTTGGACCTTGAGGTATGATTTTCTATCCTGCACATCAGTTTAGTTTCGCCTTTCAATTTCAAGGACGAAATTATTTTAAGGAGGGTAGACTTGTCACTACCACATTTTTAGCTTGGGGGCATTTTGGTCATTTTTGACTTTTTGTAAAATTAAATTTTTATTAATTAAATATGTACTAATTATTTAATTAAGCCTTAACCTAGAAGTTAACCTAATCTAAATATGACCATGAGATTTGATATTGCTTGAGAACCTTCTAAGCTAAGTGCCAAGATTAGAAATATCAAGATATTGTGTAAGTATGATATTTTGGTTAGATTTTAGTAAAGGAAACCTAGTTTTGTTTTTAGCCTTTGATTGGACTTGATTTGCATAGAGAGAAGCTTAGCCACACATCTAACTTTTTATCTAACCCTAATTCCTACCTATATGGCAGGCCACAATGGGAATTACCCCCTATAAATAGCAACACATGAATTCATCTTACCTCTTTTAATACCTACAAGAAACCCTAACCTAGTTCTTCCCCAATTTCTTCCACTTAATCCAAATTGATCCCAAATGGAGTCAAATCAATTGCATCGTCTTACCCTACAATAGAGGAGGCTAGTGGAGGCTTGCTAGCAAGGTTTGAGGACCATTGGACCATAGCAAATTGGTAGAGGAGCTCATTCCTAGGTTTTTACATTAAAATTGAATTCTTAATAGGTAAACCTATCTAAACACTTTAAAATCATGATTTCTCTTCATAGATGCCTACAACTAGGTGTCATAACCCTGTAAACCAAGTTTGGTAGGATTGTGTCCATTTGGTATGCGTATCAGACACGTATAGGAGATTTTAGATGGGTGTTTGATGAAATGCCCAAGTGAATTGTTTGTTTGTAATTTCTGAAACTATTTACACGATGTGATAGCCCTATATGTGAGGAACACAAAACCCTAACTCTGAGCATATTTTAGTGTCGTGTCAGTGTCCAAAATTAACACGAACGTACAGCACAAGGCCACGCACGGGTGCCCTGCTATGGTACAGTGATTGTGCACTGTAAAGGCCACGTGGCAGCGTGCCACTTGGCATGGACGTGGGGGCAGTGACTGACAAGTTAGCCCCTAGGTCTCATGACCTATCGTGTCGAGTCAGACACGAATTTATTCGTGCACTGGTTTTGTACATGGACTGTGCACACGAGTTTTCTCTACTGATACGCTTTCGTATCTTATGACACGGCTAGATTGGACACGTTGCAGACACATGAGTCCCTAGCCATATACCTACCCTAGCTATAGACTTGACCACGAGACCTAGGATCGGACACGTTGTGTCCTATTGAGTCTGACACCTCCACACGAGATAACCTTTCTCACAGTTCTGATACTTATATGTTGTTTGGTTTGACACTGTTTTGGCTTGGGGGTTGGACACGAGGACACGTCTATAGATTGACACAAAATGCTAGACACCTGTACACTTTGTTTCACTATTATACTTCGAATTTGTTGGCTTAATTTGGGTTTTCAATTGAATATTTCATATGAACCTGTCATTATCAGTTTTGGGGATATATCAATATGTTCGGATTTTCATCTATGATAACCTGAGATTGAAAACTGAATAAGGGATTTGAATCATAGACTGATATTGGGTTTCGATATGCTAACTAAGTTTGTATCTTAACCTGAGTACTAAACTGAATTTGAGTTCACTTGAACCTGAGAATGAAATCTGAGTTATACCCAAATACATATAACAGATTTTGATGTTTGATAGATAACTGAGGACTGAGTTTAACAGAAAACTGATTTGTATGTATACATGCATGTTTGTATATGCAATATGAAAACTGGATTTGATGTGGATTGATGGGTTTGATATTTAAAAATGGGAATTGAGTTTTTGGTTGAAAACTAAAATATGAGAATAGATGCAATTACCTGAGAACTTAACATTTATAACCTAAGTTTTGTTATGATATCTGGTAATGAACATGAGTTAACTTAACATGTATGAAATCTGAGTATGAATGTTAAACCCTGAGAACATATACATAACTGAGTTTTCCTTAATGTAGATAACTGAGTTTTTATATCTGCATACTCACACACCCCTACATTCACCCCTATCTCTCACACTCTATACCATCCTAACACTACACTATATGCCACAGCCTCGTCTCACATTACCCTCACTGTCTACTGTCCAACTGGACAATATCACACACTCACCCCTCTTTTCAGTAACACACACACTCGCTTGTGTTGTCCTTTCCTTCTCTCTATATATACACATATGTATGTGCCTATATATATAGCTTCCTATATATATATATATCTAAGTATTTGATGTATGTGAATGTGATATATATGTAATATATATATAGTGCTATGATATAGTTTGTGTGCCGTGTTAGCTAATGTGGTTTAGAGGCTATGTGCTATATTGTTAGCTTTATGGTATACTTGATATTCATGTATACATAGGCTTTGGTTTTGGTTAGGCGTAGAATTATATAACCTAGATATTGGTTAGCCTAGAATTGTTTAGACCTACAATGGACTAAGTTAGACTAGTTGACCATGGTTGACCAAAATCTAAATAGTTTGACCCAGTTTGACTTTAGAGTTAACCAGAGTTGACCAAGAGTTGACTTGGGCCCAGAATGACCTAGAAACATGTAGATGTATTGTACTCTTCATTTATAATCCCTTTGTATACATTATGACTTGTGTTGCTCTAAATAGGAGTCGGATACCTCATTTCGGACAATATATTCTCATCGGACATTCGGATTTTAGGCGAGTACATTCTATGATCGTTTCATACTTGTTAGGATTTATATTCTTGCTCTAGATTACTTTACTTGATGCTGTCAAGATGTTATCACGGATTGGTAATATATGGTATAACGCCCAGTCCCAAAATATGTAGGACTAGAAACGTAGACATGCCAGCCGTATAATAAATATACGTAATTTGTAAAATATAGTAGAACCATAACTAATCTCATCCACACAAAAATAAATGAATAAAAGGTATCATATAATGATAATGAATCGTCTTGATACAATATGTTGGGCGGAGACAAATCCACTACCAACAAGTATGGAAAGAAATACATGGTAATGAAATAATTTTGGCGAACGAGCGAAGACGATCCAGTTGCAATCATCCTCAAATAAATAGAGATGTCCATGGCTTGAATACCTGCGAAAGACAAGAGCACACACATGGCAAGATAACCAGGTCCTCAGAGGGACGTAACAAGACACGTAATATCATGCCATAAACTGGATATAGTTAGCTCAACAGAAAATTGCATATGTCTAAACAGATAAAGGTCCTTAACTATTCTATGTGTAAATGCATTTTGAAGACAACGTTCCACACAAGGGCTCCCGAGACTAGAAACACGGCATGTTAGCGTTTCAACCAAGGCACTAGTGGCATCTAGAGAAAAGTAAATGCACGGCCCATTAGCACTCGAGTGAGGGCTAAGGGGCATCTAGAGAAAAAAATAAATGCACGACAAGTAGCTCTTGGGTGAGTCATTAACGGCAGCTAGAGGAAAGTAAATGCACGGCACATTTGTGTTTCAACCGAGGCACTAGTGGCAACTAGAGAAAAGTAAATAAGTGCACGGTGCACTAGCTCTCGGCTGAGTCACAAATGGCAGCTAGAAAAAAGAAAATGTGTGAAAGCCCCTGCGCCTAATAACTGTCTTCACCCTCCCCATGCACTACTCGTCCTGAATCCACACCATGATATTTCTAATAACCACTAAGTCTTCTAGACAACTATATTAGAAGTTATATCCTAACGCTCGTCCTGTACGCACCGATGTACGATCGGTACGCAAGTCCGAATCTATATGAGATACGTGACATCGTGGCACACGTGTCGGCCAATGAATACGGCACAAACAAAGGTGGTCCATTAACTCTAGGCCAATGCATAAAGAAAACTACAATATAGTAATTTGTAACTACATATGGTTTTGAAAGAACAACTTATAAGAATTAAAACATACATGATATTGAGCAAGAAATTAAACAGTGAAGGCAAAGGTGTCTTGCCTGGTGTTACGCCTGGTATGGTGCAATGATCCAACAAGTCATGTTCTGTCCAATAGCCATGGTCGATGCAACATGATCTGAATTCGCAAGAAAAGACGAATTTGGAATTAGTTACGATTAAGGTTGACAGACAGTGAGGATGTGTGAAGAAAAGTATTTATACCCCTTTGTAAAATATTCGTACTACTTGAAAATATCTTTTATTAGCCAAAATAATTTTAATAACTACTTGAAAGTAATATATATATTTTTTTTTGAAAGTAATATATATATATATATATATATATATATATATATATATATATATATCAATTTTTTTTAGGAAAGTACATTTTTATTGTATATCTATATATAAATACTTGAAGAAAACGAAAAAAAAATCATTTTTAACCTAAATTGTAAGTTCGTCAAAATATAAATTTATTGGTAGAAAAATATATTTTATTAGCTTGATAAGTATTTGAAAAAAAATAATACTAGAATTTATTTTATAATTTGCGAAGCTACATTTATATTTTTAGTCAACAAAATTTGTATAAGAAATTAAATACTAAAAACGATAAACCATTTTTCTATACATATTTATCAATATTTATACATGTTCATTTCTAATTCTTATTAATAAGAAAATGATATAATTAATAGTAAAATAATAATAATACTAATAATAATTCTAATGATAATAATAATAATAATACCAAAATTATCCAACTGTCATCCTGTCACACTTATAATACTAATAGTTGTAACTAATGATTATAATAAAACAAATGAAAACATTATCACACAACGAAACAATATAACACAGCTAGTGTTTTCCTTCCCTCGAGGGAGAGGGAACAATAGCCAGCAAGAAAATAAAAACAAAGCAAGCAAAAGCAAATGGAGATAAGTAATAGAAAAGGGATTGGTGAGGAACTTCTAATAGAGAGACTTGCAATTTTGAGAGGGAGAGGGAGATGGAGAGGGGCTTACAGTGTGGTGGCCGGAGCTCCTCCGGAGGTCGCAACGTCTGTACGGTGCTGTGGCAGCTCAGATCTCACCCGAAAGTGCGGCGGAGTAGGATGGGGAAGCTGGAGGCGCTGTTTGGGGGCTATGAAGGCGGCACGGAAGTCGGGGGCTCACCGTCGGCGGAGGGGCACGTCGACGCTGGAGCGGATGGGGGTTACCAGCGTCGGCAGCGCGTCTGACGGTCGGCACGCTAGAGGCAAAGTGGACGATGGGGTTTATCCAGCAGGTATGCATCAGCGACGCTGGGAGGCTCCTGCACGGCGGGGCTGATCCACGGCGGAGGGCCCTCACAGCGGAGGCGGCGGCTGCCGGAGTAGGGCAACAGCTCGGGAAGTCGGAGGCGATGCAATCGGGTGGTGGTCCCATGCGCTGTGGCACCAGGGTTTGGGCGACGCACTAGAGGCGGTACGTCGGACTCGATCGACGGATGGGGCATGCGTACGGCGGCTGCGGGATTAGGTACGTGGCTTTCCTCCTTTCTTCTTCTATGGGTGATGGTGGTGGCGTGTTGAACTGGTGGTGGTGTCGGTGACGGGTTGACAGAGATGGTGGTGATGTGGTTGTTAATGGCGGTGGTGGTTGTATGATGATGGCGACGGAAGATCGGGGATGGGTACGGTGAAGGTTGGGCTGTCGCGGGTTTTGGTGATGAGAAGAGGAGGAGGTACTGGCGCTGCATGGCCTGGCCGGGGGAATTTAGAATCATGATGGTCGCAGGGGGTGGTGGTGCTTGGTGGTCGGGGGTGTTGGCAGAGGCGAGGCTGAGCTAGAGTTAGGCTAGGAAAAGGATTGGATTGTCGGGTTGGATGTGTCGTGTCGGGGGTGTCCGACACGGCTGGGTGGACGTCCGGGATTGTCGGACGTGACAGAATTATTGTATATGTTTGGTGGGGATGTAGTAGACGGGTGGCACAGACACGATGCACAATTTGTGGATAGAAAAATTTATGGAGGAGTACCTCTCCTTTTATAGGAGGTGGAAATTCCCTGTTGGATAGGAATTGGGAGGATTTAAATCCCAATTAGATAATTCTATTCAAATCAAATCTAAATTCAATTTAAATTCTAATTTTAAATCTAGATAATCTAGACTCAAATTAAATATAAATTCTACCTTTAAACTATTTAAGTTAAATCCATAAAATCAAATCAAAATTTAAAATGGCCACAATAACTTCCAAATATATTTTTCAAATTACCAATAATATTAATTTCGAAAATAATAAATACTTTTAAATATCTTTTTGAATAATAAAATATTAATATTAATAAATCTTAAAAATTACATTTTTATTTATAAATAAACTAATAAAATATTTAAGAAATATATATACGTATGCACAAAGAATATTATTTATTATTAATGACTATTATAAACAAAGACTTTTTATAAATAAATAAAATAATGGATTTGGAAATGTTGGTATGATAGCTAAAATAATTATTACATATATTATTTTGAAACTATAAAATAATAAATAAAAAATATTTTTCTAAAAATATGTACGCTCACACATATTCGCACTCGTCGAGCAAATTCGATAATCAACTACGCAACGTACAAATACAAAAATATAATCAGTACCAAATTTATTATAAAAAATATAGTAGAAATTTAGGGGATTTACATATGGGCCTTTTCATGAGATGTTATCCCCCTCGGGAGCATCGAATACATTATGTCATGTGCTTTTCACGTATATAATGTATTCATGTGCTTTTACTATTCATGCATGTGCACTCATGTAATTTATGTACTCTCATGATCACTGAGCCCTCATGTTCAAATTATTTATATGCACTCATTTATTGAGCCCACGTGAAATCACGTACGTAACATAACTTGAATGGATCCTTGTGTATTAATTGGGGCATGGGTGAGTAGAATTGGTTATGTGGATTATATCCCCAGTAGATTATTCATGTGAACTCCATAGCTTATTCATGTGCAACCTAACTTATTTCTATAACCATATTGTGCTCTAAATCACTAGTCACTTATAATTCTTACCTATCTTGTATATATTTCCAGTTATCAAATATCTTCCTATTTTTATGTATATCTTACTTTATACTTCATATATCTTACTCTTTTGTATGTTTTATACTTTCTTGCCATGTTATGAACTGCGTGAGACGTATTGTGCTCATTTCTGTCCTGACTGGACCTGTTGAAAATATTATAAAGGACGATGAGGACTTCTATACCACTTACTACGGAGCCCAAATAAATGATACATGTGAGCTGATTCCATAGGAGGACCCTGCAGCAGTTGATGACACCATCCCTTTAGTCTAGGCTAGTTAGCTAGACAGTTATCTTATTTCTTGTTGTCTTGTCCTATTTTGATATTCTGAGATGTATTATTTTTGGATGTTGTTGTTGTGTCGTATAGACACTTAAACTTATTTATCTTCTATTTGTACTTCTTTTAGATTTCATATCTATCATATCATGCTGTTTCCACCTTAGATTGTGATTGAGATGTACCTTCTATATTGTCCTCCGTTTATTGAGTATATCTTTTGTAGTTACACTTATGCTATGTTAGATGTATGTAACCTAGGACAGCGTTCTACCGTCGATACTGCGGCGTATGCTGGACGTACCCACTTCTCGTGCCCCTACACTGGGTACGGGTCATGACAACTGATCGGTCCGATGATATCCATTCCCTATGCTTCAAATGGCCAGGCGGCCCCCATGGGGTGTATGAACTCCAAAGGTCGGTGCATGAAGTCAGCATACAACTGACATATCCGGCACTTCTTTGCATAATCAACGGCATCCGCCATCATAGTGGGCCAGTAGTAGCCCATGCGACGTAGTCGTTCCTTTAACTTGGGACTAGGCTGATAGGATCCACAAGTGCCATCGTGTGCCTCCCAAAGTGCTTCTTCTGCTTCTATCTTGGCTAAATATCACAAGTGAAGCCTATTGTATGAACGATGGTACATTATCTTAGTAGCTGTGTTGTAAAAGAACTGGAGAGAGCGTCTCTTGATAGAAGTAGCTTCCTTCAGGTCTTCAGGTAAGATCCCGTAGACTGCGTAGTCTATGAATGGGAATCACATGTCCCAAACGTCAACATTAGCGTCCATTTGTACTGAGTAACTCAGACACGTATGTAGATTGTTCTTCGGGCAAACTAGCTCTCGGCCTATTACCGTTACGGTATTTTAGGTTCCAACAGGAGCTGTTAGAGAAGCAGCAAGACCAGCTAGCACGTCGACCTCCAAGTTCTGCAACCGAGGTACATGTTCAATAAAGAACCCTATGAAGGTTGTCAATTGCTGCCTGGTGGTATGGAACCAGATCTTTATGTCGAACTTCATATTATCCTCAAAACTAATCGATAATCAGTTTCGAGTCGCCATAGGCTTTGATGCAGTCAACCCCCATCTTTTTAGCGAGCTGGAGTCCGATGATGAGAGCGTTATACTCAGCGACGTTATTGGTGCATGACTCCATGAGAGAATATGCACGATAGATGACCAAGCCATCGGGAGTGATGAGAACCACTCTGACCCCTGTAATATTCTCGTATTTGGGCCTTGTTCTTAAAGCACCGTCAAAGAACATGCACCAAACCAAGCTATCTAAAATGGCATTGGACTCTAGGACTTTATCAGGGATATCGTCGTAGAGCTTTGATGTCTCTGGCATGGGGTGTGATGCTAGGAAGTCAGCCAATGCTTGGCCCTTGACTGCCTTTTGTGGGACGAACACCATGTCATAAGGAGTCAAAAGTATCGTCCATGTGGCTAACCGTGAGTTTAAGGCCCCAAGCTTGGTCATAAGTACCCCGAAGGGATTGACCTGGGAGATGACATGGATCGTTTGTCCGGCCACATAATGGCGCATCTTCTGAATGGCAAAAAGCAGAGCAAGACACTCCTTCTCCACAGGATTATATCGATGTTCGGCTCCAATCATGGTCCTGCTAAGGTAGTAGATTGCTTATTCATGGCCTTCATTGCTTCTCTGGGCTAACAAAGCACCAAGAAAATGGTCCATAGCTCGGACGTATAGCAGAAAGGGCCTACACACGACTGGTGCTACCAGTACTGGAGGACTAGTGAGGTACTTCTTGATATCGTCGAACATGTACTGACATTTTTCTGTCCGAACAAAAGAAACCCCTTTCTTTATCAGTTTGGTAAAAGGTTGACATCTACTAGAGAGATTTGCTATGAATCTTCTGATATATGCCAACCGCCCTTGCAGGCATCGGAGCTCGCAGAGATTCTTCGGAGGAGACATGTCCAAGATCGTCTTAGTCTTCTCAGGGTTAATATGAATACCCTTGGCAATGACGATAAAGCCCAAGAACTTGCCACTGGAGAATCCCAAAAATGACTTGGTTGGGTTCATCTTCAGTTGATGTGTTGCATTAAGTCGAACACTGTTCTCAAGTCATCTAAGTGACTATATTTATTTTTGCTTTTGACGGCAATATCATCAACGTAACATTCTACCGTCTTTCGGAGTTGCTTACGGAATATGGTGCTCATTGCCCGCCGGTATGTTGCTCCCGCATTCTTTAACTCGAAGGGCATCACTGTGTAACAGTATATCCCTTTTGGAGTCCGAAATAAAGTATGCTTCTTGTCTTCGGGAAGCATCTTGATTTGGTTGTAGCTTGAGAAACCATCCATAAAGGACATACGCTCGAAGCCACAAGTGTTATCGATCATCATATCGGTTATCGGGAGCAGAAACTCGCCTTTTGGGCAGGCCGAGTTGAGATCCCTGAAGTCTATGATGACCCATATTTTCCCGTTCTTCATTGTGACTGGAACAATATTGGCCACCCAATCTGGGTTTTGTTCTTCGTGATTGGGTGTTGTTCTTCGCTAATACAGCTACTCTCTAAGAGTTTGTCGACTCCCTCATCGATAGCATCCATGATGTTGGGCAAAAATGCCGTTGTTGCTATTTGATAGGCTTAACATGGGGTAGGATGTTGAGACGGTGCATGGTGACTTGCGGGTCTAAACCCAGCATGTCTTCATCGCTCCATGCAAAGACGTAGATACATTCTCGTATTAGCTGTATCAGAGATTCTTTGTCTTCTCCTGTTAAGCTTTTGCTAATAAAGATGAGTTTCGGGAAAGCCTCATCTCCTAGTTCGACTTGGATGACTTCATCTTCAGTTGGAGGTTCACGATGTTTGAAGCGCCATTCCCATTGGGATCCGAGGCGTTTAGCCCATGGTTCATCTTTGAAGTATTCAAGCATTTGGTCTTCATCCTCGATTGGGGATCTGCGGAGACCATATTGACAGACAGTATCTTTTTAAAGGCTTGGCCGATACTGGTATCAGAGTCCCAGGTTGAGGTGTCCAAGGAATGTGAATGCATCGGAACATCCAGTTCAGAGCACTCCGACGTTGTTGTGGGTGTAACGTAACCCAACCCCCGGTGAGTGCGTTGGTAGCAATTTTGGGACTTTTTCTTCAGGGCACGAAGTCGTAAGAGAAGACGTCGACCTTTGCCATAGTTCAGTCCTCTGTCACTGTTCAATTCATAACCCATTTTTTAGATGAGGTCTTTGGCTTGAGTAGTGCAACGGTAGAGTTACGTCTTGCAATTATCGGGTTCTATTTCTGCCGGAACCAGTTGCTGCGGATGCTCCAATTGGTCGAAGATGATGGATTCCTCCTCCTTTTTCTTGTCTGGAACCAAGAAATAGGCGCCTCAGGAAGGGATAACTCGGCTTGTGAGGTTGGTAATTGTTACTTGTGTTTGCAGCATATATACAGTATTGTCTAAGAAATACCTAGTGTTCCAATGCGCACAAGAGCAATTCAAAGATAACTTCCTATTAATGAAATGCAAAATTTTATCCTGAGGGATTACATCGTCTAAAGAGTGTGCCTCGGTATTGGCGCATACGTAGTCTCCCAACTATTCATCTGTGAGTACCGGGGCTATTATGGGAGAAGGTGGAGGACGTTTCCACTTCAGTTTGACTACCAAAGGGACTGCAATCGGAGGTTTGTATGACCCAAAAGTAAGCTTTGGAGCCTTCTGGGAAAGTCTTATTTGCATGGGCTCCTGGCTAGCCTTTGACATGGTTGATGATGATCGAGCCGGAGCTTTGCCTCGGAGCTTGATGATGAGGGGAGCCGACGTCTTGGAAGGTTTCCCCTTTAATCGTACCTTTAACGGTTCTTCAGCGATAGCTGCGCTCTCTACTTCATCGTCGACGTCATTGGCATCGTCGTCCCATAGGACTGATTTGTACATATCAGCATCTATACAGTATGCTTCGAGTCCTCGAAAGGGATCGATATCAGCGAACTCGGTCTTAATAGTCCCGTCGCTGCCCACATACTTATGCATTGATGGAAAGTGGAGGGCACGATCATGTATTCATGAATCCATGGTCGTCCCAATAACATGTTATAGTTTATGTCTCCGTCAATGATGTAGCAAGTTACGTCAGTCTGGAGATCACCTATTTGGCACTTCAGGCAAATATTTCCCAAGGGTTCACTCTTTCCAGCATTGAAGCAACTGAATGTAGTGTTTGACGCGGTCAGTCGATGCATTAGTATCCCCAAAGCTTGGAGTAAACTCTGAGGGATGATGCTAAGAGAAGATCCATGGTCGATGTGGATGCGATCGACCTTAATGGCACCAACGTACCCTATATAGTACAGGGGTCGGTTGTGCCGGTTATTCTTCAGTAGCATGTCCTGCTGAGTGAAGGTGATGTGAGGGATCACCTCGACCACACTGTGACAATATAGACATTCAGCAGGTTTTCCTTGGGCGATTGCACCTGAGTGAGGAAGGAGTCGTATTTTGTAAAGCTTCGCTAAGGGCGTCTCGAGTCTCTTTGGAGAGACGGAGAAGCTCGAAGAGTGATAGTCGAGCCGGAGTGTTGGCCAGCTATACCAATATGTCAAAATTGTATGGCTTGATTAGCCCTATTGTCGAGTCTTTTCTCAGAGGCTTGTCGAAGTGAACCTCCTTCTGTTTTTGTTTATTGGTAGCAGGTGTTTGAGATGGACCTTCTTTTGATGTGTCGGAGGCATTGGCCGCAACGGGCGGAGGTGTTTCCTCCTCTGGAGCTTGGTTTTCTTTTCCTTAGTGAGCCGAACGAGTGGTAACCAGAGTGTCATTTATCGATGTAGAAACCATGCGACATGTCTTGACCTTCTTTTCCTTGACAAAGCGTGCTGTATCCACCATCATGTTAGGGGTGAGATCAAGGTGGATCCACACTACTTCGCCTCGCAGCATTGTAAATGAGATGAAGCCTTGGGTGTTGTCACGGGTCGGGGGAAGATTGACTACTTCCGTCATCGCTCTCGGGAAGGGGACTATGCCGTCTTGAGCCTCTATTCTCAGAAACCTTCCAAACTGGAGGGTGACCATGTTGGTGGTAACAGTCTTCTCTTTGTAGCCGAGTGAGATAACTTTAGCATCGATGAGGCGATGGATTTGTCATTTTAATACATAATAATCATGCGTCGAATGGTGGACATACTGGTGGTAGTGGCAGTATTTTGGATTGTCCACCTTTCCTACTTCATCAAGACGCTTAGGAGGTAGGAGCTGAAGTTTGCCACTCTTTGCCAACATATCGAAGAGTTCTAGTGTGTCTTTGTCATTGAAAGAGTAGGTCTCTTTCGGCCTCTGTGCTTCGTCGACTTTGGGTTTGCTGATGCCGAACCTTTGGAGATATTGACTAGGGGTGAGTATTCGGTTCCAACCGTACCGAATAACCAAAAACCGAAGTCGACCGAAACCGAATAAGCAAAACCGAAACCGAACCGAATTGGTCAATAACCGAACCAAACCGAATTAAATCGGTTCAGTTTTCGGTTTATTCGAGTTTTTTGGGTTTTTTTTGTTTTTTGTTTTGTTAATATATATAATAACTAAATATACCTAGATATATTTATTATATACATATAGTATATACCTCTATATATATATTTATATATATACCTATAGTATATATCTATATATATTTAGTATATACCTATATATATATATATATATATATATATATATATATATATATATATATATATATATTATATATATATATATATATATGAACTAAAATTTCTTATTCGGTTTTGGACCAAAACTGAAACCCAAAACCGAAACCAAAACCGAATAAGAAATTTTAGTATTTTCAAAATCGAAACCGAACCGATTTTTTTCAAAACCGAACCGAATCTCTTATTCGGTTCGGTTCGGTTCGGTTTTCGGTTTAAAACAAAATAATGCTCACCCCTAATATTGACGGTCATGGCTTGCTTCTCTTTTTCGTCTTTCTTGCCAGATGAGCGCTTCCCTTTATCTTCGAGAGAGGGGAAGTTCAGTCCCAGCAATGGTGCATCCTGCACTTTTCTTTGAGCGACATCCGCCTCTGTGATAAAAGGCGTCCACTCTACGCATGGAGCACTGTGCCACAACTTGATTGCAGGAAGCATGTTCTTGCGGCAGGAGACCATAAGCATAGGCTCAGGTATACCAGGAAGCAACCCCAAAGCATCCTGGCAGAAGCGATCATTGTATGTACATACAGGCTCCTTCTCCTTCTGGACTATGTTCGTGAGGGTCGACATCATCATGTCCATTCCTCCTTCGCAGAATCGATTGAGGAATAGGTTCTTCAAGTCTTCGAAGGATGAAATGCAGTTGTCCGGAAGGATGCAAAACCATTCGTAGGCCATCCCCTACAGGGCTCCTACGAATATGTTGGTGAGGAGCGCATCGTCCTTTGGAAGATATCTCATTACTGAGGTGAAGTACCTCAAGTATCGGCAGAGAGACCCCTTCGCATCAAACGACATGAGTTTCTGCAGATTATATTTTTGAGGATAAATCATTTTATCCCATTCGGCAGGATATGGCTGCTGAATCTCCATCTTTTGGAGTGTTGCTCGCTTTTCTTTAGCGTCATAGCGAGCGTACAACTCTTTGATGGCCTGCTGCATTTTATTCAACACTGTAGGCCCGGTTGTTGATGGAGTAGATGATACTGGCACTTCTTAGCTTGTGATGGAAAGCACAATATACCCACCGTTAGCCGCTGGGTCTGGAGCAGGAGTGGAGACAGTGGGGTTCAATTTCTCCATGATCTCTAGACGACAGAAGCTAAAGACTTCATAGTAATATTTAACGTGTTTAGGCTCTCCTCAAGAACCTTTATATGTTTTTGTTGACAAGAGCCTTCGCTGGTTTCTGCGTTGTTGTCACCTTCGGCCATAAATACAAACACCATGTGCAGGTAGGTAGAAGGGACAGTGGATCTTTCGCTCTCCAGTTCAAAGGTTGAGTCCAGTTGTCTTGAGAGTAAACTGGTAGGTTGCAATCATCTTCCAACTCATTGTAATTAATACCCCCAGCTTTTTGCTACCTGCGCCTGCAGAGGTATCTGTGTCATACAGCCCCTCATTGGATTGGAAAGCCGGATTATCGTAAACGGTAGGGGGTTGGCTACCCCCAGCTGCAACATCATCTCCCTGCGATAAGGATCCAGATCTGGCTCGTGTGCCTTGGAAAACACCCGTACTGGACACTATCATCTTGCTACCCCCATTCCGGTTCTTTGGCTTATTTGTCGAAATAGGAGGGTTCTTGGGAAGCTTCTTGAGAGACAAAAAACCCCGTGCCGTATTGCATGAAGCAATACGGAGTTCATTCTCCTGTCGCCAGATGCCACCGGTTGTAATCTTTGGAAGACGGGCTGCATCTATGGTGGCGACGCAGCTGTTTGGCAATAGCAGCAGTTGATGGTTATCTGGGTAGAGTTGTGTCTTGGTTTAGACATGTCATGTGCCGCATATCCCTTCCTCGCTTTATGCTTACGGGGAGTTGTTGGAGTCTCCAACCTTACACACCTTTCGTATTCGTAGGGAAGCTACGTGCAGGAGTGTGGATATGGAGATAGCTTCCCTCATCTGAGCTCCTACGCGTGAAGTACGCTCAGGTCCAGGTCAGAGAGTTGCTGACGAGGTAGACTCCTACCATGCTTACAGGAACACTGTTCGTACGAGTCTAACTTGATGGTAGGTACCCCCTGGCTTGAATCATACGTATGAGCGCTCAAGTAACAGCAGGGTTTTACCGGTTGAAGAATGAAAGCACTCAGACCAGTTTTGTACAGCTTTCTACTGCTGCACATGTGACTATCAATGCGGGCCTTTTGTCTGCTGTCGGCATTGCACTTTGATCGCGTGACGCGAATGCTCCCTTGGATTTCTTTCTACTACCCCTAGAAGGTGCGTAGTATTCAGAGTCCAATAAAGTGGTTGGCATAGCACTTTGACTGTGTAAGGCACTTGCTGCCTTGGATTTCTTTGTGTTACCCCTAGAAGGTGCATAATGTTCAGAATCCAACATAGTCTTATCTGATGGGTAGGCGATTTTGTTGAAGAAAGAAGTCCTCGGCTGCACAATTTCATCCTTCCGTAGGTGGGTTATTGTACGCTTCTTCCGGCGTTGTGCCTTCATCAAGCCTGCCATAGAGGAGCCATACTCCTTGCTGCATTTTCCCGAAATGGGAACTGAGCGAGGCGGCATGTCAGCAGTAGCCAAAATCTTCTTTGTGGCTTCGTCGGTCAGGGGGTTCTGGATCGAAGTCCCCTCAATCGTGCTGCTCGTCGCAGCCGCCTTCAGCACCCAGGTGCGTAGAAACTTCTTCGGTTTTACGAACCGCTTCGAAGGACTCGAATTCTCCTTAGAAAGGAGATCTTCAAAAGCTTATTGGTCGAAACATACTACCAACGTCTTCTGAGAAGATTCCAGCAAGTTGTTGTCAGATTGCGTCATCACCTTTTCGTTGGAGGAGAAGGAAGTCTCAAGCAGAGTCGCCACCTTATTTGCCATGACAAAAGGTTATACGAACTTTTTGTATATTAAACGTAAAAAGAGTACAATCGATTCCTAAACATGAGATCTAAGTACAAAATTTTTGGGGAAGTGTGACGGTGGAGATCGAGCACCGCAGCAGCTCCTTTACTCCGTTGACGATCTGACGATGAGTTGAACTTGCTTTCACTTTCTGGTGCTGGTGACTAAAACTCTAGGGTTGTCAATTAAGAGGGTATCGAAGTTGAAGATTTCGAAGCCTCTTTATCGAAGGAAAACTCTTTCTATTTATAGGGGAGCACATATGCAATGTGCATAAGGATTGTACAAAAATGTTGTACGTAGAGATATAAGAGAATCTTAAGGTTGCACGGTGGGGGCTGCTGCTGAGATGACACATAGTAGACACTGGTATTCTCATTTATCAAGATCTTTAGGAGAGTTATCAAAAACTGAATAAACGACACGTGGCATGTGTTTATTGTTGATTGGATGAACCTAAGCAGATTATGTTCCTATCTCCGAGGTTGTATTTTGTCTTATCTTGGGCGCCATTGGTTTAAGCAAACAGTTTGGATATGGCCCTCGTTTATAAGAACAAAGTTTATCCTTATATGTGGTTTAAACAAAACGATTAGGATTGGGCTCTTATCAACAGAATCGAACTATGTTAGATCTTAAGAGCAGTATTTTAAACAAACCAATTTGGGTACTATCTGAAAAGGTACCTGTGGCACCATTCCACCTGCATTTCTGGTGAAGCTTCTATATCACTGCCCTTCTGGGCTATGAGTAGATTGTTCTTCAGTCGACGGAGTCATTGCACTTTCAGAGCGACGATGCGACTATGCTTCGAGCGACGGGGTCACTGTTCTTTTAGGACGACAAGTGGACTTGTGCTTCGGGCGAGGAAGTCACTGTGCTTCAGGACGACGAGTAGACTTGTGCTTTGGACAACGTAGTCACTATGTTTGAGAGCGAACATTAGACTTGTGTTTCAAAGACGACAGAGTCACTGTGCTTCTGGGCGACAAGTAGACTTGGTCTTCATATGAAAGGAGCCTATGTGCTTTTGGGCGACGAGTAGACTCGGTTTTGAGGACAAAAGAGCCATCGCGCTTTTGGGCGACGAGTAGACTCGGTCTTGAAATCAAAGGAGCCACTACGCTTGTGGGCGATGAGTAGACTCATTTTTGAAGCCACTACGCTTTTGGGTTGATGCTAGGGCATTGTGGGCTGGCTATGCTTCTGAGTCAAAGAGAGGGCACGGTTAGTTGTCTGTGCTTCAGGAACGGGGGAGTTAGTTCTACTGAATTCTTTTAAGAGCAATTAATGACTGCTTCTTTAGTGGACGAGTTGTTCGTCCTCTTCTTTAATTACCACCGTCATTTAGGGGAATTCCAAGAAGTTAGTAGCCTAGGATTTAGTCGAAATAAACCTATTAAATGAGGTTCATTATGCTGAGTATTAGGTTCATTCAATTAATGTTGGGTGTCTTTAACCGACGGTCACGTGCCATGTGGGATGGACCACACTCACCCTACATAATGGGAAGCTTTTCTTAAGGGTTGTGTTTTCTGTCTCTTTAACATTTCTACCGTCATGCTCGATCCCGACGTCATGACCCGCACACACTGTGAGGGTACGAGTACGTAACAGCGCCCAGCCTACGCCGCAGTGTCGGCGGTAGAACGCTGTTCTAGGTCATGAACATAACTAACAAAATATGAAATACTCTCTAACTGGAGGCCAAGTCACAGAAGGTACAACTCAATCACAATCTAGAGGTAGAATATAGCACGATGGAATAGATAAGGAAATCCTCAAAACTGAGGTGCAAACAGAAGTAACATAAATCAAAGTTGACAAACACAAGTCTCAACATCTCTATAATAATACAACTCTAAAAACAAAGACATCAAATAACATGGAAAGAAAGAACAGTCTAGACTATCTATACTATGCATGGGTATCATCCTCAGCAGCCGCCTGAACCTCCCAAGGGTCCAGGTCGCGAGTGTCATCTAGGCAAGCTCCATAGTAAGGGGTACAGGATTTCTCATCATCCTCTGTAAAAGTTTCAACAGGTCCAGTCAGGACGGGAGCGAGCACAATATATCTCACACAGATCGTAGCAAGTTAGAAAATATAGACAAGCAAAAGGGTACGATACATAAAAATTGAAAGAATGTACATGATGTAAATAGAGAGATCTTTAATGGAAATATCTACTATAAGTAAAGAACTATCAGTGACTAGTGATGTAGAGTACAAAGTCGACATGTGAACGGCTGGATTTGCACATGTATATACTAAAGAGGCTCATATGGTTTATACTACTTTGGAATTGTTCACATGACTATTGATACTCCCCCATACCCCAATCAATACACAAGGATCCAGACAAGTTATGTTACGCACATAATTTTCACATGAAAGCCCATAGATGGGTGTACATGAAGTATAGGTTATACATGAAGTACATGAGAAACATGACCGTACATGAGAGCACATGAGAGTACACGAGCGTACATGAACGTACATAAAGCATATGAGAAACATGAATAACATGAGAGCGAGGAATACATGATGTACATGAAAGACATGACATGAAGTATCCGATGCTCCCGAGGGATAACATCTCAATGTAGGGATCCATATAGTACCAATCCGTGATAATATCGTGACAGCATCAAATAAGGTAATCTACAGCAGGAATATAGTCCTAAGCAAGTTATGAAATGATCAGAGAATGTACTCGCCTGATATCATGTATGTCTGATGAGTATAAATGTCCAAACAGAGTAGATGAGTCCTATTTAGAGCAACACAGGTCACAACATGTTCAAAAAAGTAATACTGAAGAGCACAATGCATATTACATGATTCTAGGTCATCCTAGACTAAAGTCAACTCATGGTCAACCCTAGTCAACTGTACTAGTCAAACTAGGTCAAGTCAACTGTACTAGTCAAACTAGGTCAACTCTAACCTAAACCAATATCAACACTATACTATCAAGCCCATCTATATCAAACAACCATTAGGCATACAAAAGATAACATATATATATATATATATATATATATATATATATATATATATTTTATATATATATATATATAAAATATATATATATATAAAATATATATATATATATATATATATATATATTTTATATATATATATATATAAAATATATATATATATATATATATATATATATATATATAAAATATATATATATATATATATATATATATATATATATATATATATATACTATATACTATACTATCAAGCCCATCTATATCAATATATATATATATATATATATATATATATATATATATATATATATATATATATATTTTTATTTATTTATTTATTTTTTGTTTTTTTTATATATATATATTTATATATATATATATATACTAGTCATAACCCGTGCCCATAGGGCATGGTTCATTTAAGGTATTCTCTTTCAAAATCTTGGACCCCCAATTTTAAACGAACAATAATAATTTTGAGGCCCCCATCAAAATATTAAATCCCAACCACTACTGGATGTGAATTTTCTTTGGATTCTCCATAAAAATCCACTCTCAATAATGCTCATCCACAACCATTATGAGGCCCCCATCAAAATATTAAATCACAACCATCAAAATATTAAATCCTCATCTTTGGATTCCCCATAAAACCCCACTCCCAATAATGCTCTTCCCCATAAAACCCCACAACCGTTGATTCACCAAGATTAAATCCCAACCACTCTTTATCTTGGCACAGTCAGCCCTAGGATTCAAAAACCTTTATGATTTGTATAAGATATATATATATATATATATATATATATATATATTATATATATATATATATATATATATATTTTATATATATATATATATATATATATATATATTTATATATATATATATATATATATATATTATTTTCAAGCAACCACATTATTCATCTCAAAAATTCTCCTCAGAGAGTACATGATAACTAAGACCAGAGTTTCAAAACAAGAATAACTAAACCCAGGCGGGATGGACTTCAAATGCTTGCACCGAACAAGAGCTTTTCGAACTTGTCGCTTGATCTCATTGACTGCCTGTGCCTCCGAATACTTGTAAGCTTCGTATCTCCATTTATTTCTATTTTTCCATATCACCCATAATGTCGCTCCGACAACTACTTCCTTCAAGTGGATCATTGGGCGTCGCCACCACCGATGGAGATGATTTAATATAGTTCCCGAGCTTCTAAACGAGAATTCCAGTTGTAATAATCTCCAAACTTGTTGGGCTAGATCTCCCTTCCAAAATATATGCTCAATAGTTTCCTGAGCAGGACTAACACAACAGTGACATTTCGACGCCATGTGATAACCCAATCGCTGAACATTGTCGTCCGTTGGAAGTCTATCATGAAGAATACGCCATGCAAGCACGGACCATTTAATTGGAATGCAGGAATTCCAAACATGTTTGAAGTCAGGATGATGAGTATGCTGGACTCTGGTGTGCCGATAAGCCGAGGAGACTGAAAAAACACCACTGCTAGAAGGACCCCATCGCCACCTATTGATGTCTGCAGGATCCGGAACAATAAGATGATTTGTAAGATATCTCCGATGCAAAAGTCTCTTCCAAATACCTGATGCATTAGAATTCGCCTGGACTGTGTCATGATCACAATATTTGCAGTATTTGATGTTGATAAATGAAGTCCATAGGGAATCCTGAGTTTTGAACTTCCACCATAATTTAGTTGAGAAGGAGTCGAAAACCTCAACCAAGCTTCGTAGCCCCAATCCTGCTTCTTCATAAGGCTTAGCCATCTTACCCCGTCCTAGCCATGAGTGTTTGAACATCCCCTCTTGTGATCCCCAGAAAAAGCGGGAAAACATAATCTCTAGCTGTTTAATAACAGAGCTAGGCGGATTACAAGCTGCTAACGTGTACATCGGAATCGATGTGAGAACAAATTTGAGTAAAACAAGTTTACCCCCATATGATAAGAGTCGTTGTTGCCAGCCTTCGACTCTTCTTCTGACTTTAGATAGAAGCTCTTCAAACATGGCTGCATTCTACCTTTCAGACATTAGGGGACAACCCAAATACGAAAATGGAGGGTTCGATGACTGGAAGCCTGTAATCTCCCGCAGTTCCGCTTCTCTAGTCTCAGAAAATGAAGGATGCACATATAGAGACGACTTGCTGGAATTAATAAGTTGTTCCGAAGCTCTCTCATATCTACATAGCAAATTACGCAAAGTTTAAATAGAACCAACATCCCCAGCTGCAAATATCAGGATGTCATCTGCGTAGGCTAAGTGCGTCACGGCAGGGCATCCACTTGGTGAGTAGAAATGGTGGAAAGACGGAATGTCTAGCAGTGACTGAGATTTTTAGAAAGCGCCTCTACCGCTATTATGAATAGAGCAGGGGAAATTGGATCACCCTGCCGCACCCCTCGAAAGCCATGGAAAAAACCAGATGATTCCTCATTGATCACAGTCGAATACCATACATTGCTGATTAATCGGAAAATCATATTAATCCAATACTCATTGAATCCAAATTTCTGCATTACCTGCATAAGAAATCTCCAATCCAGTATGTCATATGATTTAGCCATATCTAATTTGATAGCCACATTACCGCCTCTGTTCTGAATCTTTATCATACTCATCATCTCCTAAGCCAAAATAATATTATCCATAATCTCCCTCCCCTGACAAAGCCACATTGTTCCGGGGAGATGATACGTGGGAGGATGAGAGCTAATCGGTTTGCCAGCAACTTCGAAATGATTTTGTTCATCACAGTACATAAACTAATAGGGCAGAAATCAGACCAATGAGTAGGTTGCTTTACCTTGGGGATAAGTATGAGAGAAGTACTTGAGATCGCCCGAGGCAAAGCGAACCCAGCCATGAATAATTGAACTGCCTCCATGATATCTCCCTCTATGATAGACCAGACCTCCGTGAAGAATCGATCCTTGAAGCCATCAGGCCCGCCTTCACTTTTAGAGTCGATCCCTTTGATAGTTTGATGAAGCTCTTCCTTAGTAGGATCAGTCGTCAGCAGATGATTATCCTCGTTATTGAGAAGTTGGGGAATACAAGTCAATATATCATCATCCTGTCCCGTACCTGTATGCAAATAATGATTAGCAAAGTATTCATTGGCCAAATCTTGCAGCTCCTTAAGATCAGTGATAGAGGAAGCATTCTCGTTCTTGATAGAATGGACGCGGAGCTTTCGTCTTTTGCTATTACCACACTCATGAAAGTAGACAGTGTTACGATCACCCTCTAAATCCTATTTTATTCTCGCCTTCTGTCTCCAATAGGATTCTTCATAGGATAGACGTAGCTTTAATATGGCTCTAGCTTTCTGAAGTTCCTCCCTGAAAACAGAGCCGTCCTGTTCATATATAATCTCTGCCGCAAGAACCCCATCTTCAGCAGCCTTAACCTCTTGAAAGATATCCCCGAATGTCGTATGACTCCAGCTAGATAACGTTTTTCTGCAGGCGATCAATCTTTCCGCCACCCGCACAAGAGCATTAGCATGATTCACAGAGAGCCAGGCCTTCTCAACAACCTGAGAAAATTCATCATGAGATACCCAGAAATCTAGAAATCTGAACGTACGCTTCCCTCCCGCACTAGCAGATTTGAATTTGATAAGAAGAGGTGAATGATCGGACTCGTTACGATTGAGATGCTCTTCAATCGATAATGGTACCATATGCCACCAGTCCTTGTCCAGAAGCAGAAGGTCGAGCCTCGAACCTTCCTTTTCCCCTTTCGATTTAAACCAAGTATACCTGCTCCCCGAGTATGGCACCTCAGTAAGGCCCGAGGCCATAACAAAATCATTGAAATCCAGCATGGATTGAGGACTCGGCCTAAGTCCCCCCGTCATCTCCTCCGTGCATCGAACCGCATTGAAATCTCCGCCTACCGCCCAGGGAAGCAGAGTTATGGTTTGAATATATAGAAGACGCGTCCACAGCTCTGTTCTGCCTTCCTTAGTACCGTGCCCATGAACAATAGACACAATAACTTCAGTGGGCAAAAGATTATTGGAAAACTTGACAGTCACCACTTGGTCAAAAGAATCCACTATGAACATTGATAAACCAGATCGAGTAAAGATCTAAATGTTCCCGCGATCATTAGAGAAGGATTGAGAGCAACCAAGTTTAATTTGGAAGGATATTAATTGTTCCTTAGCAACCTTAGGTTCAATGATTGCAAGAAATTGAATCTTGTTGATCCGAAGAAGAGTTTTGATCCTCTTAATTGTCATTTTACTAGCAATTCTGCGTACGTTCCAGATGAGGAAGTTAAACATTAATGGTTTTGTGTTGGGTACCAGCGGGAGTGCTCTGACCTGAGCGTAAGACTCTGTCTGATGGAGGTGGCGGAGGCTTTTTCTTGCGTGTCGGCTGGGGAGGCCGGACCACCTCTTCTTATTTTTCTTCATTTTCCTTCCAAGAGTCCTCTTCTTTAGCAATGTCAGCCCAAACACGACCCACAATTCCTCGTTCTTCGTCACGACAAACCACTTCTCCCTCTTCGATTTCTGTAGCAGCTTCATCGACCTCCTCCTCTTGTTCGGGGTCGGAGAGAGTCTCATCAGCCCTATTAGAATCATCGAAAATGATATAGTCTGGAGTGGAAGTAGTCCCATCGTCCTGCATCATGTTGTCAATTAGAATGGACTCGGAATGATGAACCGGCGGTATGATCGGTGGAACTGGATTGGTGTTTGCATTGATCGTTGGGCTTCCTTGAATGGAGGCATTATGGCGGCTCTCGGTGTGAGTAGGATCATTGATCAGAGTCCGAGGCTCTGGTATGCTATTATTGTCTACTGCTACATTTAATGTAGGATTAGGTGGTTCTCCAGTCTCCAAACGAGACCCCCTCTGTAGGTTACGAGACACGTGAACTTCCTTCTGCACTGTGACTTCTTTCCCTTTTTCTTTAGCTTTTGTTTTGCATGCATCTGTTGAGTGTCCCTGGTGGCGACATGAAGAGCGGTAAAGTGGAGAAGACTCATATTCAACATACAGCCAAAAGCTCCTGTTCCGAGGCATGTTAATGCGAAGTTTATGTTGTAATGATTTAGAAGCATCTACCTCGATGAAAACCCACGCAAGGCTTGGACGTGAAAGATCTATTGTGGCTTTATCAATTTTGAGAGGATTACCTATAGTGCCGACAATGGCAAATAACGCCTCCTTAGCATAGAGATGATGAGGAAGGTTCGGCAGATTAATCCAGACCGGAACAATTGGAGATTCTTGGGATGGGGAGAAGTCCGGGTCCCATTTAAAAATCTGCATAGGAGCTCTCGCAATATACCAGGTATCTTTCGTACGAAGACGAAGATAGTCTGATTCACATGAGGGACGTATGAGGATGTGTTTAGAATCTATGAGACCAGCAGAAATAGATCCATCAAAAGTGAATTTCGCTAGGGCTTTGCGAATCTTGTCAATAGGGGGTCGGTATTGAGGGAACTTTCCCACTAACGCAAAACGCAGAGGAGAAGCCAAAGCGGCTTCCTCCTCCTCCGTGAAGGAGATCGAAGGGGTGCCCTTGAAGGACGAAACCGATCGTGGTGGAAGGAGCATCGCAGACGTGGGGGTCTGGCCTCCTACCACCTCTGTAAAAGATCGAGAGGTCATGAAAACCCTAGGCAACAAAACAGATCAATATCAAGGGGAGGAGCTACCATCCAAATGGTATGGCAGCCCCAGAGGGGCGCCGGCGCGGCCGAAGGCCACTCCGGGGTCGAGGAAGAAGAAGAGGAGCCCTAGGGTTCCTGAGGAGGCGATTTTTGATATATATATATATATATATATATATATATATATATATATATATATATATATAAATATTTTTTTTGTATATATATATATATATTATATATATATATATATATATATATATATATATATATATATATATATATATATATTTTCTTTTATATATATATATATATACAAAAAAAATATTTATATATATATATATATATAAATAATATATATATAAAATATATATATATAAAATATATATATATATAATATATATATATATATATATATATATATATATATATATAACAATATAACATATACATTCAATTTACAAATGGGTAATACCTATTACAGTCCTATCTCACCAATAATAGAAAAACCAATAGGTATCTACTAAGGTGAAATACTTATATATACAACCAAGTAGAATAACATATTGATATTAAAAGGAATGAAAAGCAAATGAAAAGTAACAAACTGATAAAGGAATGAATTGAAAGGGAAAAATCGAAAAGAAGGGAAAGGTAAAATCTGAGAATATCAACCCCACTGTTACAGAAGAAAAAGCTGAGAACAATATATAAAACTCTTTGACAACCAGAACCAAGTAACAACCTATCTCAACTTGTCACCCCCAGTTTCCAGAAACAGGGGTATTTTTATAATTTTCCACTTTAAAAATTATTTTGGAATTATTTATTTATTATTTGTATTATTTTGGGGTTATTTGAATCGGGTTCGAATTTTAACTCATTCCGACTTGTTTTGACTTATTTCGGGGACCTGGGGTAGTTTTGACCTTAGCGGGCCCACACACTAGCTAGCCATGGCCCACAATATTACCATCAAAAGTTAGAGGGATTAGTCATGACTCCATGGATTAGGTTAGACCTAATTAGAACTTTAGATTTACATTTTTAACCCCCAAACCCTAAGCAACATTGTAAGGAGCTAATAAAACAATTATAAGGCAAACTTGTAATTAGTCAAAAAGGAGGTATTGGAGCTAGTGGCCGGCCACACATGTAGGGGGTGGGTAGGAGAGAGAAAACCACTTTCTTTTGTTCTCATCCACTTCTTCTTCTTCTTCTCCAAAGGTTCCTTCCTCTTTTTTTGAGAGCTCACCATTGTTCCATCTCCAAATAGATAAAAACCCTTCTCTAAAATAATTTCCATTTCATGTAGAATGGTTAGGAAACCTATAGGAATGTGTCCCATGGTTGTGTCTCCATTAGAGACTATTTTGTGTCCTTTTGGACATTTTTAGAGGTGTCCAATATGTAGGATTGTGTCCTAATAGGAAAACCCTCTATTTGGACTCATGGATATTGTTTGTGTATTGTTTTTGTGTTGTTCTTACATTTATTCCAGATTTTTACATGTTTTTAGAATGTATTTTTCCATGTATCATAATGTAACATCTTCATATTTCCTATATGTATATATATGGATATATATATCATTCTATATATATATATATATATATATATATATATGTATATATATATATATATATATATATATATGTATATATAGGGCTTATATTTATATATGTGGATATATTTTGAGGTGATGGTGTGATGGTTGTGTTGTGTTGGGAGAGGGCATGGAGTTATGTGTGTGTTTGTATAGTGTAGAGGGGTGTAGGAGGAGTGTTTGATTTAATGTGTGAGTGTTGTTTGAGTGTTTATAGAGAGGAGATATATAGAGGAGAGTTGTGAGGTGTTTGTGGCTGTTTTGTAGAGAAGGAAACCACCCAAATCTGCTGCCAAAAGACCCCAACCTGCTGTCCTTATAACTCCCTACCTGCTACCCCAAAACCCCCCTTGGATGGCTGTCATTTAACCCCAATGGCTGTCCTATTTTGCCACAGGACAGCCCCCCTAAAACAGTCCACCATAACCCCAAAACAGTCCATGTAAAACCCCCACTGTGCAGTCCAGTTTTCACCCTTCATGCTGTCCCTATACCCCCACAAACCTGCACAAAACAGCCCCCATATGACCCCATATCATCCCTTATATGGCTGTCCAAATTGTATTAAAACAGTCCATTTTATTGCCCATTCAGTCCACTATATTGGCTGTCCCATTTAGCCCCTCAAAACACCACAAAACCATCCCATTCATGCCACAGATTTCAGTCCATGTTGACCCCATATTGCTGTTCTATTAGCCCTCTATTAGTCCACTTTTAGGACTCCAAATCAGCCCCACCATGACTCCAAATCAGTCCATGTTTATTGCATTGTGTGTGTGTGAGTGTTTATGATTGTTTGTGAGTTGTGTGTGTGTGTGAGAGAGCCATTAGTGAGTGTATCTAGTAACCTATATTATATCCTATAGCTAAACTAGTAGAAAACCTATAGGAAACCTATGAGAGTGATAAATATAGGAGTGTGTCATGAGAGGGAGTGGTGTAGATGAGTGTGGTAGAGAAAAGGGTAAAATTCATGAGATGGATATGGTAATAGGGTAAATCTATACCCCGTATCCTAACATGGCCTAGATACCTAGTATACCCAAATTTCTTGGTAAGTAAACCTTAGATGGGTTGATATCTAGCTACCCTAAGGAGCCTAGGTTAGTACCATGGATATTTGTGAGGTTTCCTTGGTATTGGGCAAGGTATCGGGAATTACTTTAGAAGGGTAAATACTAGTTTTGCCTAGAAATTGGATATTGGTGTTAGTAGCCTAAGATAGAGTTAAAACTTGATTTCCGTGGTTGGTAATAATCCAATATGGTGCTCATAGACTAGTTTTGACGTCGGTTGACATTTTTGACCAAAAGTCAACAAAAGTCAACCGAGGGTCAAACTTAGCCTTTAAGCGACCCGATTTGACCGAAACCAATCCAGAGTTGACCAGTTGACAGAAAGTCAACAGTTGGTCAACATTAGACTAGTTTGACCTAGGGTTGACCTAGAGTTGACCAGAGTTGACTTTTTGACCAAAAGTCAACTGTAAGTCAACCGTTGACCCCGATTGACCTAGGGGTTATGTGATCAAAGGCTTCCTGTAACTACATTTTGCTAGCGTCACCCTCACCTCACGTAGGGTGTTGCAGACACCCCATTACCAGTTATCCAGGTTGGATGGCATGACTCTCCATTGAGTACACTGCGGATTGCCGGGCCAAGTGGATAACCATCTCTTGCTTCCCAAGCCGATCATATATCGCTCTAATAATTCAAATCACCTTTTTACATTTATTGTCATATCTTATATTTCCAGTTCAGCTTTACTTACTGTACTTTCACCATGCTATGATTCATTTCTCACATGCTCTACCTGCCTTTTATACTGTACCATGATTTGAGACCAAGTTCTGTTTGGAAGAAGGGTTACAACTCCGGTCCTTGTTTGGTTCAAGGGTTGTAACTCAGCTTTCAAATGGTTCCCAAGTCGTATATATCTTTTGTCTTGTATTTTATTATTGTCATAACCCGCACCCGAGGTAAGGGCACTAGTGCGAAATAACGTTCCAGCCTACGCCATAGAAACGGTGTAGAACACTGTCTAGGTCTACTATCTATCAATAGTATAATATCAAACCCTGTCGAGAATGGTCAACTCCGAACGGAGGACAAGCAATGACAATATGATATACTCAATCACAAACTCTAAGAAAGACGATAAATAATACTGAAAGATAAAGACAACAAGATTTATAAATATTATCCTAAAAATCCAACACAGAATAATATGAGTCCAAAATATCTGAGTCAACAATCTCAATACAAACAACTAATAAATAATAACAAGCCAAAGTAATCTGGAGACAGAGTCCAGTACTATACTAGAACCAGCTAAACTATCCCAAGGCCTCATCTGCTAGAGCTAGCCCCTGCTGCACTAGGGTATCCAACTCTATACCAACCACGTCATCAGGACCGTAATAGGTAGGGCACCCCTCCTCATCATCTGTAATATTTTTAACAGGTCCAGTCAGGACGAAAACGAGTACAAAATCTCAAACAACAATTCTAGTTATATAACATTGAAAATATAGCAATAGATAGAGAGAATATACTAGGTAAAGGAGAGCGTACATGCATCCTGGCAGAGTATATCAAAACTGTAATGAGATAAGGCAAGAGAATGATGTATAACATGTACAAAATCTGGAACTGCTATCTATGTGAGTTTAGCACTAGTTTTAACATGTGATCGGCTTAGAACTTGATACAATGTTTGGCCTGGCTAATTATACGTGAGTGTATGATTAACACTATACAGTAAGGATACAATGGTGATACCAATGGTGATACAAATGGTGGTACTATAGGGTATTGATCACATATCTACGCTAACACCCCCATCCCTGACTAATATAGTAGATCCAATTATGACACGTCATGACACGTATTCTCTGATGAGGTCGCGAGCCTACGCAAGAATCGTATCTATACAATGAACAATAAACAATGAAGGCTTTCCTAGTGTGACCATATATGAGAGGAATAACATCTTATGACGGGATCCAGACAATACCAATCCGTGTGCACCATGTGTCAAGAGAACAAGGATATCTACACTAAATACTAGAAACAAAGACGATATCATAAAACAGAAATATTATCAGAGAATATACTCGCCTGTCACCCTGTATGACTGATATGAATAGATGTCCGAACTGGTGTCACAGAGTCCTATTTAGAGTAAAACAGGTTATGATGTATTCAGAAATAAGGTAATTGAAGTGTATGATGCAATCTATATAATTTCTAAGTCATATCTAGGTCAAAGTCATCTCTAAATCAACCTGGTCCACTATCTAGGCCAAACTAGGACAAATAAAGTCAAACTAAGTTATATTAGGTCATACTAGGTCATAGCAAGTCAAAGCAAGTCAAACTAGGTCAATCTAGGTTAAGGGTTGACTTACAGTTGGTTTTTGGTCAACTGGTCAACTCTGGTCAAATTGGTCAACTGGGAGTCCAACTTGGGTTAAACTTGAAATCAATCTAGGGTTTTCCCATGTATCACATCTAGCTATATCACACTATGATATATGAAGTAAACCCTCTAATCTCATCCATACCTATAGACTAAACCTACCCTCTAGTATTAATATCTAAGTAGTATCATATCTAAAATACTAACTTGGTTTCCCAAACCAAGATACCAACTTGGTATCCTACTCAAAACTCTAACCCACACTCACACACTAACTCAAATCCTATCCCAAACTTCCAACTCAATTTCTAACCTAAACTCTAACTCACTAAAAACACACACTAACTCAACTGAATACCCCACATCAATTTTCTAATTTGGAACCCCTCTAACTCACTACTATTGCTACTGCATGCTAAGTTGCAATGCTCATGCATGCTTCTACTATTTCAGATGCCTGCTCATACTACTAATGGTATTGAAACTAATGGCAAAATCTTAAGCCAAAAGCCTACTGCATTCTATAAATGCAAGCCAAATCCCAAGTTCTCACTCACTCTCTACTACTCAAGGCAAACAACCAAGTCAAACCTGGCCTAGGCAGGGTAGTACCCTGCTGTTTACTGCTGCTGGGGCCTGCCTGCAGGGCAAGGCAAGGCCAACCAAGCAAGGCAGTGGCCTTGCCCACTGCTGCATAATGCACTGCTGTCAAGAGCAGTAGATACTGCTGCTACCAAAATTCTGGTATCCCCAATCCTGAGATTCATGAAACCCCACTCTCCAAAACCTCTCACACACACCCACAATTCTAATACAGCAGTTAACTCCTCCTTCTTTCATTCATTCAAACCATCTTTCTCACTCTTTCATTTCAGGTTCAACAATCATGTTGAACCTATCAATTCAGGTACTCATATTAGGAATCACAGTTGTCTCATTAGAGCAAATAACTTAAGTGTACATCTTGCAATATCAGGTATTCAGTCCCCTGGAAAACTGTAAAACTCAAATCTGAGAATCAATTCTCAGTTTTCAATTTAAAAACCCAGTTCTTAGTTTTCATAGTAATCCCTTTTCAGTTCATGTATCATTCAACTCAGTTTCCTATTCTGAATTCAAACCCCATACTCGAAAACTCCTTTAACATGACCAATGAACATCACAATGTTTCCCAGAGGCAAAACCTGATATCTCCGACATGTCAGCATATATATCCATGCAAAAATTATATTTTAAATCAATTTAAAAAGTATTAGAATAACCATAAACCGAATACTGATACTCAGTATCAGGAAATGGGGAAAACCCCCTTAACCAAGTTCGAAAATTATCTAAAAACCCAATTTAAAGGTGGGTAAGGTGTCGTACATGTGTCAGTGCGTCCCACGGGTCATGGGGTATCCCTGCAAAAGGACACAACGTGTCCAATTCACGAAAATATAGGTATCAGTAAATCAGCCCAGTTATTCCTCGTGCACGCGTGTCGACTAGTCTAGGGACTCGCGTGTCCATCCAAAAGTGTCGTGGTCGTGTCAGTAGCTAGGTGGGGTGTTAGGGTAGGTGTCTAAGTGCCCGAGTCATGTCCACGAAGTCGCGTGTCCAAGATATAGAGGCGTATCCGTGTCATTTTCTGCGCACGTGTGTGTGTGCGATCCGTGCACATCGAATATCTCCCAAAATACTGAATAATATTTCCTAAAATTTTGTGTGCCTAATGACAGTCATTGCCCCCTCATGTACACAAATTTTCGTGTCACAAGAGTCGGTGTCGTGTCCGCTAGGAGTGTCGAGCAGTAGGGCAGCCGCACGAGCCCCGTACGGTGTCTCGTACTGCTTGTCCGAGCCCAATAACTGTGTCCAAACCTACCTAAAATCGACTCAGTCAACTACAAATCAATTCCCCACCTATTAGGCTACCCAAATATGAAATTAGATTTGAAATTGGTTATAATTTAATCTATTGAGATATTTCACCAAACACGTAATTAAAAACACCGATACGTGTCCGATATGGGTATCGAACGGACACGAAATCCTACCAAACTTGGGCTACACCTAGGGGAACCCTAAATGAATGCATCTATGAAGAAAAATCATGATTTTAATGGGTGTAGATAGGTTTACCTATTGAGAGTTGAAATCTCAATGTAAAGGGCCTAGTATTTATGTCCTCCTCGATTTGCAACAGTTTAAATGTCCTCAAACCTCTCTAGCAAGCCTCCATAAGTCTCCTCTACTGTTGGGGATGATGATGCAATTGATTAGGATCAAATTGGACTTAATTTGGATATTTGGGGAAGGATTTTGGGGAGGAACAATTAGGGTTCTAAGAAATTGTCAAAAAAGGCAATTGTTTCTAAGTGTGACACTTATAGGAGGGGGAAGGATCATGTGTGGCTGTTCATCTAAGAGAATTAGGGTTTGTTTAGGTATAGGTGAGTGGCTAGGATGATTCCACCCAATTCTAGGCCTTCCTATTGGTTCTAAGCTTCTTTTTCACAAATATCCTAAAAGTAAAATATCTCACCTAGAAATATCTAGATATTAATAATCATGTCATGACTAAGTTAACCTAATCAACCAAGGCTAATCTAAATTAGGCTAAGTTTCTAGGTTAAGGCCTAACTAAAGGATTAGCACAATATTTCATTTATACAATTTGTAATTTCACAAAATTGTCAAAATGACCAAAATACCCTTAGGCTAAAAAGTCGTGATTAGTCATCCTAATCGCATAACTAGGCTCCATTGGTCATGGTTAGTCTCTAGGCTTAGCCAACTCTAAGGTTACACCAGTCAATCATCAAAATCACAAGTCGTGGTTTTAAATAGTTTTAAATTAACTAAAAATCACCAAAAATCATAACATGGTTTAAATATCATTATTAAATGATTATAATTACAAAATTTCAAAATTACCCTCATTTTAGAAACTGGGTGCTACAATTATTGCTGTCTCTTATAGTATTTCTCAATTCATATGGAACTGCTGTTGGTGTTTGTACTTGCTCATTTTCCTGACAGGATACCGTTGACAAATTTTACAGATGACTCTGAGACTGACTTCCCGACCTACTATGGGGTTGAGTCTGATGGACAAGATTTAGACCGTGGCTTATTGGTAGAGCCACTGGACTTTGCTCACCCTGAGTAGCCTAGTTTAGTTAGGTTTGCCTGGCCTACGAGCCAGCTAGTACATTTTCAGTTTGTAGTATGTTTATACTTATATTATCTGAGACTCTGGATGTTGTGTTAGTTCTGACTTGTGGATTTGGACTCGTTTTCTGTTTATCTATCGTATCTCTTTCCATGCTATCTACCCTAGTTTGATTATGTGATTGAGACTGTATTGCTATATCACCTCCATTCGGAGTGTATATACTGTACAGGTACATTTATCTGTTTTAGTCATAGTATTTACAGACCCTATATACAGCGTTCTACCGCCGATTCTGCGGCGTAGGCTGGACGTAACCACGTGCTCGTGCCCCCCTTCACGGTGCGGGTCGTGACACGTTTTTGTGGTGGCCCATGCATGTCAGTGTCGCAACTAGTACGAACTCGTAATGGTGCTCGACTTAGAGTACTAATTACGAGCCTGCAATTAGGATGTAGGATCTAGGGTATGATAGGAGTTAATCATATTTTAGGAAAAATTCTGATCTTTTGATTACTATGACAACTCTTCTTGCATTTGAATTCAATTGTCCTCCTTTGATAATATCTTATCTTGTGCCATATTGATCTCTTGGGTTCAATTCATCTTCAGGATGAAGGTGACTCGTTCTCAGACGGCAGGGCCTAGTACAGTTCCAGAGAGGTCAGATCCGGGAGGTCTTCCACCTTCGGCTACAAGAGTAGCAGTCGAAAGAGCAGTAGCCTCAGTCCCTGCCCTTCAGGCAGGAGTAGCAGCAGCAATTCCCGGAGGTCTTCCACCTTCAGCTGGGGGAACTGCAGTTCAGGGAGCTGCCACATCAGTCCCTGCCCTTCAGGCGGGAGCGGCAGCGACAGTTTCAGGAGGTCTTCCACCTCCAGCAGCGAGACCGTCCATGGTCATCCCTGACATTCTTCTACCGTCGCCTCAGCTACCGATAGACGCTCAGGGGATGATGGCCCTTCTGCAGCTGATGCTGCAGATGCAGAGAGCACAGGCAGAGGCACAGCACCGTCAGACAGAGGTGCTGCGACAGACGATGAAAAACTCACATCAGTTAGCTATGGCAGCAGTAGAGAGAGGTGCACAGGCTACAGTTCAGGGAGCACCAGCACACCTACTGGGTCAGGGGAGGCTCGGTACACACCTCCACTTCAGGAAGATGAACCCATGGGAGTTCAAGGGTACCGAGGGTATCCTATACGCGGACGACTAGCTAGAGGATATCCAGAGGAGTCTGGAGTTGGCAGAGGTCCCGAAAGGTCTGTAGGTGACATCTGCAGCGAGCCAGTTCTTCGATATAGCGCTAACTTGGTACCGTACGGATCCGCGTGCGTCAGTGAGGGGATTATCTTCGAAGGACTTCAGGAAACTCTTTAAGGAGAAGTTCTACTCGGACGTAGCTGTGTCAGCTTTGGAGGGACAGTTTGCCAGTTTGGTGCAAGGGAACTCGTCGGTGGACGAGTACGCAGCGGAGTTCTTTCGCTTGAGCAGGTTTGTACCCAGTTTGGTTCAGGATGAGGGGTACAAGGCCCGGAAGTTCAGAAGGGGTCTCAATCATGCAGTACGCACTCGCACATCTGGGCGACAAGACGTGACCTTCGAGCAGATCCTTATGTAGGCTCAGATTTCAGAGGAGGATTTCGGCCTCAGGCCGAAGAGGAGCAGCGACGCTCTTGGAGCTAGTTCGAGTGCAGGGCCAGCGAAGCGCCCACACTTCCAGTAGAGGCAGTTTCAGCAGCAGCAGCCTCAATTGCAGTTCCAGCCGACACCGGCGCGTGCCCAGCAGCACCAGGGACAGGGCGAGAGACAGGCCATCCAGTGTGCCTTCTGCAAGAAGATAGGGCACACCGGGGAGGTCTGTAGATTGAGGCTGGGAGTTTACCTGTTCTGTGGAGCTCCAGATCACCAGATGAGGGACTGTGCTGCCCGTGCAGCCAGACAGGCGGGCCAGGATAGAGTACGGCAGGCTAGAGGAGGCCAGCAAGGGCGCACGTTCGCCATGGCAGTTGAGCCCACTCAGGCAGTAGCAGAGCAGATAGCAGATTCTAATCTTTCGATCTCATTTCCGCATTGCTTCCTCATAAACTGTCTTGAACTTTGATTCTATCTGTTCTTTGCTTGTTGGATAAAATTTTGTTCTTGTGATGTGACATTTTTTGAGATAAGTCGTATGGGCTAGGTCGCCTCGATTATGAGATTTTAGGATCCTCTAGGGTTATGCTAGCAGGCAGAGTGAGGACATATAGAAGGACTATGGACGTATTCCTAGGGTATGGGAATTTAAGGTTTTCGCTGCCAAGCTAGCGGCAATGCGAAAATTTTAAATACCATAATTCTAGAGGTATGTACCGTAGTTGAGGACTCTGTGATTATCGTAGCCTTGCTCACTGGCATGACGGAGATTCTGAGTATCATGATTATTGGACAGACGCATACGATTATCAAATTGCATGAATTTTTTGTGTTTATTTCGTTTTAAGTTTTTGGATGATTCTTTTAAGGTGGATAGACTTATATTTGAGAGTAATTTTAAATTTTATAAATTTAGTCATTTAATTCCTGTTTTGATTTTTGAGATTTTAATTATTTTAAAATTTTAGCCATGACTTGTAAATCTGAGATTTTACTATTGTTTGGTTTTAAATTTTGAGGACGAAATTTTTTTAAGGTGGATAGATTTGTCACCCCCAGTTTCCAGAAACATGGGTATTTTTGTAATTTTCCACTTTAAAAATTATTTTGGAATTATTTATTTATTATTTGTATTATTTTGGGGTTATTTGAATCGGGTTCGAATTTTAACTCATTCCGACTTGTTTTGACTTATTTCGGGGACCCGGGATAGTTTTGACCTTAACGGGCCCACATACTAGCTAGCCATGGCCCACAATATTACCATCAAAAGTTAGAGGGATTAGTCATGACTCCATGGATTAGGTTAGACCTAATTAGAACTTTAGATTTATATTTTTAACCCCCAAACCCTAAGCAACATTGTAAGGAGCTAATAAAACAATTAGAGGGCAAACTTGTAATTAGTCAAAAAGGAGGTATTGGAGCTAGTGGCCGGCCACACATGTAGGGGGTGGGTAGGAGAGAGAAAACCACTTTCTTTTGTTCTCATCCACTTCTTCTTCTTCTTCTCTAAAGGTTCATTCCTTTTTTTTTTGAGAGCTCACCATTGTTCCATCTCCAAATAGGTAAAAACCCTTCTCTAAAATAATTTTCATTTCATGTAGAATGGTTAGGAAACCCATAGGAATGTGTCCCATGGTTGTGTCTCCATTAGAGACTATTTTGTGTCCTTTTGGACATTTTTAGAGGTGTCCAATATGTAGGATTGTGTCCTAATAGGAAAACCCTCTATTTGGACTCATGGATATTGTTTGTGTACTGTTTTTGTGTTGTTCTTACATTTATTCCAGATTTTTACATGTTTTTAGAATGTATTTTTCCATGTATCATAATGTAACATATTCATATTTCCTATATGTATATATATATGGATATATATATCATTCTATATATATATATATATATATATATATATATATATATATATTTATATATATATATATATATATATATATATATATATATATATATATTTATATATATATATATATATATATACATATATATATATACATATATATATATGTATATACATATATATATATATACATATATATATGTATATATATATATAATATACATATATATATATATATATATTTATATATATGGCTTATATTTATATATGGAGATATATTTTGAGGTGATGGTGTGATGGTTGTGTTGTGTTGGGAGAGGGCATGGAGTTATGTGTGTGTTTATGTAGTGTAGAGGGGTGTAGGAGGAGTGTTTGATTTAATGTGTGTGTGTTGTTTGAGTGTTTATAGAGAGGAGATATAGAGGAAAGTTGTGATGTGTTTGTGGGTGTTTTGTAGAGAAGGAAACCACCCAAACCTGCTGCCAAAAGACCCTAACCTGCTGTCCTTATAACTCCCTACCTGCTGCCCCAAAACCCCCCTTGGATGGCTGTCATTTAACCCCCATGGCTGTCCTATTTTGCCACAGGACAGCCCCCCTAAAACAACCCCTCCAAAACCCCCACTTTGCAGTCCAGTTTTCACCCTTCATGGCTGTCCCTATACCCCCACAAACCTGCACAAAACAGCCCCTATATGACCCCATATCATCCCTTATATGGCTGTCCAAATTATATTAAAACAGTCCACTTTATTGCCCATTCAGTCCACTATATTGGCTGTCCCATTTAGCCCCTCAAAACACCACAAAACCATCCCATTCATGCCACAGATTTCAGTCCATGTTGACACCATATTGCTGTCCTATTAGCCCTCTATTAGTCCACTTTTAGGACTCCAAATCAGCCCCACCATGACTCCAAATCAGTCCATGTTTATTGCCTTGTGTGTGTGAGTATTTGTGATTGTTTGTGAGTTGTGTGTGTGTGTGTGTGAGAGAGCCATTAGTGAGTGTATCTAGTAACCTATATTATATCCTATAGCTAAACTAGTAGAAAACCTATAGGAAACCTATTAGAGTGATAAATATAGGAGTGTGTCATGAGAGTGAGTGGTGTAGATGAGTGTGGTAGAGAAAAGGGTAAAATTCATGAGATGGATAAGGTAATAGGGTAAATCTATACCCTGTATCCTAACATGGCCTAGATACCTAGGATACCCAAATTTCTTGGTAGGTAAATCTTAGATGGGTTGATATCTAGCTACCATAAGGAGCCTAGGTTAGTACCATGGGTATTTGCGGGGTTTCCTTGGTATTGGGCAAGGTATCGGAAATTACTTTAGAAGGGTAAATACTAGTTTTGCCTAAAAATTGGATATTGGTGTTAGAAGCCTAAGATAGAGTTAGAACTTGATTTCCGTGGTTGGTAATGATCAAATATGGTGCTCATAGACTAGTTTTGACGTCGGTTGACCTTTTTGGCCAAAAGTCAACAAAAGTCAACCGATGGTCAAACTTAGCCTTTAAGCGACCCAATTTGATCGAAACCAATCCAGAGTTGACCAGTTGACTGAAAGTCAATAGTTGGTCAACATTAGACTAGTTTTACTTGATTCCTGACACGATATTTTACGGACTAGTATACGTCGGATCCTGTCATGAGATGTTATTCCTAGACTCTCTTGGTATATGAGTATGTGATATTCCTGTGTTCCTGTACTTATATAGACACTGATTTAGGAGTGGGCTGGCCCCCTGCTCTTGAACCCCGTGTTATGACGTGCCATGTCCGGATCCGTGATACTATTCGGGGATGGAGGAATTATTAGGGGTTATGTGATCAAAGCCTTCCTGTAACTACATTTTGCTAGCGTCACCCTCACCTCACGTAGGGTGTTGCAGACACCCCATTACCAGTTATCCAGGTTGGACGGCATGACTCTCCGTTGAGTACACCGCGGATTGCCGGGCCAAGTGGATAACCATCTCTTGCTTCCCTAGCCGATCATATATCGCTCTAATAATTCAAATCACCTTTTTATATTTATTGTCATATCTTATATTTCCAGTTCAGCTTTACTTACTGTACTTTCACCATGCTATGATTCATTTCTCACATGCTCTACCTGCCTTTTATATTGTACCATGATTTGAGACCAAGTTGTGTTTGGAAGAAGGGTTACAACTCCGGTCCTTGTTTGGTTCAAGGGTTGTAACTCAGCTTTCAAATGGTTCCCAAGTCGCATATATCTTTTGTCTTGTATTTTATTATTGCTGTCTCTTATAGTATTTCTCAATTCATATGGAACTGCTGTTGGTGTTTGTACTTGCTCATTTTCCTGACAGGATACCGTTGACAAATTTTTTACAGATGACTCTGAGACTGACTGCCCGACCTACTATGGGGTTGAGTCTGATGGACTAGATTTAGACCGTGGCTTATTGGTAGAGCCACTGGACTTTGCTCACCCTGAGTAGCCTAGTTTTGTTAGGTTTGCCTGGCCTGCGAACCAGCTAGTACATTTCAGTTTGTAGTATCTTTATACTTATATTATCTGAGACTCTGGATGTTGTGTTAGCTCTGACTTGTGGATTTGGACTCGTTTCCTGTTTATCTATCATATCTCTTTCCATGCTATCTACCCTAGTTTGATTATGTGATTGAGACTGTATTGCTATGTCACATTCATTCGGAGTGTATATACTGTACAGGTACATTTATCTGTTTTAGTCGTAGTATTTACAGACCCTATATACAGCGTTCTACCGCCGATTCTGCGGCGTAGGCTGGACGTAACCACATGCTCGTGCCTCCCTTCAGGGTGCGGGTCGTGACACAACTATAGAGGAAAACTTGCATACTAACCCATATACCCAAAACTCATACATGAAACAATTGTTATGAATATCAATTTTACCTATGAATTTCAAACTGAAAATGAAAAGGTAAAAGTAAAACCAAAACCTGAATGAAGTCCATACCAACTGAATTTGAACAGGTAAAGCCAAAACCCGAATCTCCGTGTTCTGACCGAGACCAACTAAGTGACAACCTGAGTTAAACTCTTAAGGTAACTGAAAAGAATCAGTACAAAACCTGAGAACTCTCTCAATCAAAACCTGAAAAATGCAAGGAAATGAAAAGGGAACCAAATCATCATGCCACAGTGGGCAAAACTGGGAAGAAGAATCTGAGAAGGGAAAAAGGAAAGCAAACTAATGTCACAACTGAATCACAAACAACCATGCTCAAGTTCAATGAAAACAAAAAAAATAAGGGAAGAACCGAAACCTCAAACTGTTTACTGTTTGAAAACTAGAATGTAAACTCAAAATGAGAGTCATCTCAATATTCAAAACCTGAGAGCCACTGCTCACAGTTCGAAATATCTAAGAAAAAGTATAGGTAAGTGATATCAGGTTTAGTAAACCAACTGAATGCAATCATAAAACCCAAAACAGTTAATCAAAAATATGAGGATAAATTCAACTTCAGTAAACTATTTAGAATCCCTAGTTCCTATCAAAACTAAAATTCGAAACCACCATCCTTTTTACAGTAATTCTCAAGAACCTGAAAACAAAATACATATGAACTAACTGTCTAGCCCAAACAAGTTCTGAAACCAATTTGAAACCAAATCAATGTGAACTTCAAAAACATCATCCAACACAATAACTAAGAATAACATCACGCAAAATATAATGTCTATATCTCAAAATGCTAATACGCTGAAGTATCAGCAAGGTTCAGTAAGAACAACCAACTGAAAGCCAACAATACTAACTCGAAATGTGAAACCAAAAATCAAATGGAATGTAAAGTGAAACCTCATCAAGGAAATATGAACACAAGTAAGCCAACTGAGAATACAATTTGGAAACCAACCCAAATGGAATGCAACAGCATTCAACTCAAACCTGAACGTCTGATGTGAACTTCAAATACTGAATATATGATTGTAATTTCGAAAAGCCAAAACCCTATCAACTCGAATCCTAATTAGAAACCAAAACCCAAATCTGAATATGTACTAAATAAGCATCACCAAACCAAGGTAAAATGACCATTAAACATTCAAATTGTTTGAATCCTAACTAGCAAACCTGACAGCATCGAGAATATAAGTTCGAACCCCAATAATCAAATAAAATCAAATCGAAAGCTCAAATCAGGTGTACATAAGTGTTCCCCACATTAGCACGTGTCGGGGGGGTACCCGTGTCCAAATAAATGGACACAAGGTGTCCGAATCAACAAAAACACATAGACACAACTCTGTGCACAGAACCGCCTCGTAAGGAGATGTCGAGGGGTCCAGGGACACGTGTGTCCAACCAATCACTATGGGGTCGTGTCAGTAGGTAGGTAAGGTCTAGATGCACATGTCCATGAGCTTGCAACGTGTCCACGTGGTGTCATTTCGTGTGTGTGAGTGCGTATGAGAGAGGCAAATTCACGTATGTGCACACAGTGAAGAACCAGTGCGGGCTAGATCTCGTGTTCGATACGACACGAGAGTCCATGAAACTCGAGGGGAAGTCTGTCAGTGATGGCCCCCACCTCTGTGCCAAGTAGCACGTGTCAACGTGGCAAATCGAGGGAGAAATCAACCTTGGGTAGTAGGACACCCGTGCGGCTTGTGTCGTACAGCGTGTCCACGACTGTTTCTGACACAAAAATGTGCTCAGTCAGTGGGGGTTAAAAAATACACATCAAGGGATTTCCAAATATGAAATTAGTTTTGAAAATGAAGAATAAAAAGTTCGTTGAGGCATTTCATCAAACACACACATAGACATATCGATACTTGTCCGACACGGACACGAAATGGACACGGTTTCCTACCAAACTTGAGGGACAGGTAGGGAACACCTAGATCTAGGCTAGGATGCAAAGAAATCAGAATAATAACATAATTTGGAGGGTGTTTCACTTAACAAAATTGCCAAACAAAAGGTTGGATTTTGAAAATAAAACGAGAAAAAGTACAAGAAGTACAAATTTGATTCTGGGAAAGTATTGCTATGGAAGTCTGATCTGTAAATGATCACTTTGTTCCTTGGACCATATGATGATGATGAAGATCACTGCTTGAAGTAGAACAACTTGGAAGAACTAAGTCACCAGAAAGGTATCGACGCACTTGGGCACTGATGGCGAGGCCGAATACTTTCCTGCTTTGCTTCACTCTGTTCTGAAAGAAAAGTTGAAGAAGAATGCTCCGGAGAATCAAAATCTCGAAGTCCTGATCTCTGTATTCTCCCATGTTCTCTCTGTCTGTTTCTTTGAGAAAAATGAGTCTATTTATAGACTGGGGCTTTTGTGCATAAAAGTGCATCAAAGTCTGTCTTTACGCTAACTACTGCCACCCATGATTAGAGTCATCCTTTGTATATGTTGACATGCGTCCCATCATTTCAGTAAGAATAGGATACATGTACACAAGTTCTTCAAAATATATGCCATGAAGGCCATGTAGGCAAACCACGTTCCAAACTGGCCAGAAAGAATAGGGCGTAAAAATAGCTCCAACATCCTCTGGGCGTAAAGCAGTAAGATGAGCGTAAAATAGCTCTGTCATAGGTTTCCCGCGTAAAGTGGTTATTGAATAACCTTGAGCATAAAATGGCTCAAATAGACTTTACGCACACATTGTTTTATGAGCGTAAGAACTCATGTAAAACTCCGAGCGTAAAAGAAACCATACAGTGAGCGTAAAGTAGCTCGATCCCCATAAACGACAACAATGGTCTTTGTATAAGACAAATTCTATTGAATTCTGTGGTAAATGCCATCATTAATATCTTCATGTCAGAGTTTGCATTAAATGCGAGATTTGACAGCTTTGTCCAGCATAAAAGAGGCTGCTCTGTCCTTGGCATAAAATCATAGGTGTAGACCCAAGCGTAAAATGATCAGCCTGCTTTGGCGTAAATTGATTAGCCTAGATTTGGACGTAAAAGAGATTACCCGCTCTGCTTGGTGTAAAATCCGATCACTTGACTCTTTCTTTGAAGCACTTTTTACGCTCCTACAAGACCCCCTTCAAAGTTTTCATATATCTCCAACATTTGAAACACTTTGAACAGAAGCGTAAAATTTGAGATTTGATCTGCTAGCGTAAAATTTGGGATACGCAACAGCCATCCGCGTAAAAGCAGGGATGTCTAACAGTCGACGTAATTTCCAACAGTGTCGGTCAACACTTAATTGTCACAATGAATTTCTTTTTTCGAAACTCTCGAATGCCTTTTCGCTTCCCCGAGTTTGCATTTATAATGAACAGTTTCCAATGAGGAATATGGAGAGCTGATTTAACCGTATAAATAAGGAGAAATTCTCCACTCTTGTCATTCATCTCCATAGTGACATGGCGCCCAAGAAGGAGATTAACAATGAAGAGGCTTCAGGCTCAAGGATTGACTTTGAGCGAGCACGCAACTTTGTAGCGTGCTTCGGATTAACTCTAGCAGTCTTCAGCCGCATCGATGGTGGTCCCCCGACTGCACATGAGGGCTCAGGAGATGCAGAAGCATTTTTAAATCTGATGCGTCGCTCCGGGATTCACAACATGCGTGAGTTAGGTGCCTCTCTTCGTCAGTCCAACGAATGAGAGGGAAAATGAAATTCCATGTATTGCGACTCTCTTATTGTAGGGGTCCACTCCCCCTTTTTATAAATAAAGTCTGATGTTAATCTTAACTGTTCAACACTTATTTTGACTGCTTCTATGATTGTTCATTCCCAAGAAACAAACTTGACACGTGGCGTCTGTCTTGTGGTTACGAGAGCCTTTAAATAGGATCTTCCCTCGAAATAGACTCTTCCAAACAGTTCTTCAGCCTTTATAAATAGCCGAGAATGTTTCATATATTCTCGTACTCATTCCACTGAAGATAACTTTCCGTGATGTTGTTCTCCAACAAATGAGGATGGCAAAGCTTTTCCACTGTGTTCTTTTATATGCCCAGTCATTTGACGCTGATTCAACCACCATCAGAGCCAAACCATTCGACTCAAATGGTAAATCCGATCGTAAGCAAATATCTGTCTTTCAAATTTTTTGTTGAAAATATCTATTTCATGAACGTAAATTCTTGAAGAGCGTAAAAACTTGCTGAAACACTGGCGTAAAAGCCTTGTTGAAGTACTGGTGTAAAAGCCTTCTTGAAGCACTGGCGTAAAAAGCCTTGCAGATTGCTGGCGTAAAAGCCTTGTTGAATCACCGGCGTAAGAGCTTTGCTGAAGCACTGGCGTAAAATGCCTTGCTGATTACTGGCGTAAAAGCCTTGCTGAATCACTGGCGTAAAAGCTTTGCTGAAGCACTGGCGTAAAATGCCTTGCTGATTACTGGCGTAAAAAGCCTTGTGATCTGTTTTTAATTAGTATTTAATATGCATCTGATAATACTTCTGTTTTTAAAATACTTCTTCTTTGTTGTTTTCTACAGAAGTTTGGCTGAGCAGCTTTTCCAGAATCGGTATTGGCGATTTTGACGTTGTGAGGAGCGTTCTTCTGACATCAACATCAGGGAGCTCATGCGCTTTTGACGCGCAAATCAGACAACTCAGAACTCTTCGTGAGATCGAAGGGTCTTCCTCTGTTGGTAGGAAGAGCATTTATACACGGAGAGTTGGATGGTGGAGTTAACTCTACCCCGAGAAATCGGGTAGTATAGTTCCTTTCACGGCTGAACTAGGAATCGTATCCCAATACTGGATACATTCCTATCTCCTTTGAGATGCCGCCACTAATCCACCAATTGTATTGGCAGCAATACGCCTTCGGGCTGCCATACTCTGGGGTTCTCCTCTCGTCTGAGAGAGAAGACCAGAGTTTGATTCCTGCTATTCTGGTTGCCACTTGAGCTTAGACAGTCAGGAACTGCCACCAACAACGAACCCGTCAAAGAGGATCAAAGAAGAAATAGATCTCTATTAGGTTATCGTTGGTGTATAGAATGAAAATCTAAGAATGTAAGAGATTTCTATTATAACTTGTAAGAAAGTCTAAGAAATGTAATAGACTTTTTTGATGATACGGGAATGAAAATGATGATTCTTCTATGATCAATGATTTGTATCTATCTGGATGTAATATGGACATGATAGATAAATAAAATCTTATTTTCTATTTTAGAGTATATGATACTATCAGAGGTAATATGGACATAATAGCATATATGAACTCAAAAGAAAATTAGATTAATATCTATGCAGAGGTCAAATAGAAGTGATAGATAGGAAAAGAAAGTAGATTTAATAATTATTCAGGGGTCATGAAAACATGATAAATAGTGAATCCCACTTTCTAATCAAAAAAAATAGAAGATATAAAATCCCTTTCCCCGGAAACAAGAAGTCAGCTTAACCAAACCTTGGTAGCTGGGGATTAAGAAGACAAATGTTGTGAGCGTAAATGTCAAAACGGTGGATGAATCAACGTATTTCTTGGGAACAGAAAGGATGATTCAATTCCATAATTAAATGGATGAACCTGGTAACATGAATGAACGAGTCTTTTCAGAAATGAAAAGTTGTTTTCAATTTCAGAGACTAGTTCATTAGTAATCCTCTTCTATAAATAGGTGAGAATTCTCTGTAATCATTTCATTCTTATTTCTGCTCCTCTATTGGAAATATCTTCCGAAGATATACAGCAAAAGAATGAAGTCCCCTGGAAAATCGAGGGCATCACTGATATGTTCCCCGTTGAACCCCCTGTATCAGGCTCATCAGGCTCGACCGAAATAGGTGGAAGCTCTTCTGCGCCCAAACCACCCGAAAACATTCTTGCTTTTTTAGTAGAGCCAGGGAAAACTCCTGAAGAAGAAGCGTCGAGGATGGCTGCCTGCAAATTTTTCATGAGTTCAGGAAACGACGCCTTCTATGCGTTGGCCGTCTATGTATTCAATAAGGAAGGGAGTGGCCCTCGTCCTTAGTCTTTTATCTTGAACAAAAAATAATAATAAAAGAAGTTTTATTTTTGTTCTGTCTTCTCTTTTTATACATAGTATTTCTTAAGAAATTTGCCATTGATCGGCAGCATGAGTAGATCTCCATTGGGTTTTGACAACCGATAAGCGCCATTGGAAAACACGGACTCAATTACATAAGGGCCTTCCTATTTTGCTTGGAATTTCCCTTTACTTTTATGAGTCATTACCATTGGTCTCCGAACAGCTAATACGAGCTCACTAACTTTAAATACCCTCTCCTTAACTTTACGATTAAAAGTTTGAGATATGCGAGCTTGGTACAGTTCAATGTATTGTTGTGCTTGAAGACGCTTCTCATCCAATCCTTCAAGTTCTTGGAGTCGTAAGCGATCATTATTCTCCGTAGTTAGCTCATTAGCAATGGCTATTCATAGAGAAGGGATCTGGATTTCCAATGGGAGAACAGCTTCGTATCCGTAAACCAATGAGAATGGTGTAAAACCAGTAGGAGTCCGGACTGTTGTTCGATAAGCCCATAAACATTCTCCAAGTTTCTCATTCCAATCACGTTTATTGGAAGAAACAAACTTTTTGAGAAGTTTGATGATCGTCTTATTGAAAGCTTCAGCTAAACCATTAGCAGCTGGATTATAAGCCGTAGAAGCCAAATTCTGAATTCGATTCTTGTCACAGAATCGATAAAATGCTTGACTGGCAAATTGTGGACCATTGTCATGAATTATCCGTCGAGGAATCCCGAAATGATAAATAACATGGTGCTTGATGAAACTGATCACGTTAGATATTTTCACTTCCACAAGGAGGACTGCTTCTGCCCACTTCGAAAAGTAATCGATTATAGCTAGTATAAACCGATGTCCTTTGACAGAAGGAGGGTTAATAGGACCAATGACATCCATACCCCAAGCTTCGAAGGGCCAAGAGACTGCTGTAGGATGTAGAAATTCAGATGGTTGATGAATAAAATCAGCATGAATCTGACATGCTTTACATCTTCTGGCATAGTCTACAGCATCTGCGATCATAGAAGGCCAATAATACCCCATTCTCCGAATGCGGTCTTGCAACTTTGGACTCGGTTGATGAGCACCACAGATACCATCATGAGCCTCACGCAGTATTTGTTTGGCTTCACTTTCTGAGAGATAGCGCAGCAAGAGTCCATCATATGAACGACGATATAGCGTATGTAAAGACGAATCATAATAGAATCGAAATGATCGTCTCTTAATTGATGCAGCTTCTTTAGGATCTTCAGGCAAAATTCCATGAACTGCATAATCAATGAATGGAGTTCTCCAATCTTACTGCTGGGAACTTGACTCTGTAGTATAACTTTGTTCAATATGCAGATTACTCTTCACACAGAACAAGTCTCGGTCTAACAAAGTAATTGTATTTTGCCTTCGGATTGGGACAGCCAAGTCTGCAGCTAAGCTGGCAAGAGCATCAGCCTCTACATTCTGATAACGTGGTACAAATTCAATGAAGAATCCTTTGAATGATAGGACCAACTCGACTACCACTTAATGATAGGGGACGAGATCAGGATTTCTGACTTCATAAGTCCCTCTAACTTGATTAACGATCAATTAAGAATCTCCATAAGCCTCTAAGAATTCAATATCCAATTGTTTTGCTACTTGGAGACCAATCAATAGAGCATTATATTCTACTACATTGTTAGAGCATGGCTCATTAAGAGAATAGGCACGGTATATGACATTTTGTCAGGAGAAACCAAGACAATTCCTACCCCAGAGACAATATTGCCTTTAGGTCCCACTCGTGATGCTCCATCAAAATATAATTGCCATATACCATTCTTCAAAGTCATGTTACAATCCACTACTTCGTCTGGAATGTCTTCATATAACTTCGAAGTTTCAAGTATAGGATGAGCAGCTAAGAAATCAGCTAACGCTTGGCCCTTCACTGATTTTTGAGGCACATAAATCATGTCATAAGGAGTGAGCAGCATCGCCCAGGTAGCTAACCTGGAATTAAGAATGCTCAATTTTCTCATCAATACCCGAATGGGATTTATTCTGGAGATGACATGAATAGTCTGTCCAGTGACATAATGCCTTCTCTTTTGGACGACAAAAACCAAAGCTAGACATTCTTTTTCCACAGGAGTATATCTGTGTTCAGCTCTGACCATCATTCTGCTCAGATAATATATTGCTTGTTTATGACCCATATCACTTTTCTGTGCCAGAAGAGCGCCAAGTGAATGATTTAAGGCTCGAACATATAGCAAAAATGGTCTTCCTACCACCGGAGGTACCAGAACAGGTGGGTTTGTAAGATATTGCTTAATGTCATTGAACGCTTTTTGACACGCTTCATCCCAGACGAAAGATACCCCTTTCTTTAATAGACGGAAGAAAGGTTGACATCTCCCAAAAAGATTAGATATAAATCTTCTGATATAAGCAATACGGCCCTGAAAGCCACGGAGTTCTTTCAAATTACGAGGAGGACGCATTTCAAGAATTGCTTTAACCTTATCAGGATCAACATGGATACCTTGAAAGGTAATGACAAATCCTAGAAACTTGCCACTGGAAACCCCTAAGAAAGACTTAGTAGGGTTCATTTTCAATTGATGCTGGCGCATTAATTCAAATACTGTTCTCAAGTCCTGAATGTGATCGTCCTTTGATCGACTTTTAACAGCGATGTCATCTACATAGCATTCAACTATCTTTCGTAGATGTTCTTGAAAGATATTGCTCATAGTCCGTTGATACGTGGCACCGGCATTTTTAAGACCAAACGGCATAACTGTATAGCAGTAGACCCCAAGAGGTGTACGAAAAGCGGTGTGCTTCTCCTCTTCTGGATGCATCTTGATCTGATTGTATCCTGAGAATTCGTCCATGAAAGACATGCGTTCAAAACTACACGTATTGTCTATCATGATATCAGTAATTGGAAGTAGAAATTCGTCCTTTGGACAAGCCGTATTAAGATCTCGGTAATCTATACAAACTCGGACTTTTCCATTCTTCTTCATAACAGGAACAATATTGGCCACCCAATTTGGGTGTTGTTCTTTACGAACAAAGCCACATGTAATCAGCTTTTTGACTTCTGCTTCAATTGCATCTATCATATCTGGTCTAAAGCGTTATTGCTGTTGTTTTACAGGCTTGACATTAGGCAAAATGTTGAGTTTATAGGTAGCAACTTTAGGGTCTAGCCCTGGCATATCCTCACAACTCCATGCAAAGATGTCAATGTAATATTTTATAAGTTTTATCAGCTCTTCCTTTTCATCTTCAGAAAGATTCTTACTGATGAATATTGGTTTGGACGTAACTCCATCTCCAACATCAATCTGGATAACCTCATCTTCTGTAGGTGGCTGTCGTTGTTCAAAACGAAGTTCCCATTGAGTATCCATCTGTTGAGCCCAAGGATCATTCCCAAATGGCTCTGATTCATCATCGGCTTGAACCATATTGACTGAGAGTACTTGTCCAGATTCATCTTTAGATTGAAGTTCCTTTGAATCTGATGATTGTGAAGAGCTGGAAGAGAATTCTTCTTGTATATCATCATAAAACATGTGGGACGGGTCATATCCCAACCCATGACGAGTCTTTTGGTAAAATGGATCACCACCTAATGGTAATCGTCTGCCCTTGCCTTGATTGAGACCTTGCATAGTCTTCAAATCATACCCCATGTTCTGAATGATCTTGATAGATTGCCGACTGTATTTGTCAATTCGGATTCTTCCTTTGTCTTTATCCTTCAGCTCATCTGTCTGAGCAACAGGGATATTTCTAGCCAGGCCAAACATAATTTGGCGCTTGTTTTTCTTATCAGACGGAACCACGAAATAAGATTCTTCATAACGTCTAAAAGTTACGCAAGCTTGTGATGAAGCAGCCACAGGTAGAAGATAAGGAGAAGATGTTAGGAACCTTTGAGCGTACGGTCCAACATCTGTATAAGGAAGGAAAGAATTCTCCTTATGATCAATGTATAAAGTTTCTTCCGATTCTATGTTGTCTTTATATTGATGACTTTGATTATCAGAAGATAAAGTCATTCTCTCAATAAACTTGACAGCCATATACTCGAACAGGAAATCTTCATTGATATCAAAAAGTACAGAATGATCAATATTTACATCATTTACAGTCTGATTGCTACGCTTCGGATTAATCAACAGCGGACCATCATCCGTCTTCTGCGTAGATTTGTCGAGATTGACAATCAATGGTAATTCTGGATTATTCGTACAAGAAGTACGTCCTTTGACCTTGATCATAAAAGGTTGAACTTGGCTCTTGGCAGGAATATTTATTGATTCCTCAGATGAAGTTTGAGTTCTTCCTTTAACCTTGATCATCAAAGGTTGATCATTGATAGGTTGGGATTGGATTCGTCCCTTGACTATGATCTTCAAAGGTTGCTCCTCTGGCGGATCTTCATTAATAGAGTGATCCTCAGAGGATGATTGATCTTCAGCCATGTCTGATATATCTTTCACATGCTCTTGTTTATAAAGCCTTGAATCAGAGAAGTAGGCTTCGACACCTTTGAACGGATTAATATCAGCAAACTCGGTTTTCACAACTCCTTGGGAGTCCACATATTTGAAATATTGGTGAAGAGTTGAAGGCACGATATTGTGCTCATGAATCCACGGTCTTCCAAGAAGAATATTGTAGGATACATCCAAGTTGATAACATAGAAAGTTACCATAGTTCGAAGATCACCAATCTGAATCTGCAGATAAATCTTCCCCAGTGGTTTGCTCTTGTCAGAGTTAAAACCGACTATCGTAGTACTAGTGTAAGTCAGCTCACTAGTAGGAATCCTCAGGGGTCTTAGCATACTCTGAAGAATTATACTAATTGAAGACCCAGGATCGATGTAAATCCTGTCAATTTTAGTGGATCCGATATATCCAGTGTAACACAGAGGCCTATCATGCTTATTGTATTTCAATAGCATATCCTCTTGTGTAAAGGTGATGTTGGGAATTGCTTCTATCATACTATGGCATTGCAGATATGACACTGGTATATTATCAGGAGTCTTGAGTTGTACCAAGCATGAATCTGCTTGAAGTAAAGCTTCGCTCAAAGTCTCTCTGCTTTCTCTGGAAAGGCGAAGCAGTTCAAATATAGAAAGTCTAGCTGGAGTATTGGCTAACTGAGCTAGAATGTCAAACTTGTAAGGCTTCATCACCACCCCCTGATTGGAAGCAGGCTTCAATGGGATATCAAAGCGTACTGCCTTCTGTTTCCCCTTTTCAACCACAGACGGTTTAACAGGAACAGGAGAAGGTTGAACTGGTAGAGTCTCCACTACATCTTCTGCTTCTTTGGAGGATCCCTCATAGTCTTTGTGGTACTCTTTCCCAGATCTTATACCAGCAAAAGTTTTTTCTTCAGACTCAGGAGAAGGAAGTACCATATTACAGGATTTAGTCTTTCTTCTCTTAGCCTTCTTCTTATGAGGGTTTTTATGAGGCACTTCAGAACCCAATCCAGCAGTGGAATTCTAATTTTGAATTTGTAAAGGAAGACGTATTCCTTTATCCTAATTCAAACCTTCTGCCTTTTGAAAGTTGTAACCCATCTTCCTCATGAGAAGGACAGATTGCTGTCTATATAAGTGGATAGGCAGTGAACTTTGGACAGGTGTTTCAGCACAGGAAGAAGAAGAAACCTCTGCAACTACAGGAGAATGAAGCATAGATGTTTCTGTAGTTAAGGGAGGAGAAGGATTCGGAATACGAGGAGAAATCCCTGTTGGAGCTTTTTTATAAGCAGCAAAGACTTGTTGTGCCCGGTATAAAGGAACACTATTCATAGCTAGCCACTGCTGATGAGTAAGCTTGAGCTTGGTAGGACGAGCTAGACTTGGAGGACAGATGTTTAGTGCTTTCAGTCTACCTTCTAGAGGAAGGCCATCCCATAGATGATCCAAGTCATCAGGATTTGTAATAACATGAGAAATTATGTTGCAGGTTTTGACTTTCTTATCTTTCTTGGATTTTAAAGTTTTACCTTCATTTTCCAACTCAGGTATTAAGTCAGGATGTACCCACATGATTTCACCATTCTTCAATATGAGCGACAGCAATCCTGTATTTTCTTTCCTGGCGGGCGGGATATTCACAATCTTCATAGTCGCCTTCGGAATTAGGATAATTCCATCTGGGACTTGCTATGGAGGAAAATCTCCAAACTGAAGAGGGACCATGTTGGTTGTAACCGTATGGTCATCATTGGTTAAAGCGATAGCACCACCATTTATCAGGTCTTGGATCTTCTTTTTCAGGACATAGCAAGCGCTGGTAGGATGATTAATGTATCTATGATAGATACAATATTTGGGATTGTCAGTCAGATTCACCTCATTAGGCCTTTTTGGCTCTGGAATCTGAAGTTTGCCACTTTTTATCAGACACTGAAATATCCCTGGGATATCACTTTCGTCAAAAGAGTATTCTTCCTTTGGCCTGGAAGATTTCTGATTATTTGGCGTTGTTTTGTTCTTGGAGAGATTGACCATAAGAGTATCTTTTCCTTTCACATTACGATTGCCAGGATTATTACCAGGATTACTTTTCTTTCCTTTATCTTCTGAAGTGAAAATCATCCCGTGTTCCCGAGCCAACCTACCATTGTTCTCGGCAGAAACTGCTGCTACGATAAACGAAGCCCAATCTGTGAATTGGGAACCTGTGAAGACAACAATGGATGGTCGCAGATTCATCTTGCATGTATCAATCAACGCAGAATCTGGCATACCAGGAGGCATCTTTAGAGTAGCCTGTCAGAAACGTTCAATGAACGTCCGAGTATCTTCTTTCTACTTTTGTTTGATTTCTATCAAGTAGGACATGTTCATGTCCATACCTCCTTCATAGAAGCGGGAGAGAAACGTTGCCTTGAATTCGTCAAAAGACGAAATAGAGTTATCGGGTAAGCTAGGATACCAATTGTAAGCTGAACCAGTCAGACACCCGATGAACACTCGAGTGAGAAGAGCATCATTTTTCTGCAAGTGTACAGTCATAATATCAAATTAATTGATATATTGACTGGGAGATGCTTTTCCATCGAATAAAACCATAGATTGTGGCTTGAACTTCGGTGGAAAGGGTACATCATTCCAATGAGGAGGATAAGGTTGCCTAATCCCTAACCTCTGGAGCTGATCTTTGTGTCTCAAAACTTCAAACTGTGCTTTGAGTTCACGCACTGCTTGAATGGCTTCACTGGTTTGAGGAAGCACATTTGATTGAATAGTCGTTGGATGTACCGTAACCCCCACTGGAGGTGGTACATCTTCTGGAATGATGGGATCTGGAGATGCAGAATTTTGATTAATAGCAGGCTCTTGAATATTCGAAGGTATATTAGCCCCTTGACTATCTTGAGTTTGTGCTGCTACTGGTACCGGAGTTATTACTGTAGGTTGAGCAATTTGCTGATTCAAAATTATCTGATGCATGCTTTGCACCATGTTGAGCATGTCTTTCAATGATTGCTCTACGGCAGTGAGATGTTGTTCCGTTTTAGCAGATGACGTCTCTGGCTCATCTCCAACAGTGTAGGATTCAACCTCTCTTGAAGATATAGAGGGATTAGTATAGAAGTATGAATCCACACTATCGGTATCAGACTCAAAAGATTGAGTACCCCCAGCTTCTGAATCAGAAGTCTGCAAATGCCTTTGTCTTCTTGATCGAGTATTCTGATATACTCCTTCAAAGGAATCAAGAAGTCTGTTGAACTGTTGTTGACCTGAAGTTTGGGATATGTTTCGTCTCTGTCGTCGTCCTCTGTTGGTATGAGATGCCATGTTGACTGATGCATATGACAGCTCATCTTCTTGGTCTTCAGCTTGATGTTGAAGCAAAAAACTCAGTCGACCAAAAACTGACCGTTTTGAAGCTGAACAACAACAATTGATCACAACCTAATGATATTCACAATGATGTTTTTCTTGGGGGAGCGTCACCGGAGATTGTGAATTCTTACGCTTTTGCTTTAGCAATTCACGTAAGTCAGAAGGAGTGGAGGGAATATTCTTCTTTATTACATTTGGGGTAGAAAAACGTTTAGTCCCTTGTGTATAAAGAAGATTACTGGCTTCATTCGTAGAACCAAACTGTACATTTTTACGCGTTTGGAGTTGTGTGCGTAAATCTTGAGATTTAGCACGAAGGACTCCATTTTCATGGCGCGTGATTTGCAAGTTTGGTACTTTGCGTAAAGCAGTATAAGAAGGTTGTTGGTTAGGACAGAAGTTTTACCAACAACATTTTTACGCTGTATGCGTTTAGGTACATTCACATTAGATGTGCAAACATCGTTGTGAATTTTATCTACACAGTCACAGACAGGAGACTTACCTTTACGCGTAAAACGTAAAAATTGATTATCTACCACGTCACAGACGGGAGATTTTGTTTTACGCGAGGAGCGTAATTTATGTGGGCCTACCACGTCACCGACGAGAGACTGATTCTTACACTCAGAAGCATTAGAATCTGCCACATTACAAATGGGAGACTCATTCTTATGCCTTGAGCGTAAAATTTGGTTCTTACTCACTGAGCGTAAAACTTGATTCTTACGCAGTGGGCGTAAAACCTGATTATCTTCATCGTTACAAACGGGAGATAAATCATCACACTTTGAGTGCAACTCTGAAGTAAGGACCGCCTCGTTACGAACGGGAGCCCCTACGACAGGAGTGGGAAGAATTCCCTTATCATCAGAAGTCACAGAGAGATCGAAAACCACTTTGGATTTGGGAATCCAAACTTTTCGTGCTTTGCGAGACTTTTGAACATTGGAGTAGCGAGAACCACCCCCAGTTCGGAGCATTTCTTCATAGACAGTCTGGTCGAAGTGCACAACCAGAGTCTTCTTGGTCGAACCGACCGAAATATCATCATATTGAGCAATCACCTCCTCGTCAGAGGAGAAGGTAGTACCCAGCAGAGTCGCCATTTTGTTTCACTTAACAAAATTGCCAAACAAAAGGTTAGATTTTGAAAATAAAACAAGAAAAAGTACAAGAAGTACAAATTTGATTCTGGAAAAGTATTGCTATGGAAGTCTGATCTGTAAATGATCACTTTGTTTCTTGGACCATATGATGATGATGAAGATCACTGCTTGAAGAAGAACAACTTGGAAGAACTAAGTCACCAGAAAGGAATCATTGCACTTGGGCACTGATGGCGAGGCCGAATGCTTTCCTGCTTTGCTTCACTCTGTTCTGAAAGAAAAGTTGAAGAAGAATGCTCCGGAGAATCAAAATCTCGAAGTCCTGATCTCTGTATTCTCCCTTGTTCTTTCTGTCCGTTTCTTTGAGAAAAATGAGTCTATTTATAGACTGGGGCTTCTCTGCGTAAAAGAGCATCAAAGTCTGTCTTTACGCTAACAACTGCCACCCATGATTAGAGTCATCCTTTGTATACGTTAACACGCGTCCCATCATTTCAGTAAGAATAGGATCCATGTACACACGTTCTTCGAAATATGTGGCATGAAGGCCATGTAGGCAAACCACGTTCCAAACTGGCCAGAAAGAATAGGACGTAAAAATAGCTCCAACATCCTCTGGGCGTAAAGTATTAAGATGAGCATAAAATAGCTCTGTCATAGGTTTCCCACGTAAAGTGGTTATTGAATAACCTTGAGCGTAAAATGGCTCAAATAGACTTTACGCACACATTATTTTATGAGCGTAAAAACTCATGTAAAACTCCGTGCGTAAAAGAAACCATACAGTGAGCGTAAAGTAGCCCGATCCCCATAAACGACAACAATGGTCTTTGTATAAGACAAATTCTATTGAATTCTGTGGTAAATGCCATCATTAATATCTTCATGTCAGAGTTTGTATTAAATGCGAGATTTGACAGCTTTGTCCAGCGTAAAAGAGGCTGCTCTGTCCTTGGCGTAAAATCATAGGTGTAGACCCAAGCGTAAAATGATCAGCCTGCTTAGGCGTAAATTGATTAGCCTAGATTTGGGCGTAAAAGAGATTACCCGCTTTGCTTGGTGTAAAAACCGATCACCTATGAATGGGATGACTCTTTCTTTGAAGCACTTTTTACGCTCCTACAGAGGGTTTACCTATAGGGTGTCCAATGGCAAAAAAAGCCCAAAAATAGAGTGTTCCTCCTTGCTAGCTCAAATCCCCAAATTACTCAAAAGCTGAGATTTCTCTCCATAATCAGGAAATAAAGGAGTATTAGACTCTAATGCAAGAAACTAGAGTCAAAAAGGAAATTAAATGGAAAAGTTAGGCATTGGGGATGAATGGCCATACATTTCTTTTTCCAAGTGTTGATTCAATACAAAAGAGGCAAGAACCAATAGAAGAGAGATTTTACAGGGTTGGGAATCCCTAGGTGGCTGGTCATAAAAGGATAAAATTAGGGTTAGGGTTATGACTAATGTGCTTGGGCCAAGTTTCAATGGTAAGGGAAATAACTCCTTATACAACAAGAATAAGGACTTTTCTTGACGGGGATTCCCTGTCAAGAAATGGGCATCTTGACGGTTGCAGATCCGTCAACTAGGCCGGAGTCAAGAAAAGACCCCCTTTTTCTTGACGGTCGCTGGCAGAGCTTTTCTTGACGGTTTTTGGCCGTCATATGAAGTAGCTTTCTTGACCATTTTTAGCCGTCAAGATAGCAGTTTTTAGAAACCATCAACAAAGGCAAAAACTTTTCTTGACTCCGGCCTAGATGACGGCCTTTAGCCGTCAATAAAATCATTTGTTTTGATGAATAAAACCTGTCATGAAAAGTACTAATTCACGGCTGTATTGTGCAGCATGATATGAATTAAAGTTGACGTTTGACAACCGTCAAGAGAAGCTATATCCAAAGTACCGTCAAAAGAAGCATGCCAAAATTCTGTCAAGAATTATATAATATTAATCAACCACACATAATATCAATCTAGAAGATACACAGACATCAAATTACTATAGAACCCAATTTTTATATTAACAAACTGTATTACACCAAAAACTTCCAATATGTTCCACCACAAAACATAATCCAACTACAAAGTATACATATCCCACATCTAGTTTCCATACCACTAAAACATCCAAACTGTGATAATCATAGAATAAAACCAAAAATAGTAGCAAACCAAACCGGAGCACATCCCTTCCATATCTACATTCCCCTATTCACAGCATGCACGTTCATTTTTCAGCAAGTTCCTGAGAGAACAAGAACACAAATTATCATTACTTCTCCTACATATTCAAAATACTTAAACTAGGAAGCATGGACATGTATTAGACACTAAACAAGCACTATAAAATACTCTAGGATAATTTTATGTAGATATTTGTTAGTTGAAACCATTTTGGAAAAGCATTAAATGGTTTCTACAAATAATTATTGCCTAATGAGAACAACTACCAATATTAGTACCAAAACACTAAATTCTAACTTAGTCAAGAATCCAACCATATGGTGCATGTCAGATATTACATTAAACTTCATGTACACATTTTTGCAGCATCATATTCCTCAACATGGTGTTGGTGCATCCTTAAATTCCACAACATGGTGTAGGATGTTCGAATTTACCTCACTTTTTCGCTCTTTACGCCTGGGATTCATCCTACAGGCCTCCAAATCAATAGTTCAAATGCTTTACACCATGTCTTGTCGAAGTACATATGCTGAAAGATATCGCTGAGATTAAATATTTCTCCTTCCATACGCTCCTTGTCCCCAGTTGAAGTGATCATCATCCTGTAGGTTCCTACCTGTAACAAGGAGAGATTTAAAACACTGAAGCAAATTACTTTTGAAACACATAATTTATATGATAACTATTCATTTATAAAGAAAAGTAAACACAATTAATATATGCTATCTAGAGCACCTGTAATTGAACCTACATAGCCCAGATATGCATAACATGCAAAATTATTCAATTCTTATTATGAAATTTTAATCATACTCTGCGGTATCGGTAAATACAATCCGATACGGCTGATACCGATATGGTTTGGTATATTCCAATCCGATAGTGAACGATAAACGTTACTGCTGATACCTCTAATCCAAAGATTTCCATATCTTATAAGAAGACTTTAAAGAGCGGAAGAATGGATCAAATGGTGATGCACCTATGTCAGACTCTAAAGAGCGAAAGATCCTTCCAAAAGCCAACCCTATTCTTTTCTAGGTTCCAGTGTGGCTAATTAGTATCACAGTCGGTATCTCCAGCAAAAAACATATAAGTATAAAAAAATGCTCATAGCAGTACCTAGATGTACAAATTTAACACATAATTCCTATAGTCGTTAACTAGGGGACACATTAACTAGCTGCCAAAGAAACCTGTTCATGCAATCTAAATAAGTACCACTTAGCAAAGCAACCTTCAAAACTGGATGCTGATATATATATATATATATATATATATATATATATATATATATATATATATATATATTAATTCAGAGCTTTACTGTAATCGTATAATTATGTCCAAGAATAAATTTCAACTCATATCAAATATCCAAATTTATGATTTTTTTAACTGGGATACTTTATTTTCTTGTTTGCAACCATGTTCTCCTAGATTTGTATAATATATGTCAACAAACTTGAAATAAGGCATCCCAGAATGATTAAAACCATAGCATATATCCAAATTTATGATTTTTTATTAGGATTCTTTGTTTTCTTGCATGCAACCCGTGTTCTCCTAGATCTGCATAATATATGTTAACAAACATTGTAAAAAAGAGCATCATAGTATGATGTGGCTTCTCTGAACTTTGTATTTATAGAGAAGATGTTTCAGGGACTCAAGGGTGTAATGCGCACTTGATTTCATCTTGTTACTTGCTTTGGCAAGTACATTTTAAGGTCCAATCCAAATATAAATCATACTCTATCCTTGTCCTGAAACATATGTGCTGGAGATAATATTTGGCTCAATCTCTAGCCAAATGACCACAAACTGCAGACAAAAAGAATTACTTCCAAACCACCAAATAGTTAAATTTACAGAAGATACTCCTTTCAATTTCCCTCTCCTTTTCCTCACTTCGCATCAAACTAAACACAAACTTAGCACAACTAAAAAGTTCCATTCACATACTATAATCCTTGTTGACAACCAACTTCACCCAAGTTGAAACAGTGCACTCAAAGCAATACCTTATTAATAAAGTCAAGCAACTTGATATTTAACTTATAAAATTATCAAACCAATTTAAAAAAAAATCTAATAAGTCATACTCCGTACATGTAATGTATGTAAAACCCTTTTTAAAGATGAGAAACAGAGTATTAAAAACTTATATACCAAGTCATAAAATAACATAATAGGCATTTAAGTAAGGCTTGAAGGATAAGAGAGAGCTTACATTTCTTTTTAGGGATGCCATATAAGTTTCAGGTGATAGAAATGGTTGAAGTACTAGATGCGGGTGATGTTGAGTAAGCCGAGAACCTGATAAAGAAACAAGCAACAAGTATCAGACACTATATGGAACAACATACAACAAGGGTAGATATGCCTGCTATTGGTATCCAAATAAAACAAAGTTCTACATATTACTTAGTAGAACAATTTACCGGCCTATTGCATATCAGAGAAAAAAAATCACCATTAACATGTTAAACATTTAAGTTGATCATGATAAGAGTACTTTAAAAATATTATAGATTATGAATGCTCTCCACACTTCAAAAAGTATATGACTTTTCTTTGAGTGAGAAATAGGTATCAGTTGACGATTTAGCAGCATGGGGGATTAAGCTATATTCATCTCCAAAAATTATCATCTTTGCCAGTTTTTTACTAGCAACAATGTTTGAAGTGCCCTCGCATGCTCATGAGAATAGAACCTGAACCAACAACAGTAGGATAATCCACTGGTTTTGACCAATCTATGGAAAGTGCAATAAGCCGTCAGTATTCTAACTGCAAGTAACAGTTTCCATAAATAAATTGCATATACAATAATAAATTTGAAAAACATACAGAAGCACATAAACAACATCAATTTTGGTACATATAATCAACATGTGTGAGGTAGAATGTTTCGGGAGACAGTAAGCTTGTATCTTGCTTTTTTTATATTCTTTGCCTCCATACCGATGCTGCATCAGCTTCATTGTTTCGACAAACATACCAGGCACAAATTTTACCAAAGAAGAAAACCTTAATCACTTTTAGAGATATGAGACAATACAAAAGAGGAGGAATAATACTTTTTACGGTTAATAACTATACAACTGCCACTTTTCCCCTAGAGCTCACAGCTTCAGCTTTATTTCTATATATTTTGCACATAATCAACCATCTCTATTAAGTTTATTATGAACATACAATCTATAAAGCAATCTAACTATCAGTAAACTGATACCAAGGAGAGAGGTGAAAGGTCAGGGCCTTAATTGTAATCACAGGAAAAACTCATAGAAAGAAGGAGATGTTTTAGTGATGCAGCATCAGATGCCTTGGACATGGACTATAGGTGTTCTAACAGTAATGCAAGTTACAAGTAATATATCTGACTTTATGATCTTCCTCGTAGATTCCAACTATACTTAGCAAAGCAGACATTTGAAATTCAGATCAATGGATAAGAGATTCTCAGGAAGCAGAACAATATTCTTTTTTACTTAAAAATCCCAAGAATTAGAAGCTACTTTACTTATCCTAAATCATTTAAAGAATTGGTGCATCCTGAATATTTGTCATGTATGTAACCGTCTATATCTTTGGAATATAGACAGAAAATGTACCTTGAGACGTTCAGATGATCAGAAGCCCCTAAGCAACAACAAGCATCTTTTAGCTGGTGTTTTCCAAATCCCAGTCAACATATGAAAAACATCAGCCTTGGCAACTAAAACAAAAAAATTTTTCCAACACAAGTAAAGATAAACCATGTATCATCATAATATATGGAGAATGTAGTTTTAATCATCAATAAGAAATGGAATCTGCACCAATGATTAATGAAGTGGTAATTGGATTTGTACCTATCATATATCTTACAAGTGTGCACAAGAGCGCGCGCACACACACCCCAATCTTTATTGTGTCCTTGGTATGTCATCTATACATGCACACGTGCTTTATTGAAATTGGTAAAACTATTGAGGAGTAAGACTGCCATCAAAGATATGGCAATGAATAAGCACCTAACAAAATATTTCTAGGTTTTGTAAGTTATATATATTGATACTATCAGAGAAATCAAGGTCTCACCAACTGATGTATTTCATATATTATCTATCAGATTGATCAGCAGGGAAGGGCAGACACTCCATGGTGTCATGACACTCAAAGAGACGATATGGACAGTCAAAAGTACAATATCAACTCTACAAGTTCCTAGATTTCAAAACCAGTACCATGTCTGCCACCATGTTTATATTATGTTGTATCATATTGTGCAATATCAGTAATACAACATGTTCATATCAGTATGCATGTGCTTACGTTGAGAAACGCCTCATATTGCAAATATAGAATTAACACAGAATAAAAATATAGATGCTTGCTTAAAATGAGAAGCTGAGCCTTCATATAATTATGGACGCTCTCTACATTCATCAATAATAACTGCAATAAAATTCTAAAAGAAACCAAAGATAAAAACATTTGTGAGTAGGAGAAAATGCAAATAAAAGGATAACATAACATCCAAGTTCCACAAAAGTAGGCACACAATACTAGAACCAGGTCTTAAGTTGAACTAAAAATTATTATACCACAGAAATGAACTCTTTGCATACCAGGGTAGTGAATTAGAGCGTGCATTCCACCATTCTTCTCAAATATTGCAATTTTTTGAACAGTACCAAAAGCTGAAAACACATGCAATTTTGGCACCAATAAAAATTATTAAAATAGAATTCGATGTATAAAACAAGAGCGAATGATTGAAGTCTTACGGTATGAATAAGGTCAACGGTAACATCATATTGCATATTCTCTTTAGAAGCCAGAAGCACATTACTCTCGGGCTCGTTCTTCTTTCCATCCGGACCTACTATCTGCTAGAAAATAAGAAAAATCTTTAAATCATTGCATTATGCATAAGAGCGAATGAAGTTTTATAATTTTTGTATCATGATTAGGCTTGCATATTTTAGCCAAGATTTTGTGTGGCTGACAAACTTTAGTACACATACAAATCGAGATGAACACTAACCTTTATATATTTGTCTAGCAGTAATCATAATTAACATTTGATGAAGATTTGTATAATAAGTGTTCAAGATGCTTTAGTAGGTGAGAATTTTCTAAAATGCAAGAGTGTGATTCTTATATCTCCCTAAGAATTAGGGATTCTCAGACAACTGATGTAAAAGAAGAAATGAGACTACTTTGACTCGAGTTGGGACGAACTGTCAGTTTTTGATTTGGTCGTTGATCGTGTACTCCTTGAACTTGGCCACTGTCGATTGTCAGACGTCGAGGAACATGATGTTCAATTTGTCCTTCTCCTATATATTCTCACAAATCAAAGCAAAATCCTCTCAATAATACTCACAAAAAACCCTAAGTTCACTAACAAAAATTAAATCCTAAGTTCACTCACGACGATACCCAAAAATAAGAAGAATGGAAAGAGAAATCAAACATAGGTCGATCTTCTCATCATCATTGTCGACATCATCCTCGAGCCAGAGAGGGTGATGGGAGTTCACTGGAGGAGTCGTGCAGCGATTAGGGCTCACGGTGTCTTGGGGTTCGTTGGAAGAGTCGCCGTCGAAACGTCCCCGAAGTCTGTGAGCCCCTCGACCACCAGGCACACCGAATAGCTCATGTTCTGCACGACCCTACGAATCCTCTCCTTTCTTGGCTCCATCAAGCATGGGTCGAGCGTCGCTATGACATCCCCGCTCGCCTTAAAAATTTATATGATGATAGGGACTGAGATTACAGACCTCTACAAGGCGGTTTCTGAGAGGGGGTGAGACGAGGGTTTCGGAGGGGAGGGGGAGACGAGGGTTTCTGAGAGAGCGGGAGGAGAGAGAAGTAGAGAGTTTCGAAGAGAGCGGGGAGAGAAGTCGAGAGTTTGGTTCTTATGAGCCTTAAAAAATTTTGTGGAAGACCGTCATTAATTTTAAAGACTTTCAAATAATTACCATAATGGCAAATAAAAAAACTGCGACAACTTTCTCGCATACACAATAGTTAACGGTTATTATCAAAACGTCAATATAAAAGATGCTCTTTCTTGACGGATCCCTCGAAACCGTCAACATATATGCTATAAATGAGCTAAAGTAACAAAAAAAGGCCATCGTTTGACGTAAGCCTAAAACTGTCATGATAAACCCTATTGTTGACAGTTTTCGACGATAGTCAACTTATAAACCATCAAGAATCGTCATTTTTCTTGTAGTGTTAAGTCAAAAGTCCATGAACCTAACCATTTATCCCCCTATATGAAACTTGACTCTAAATGACTTAACTTGTGTTGACTTAAGTTAGACTAGGGTCCCACCATGCTATTCAAGTCACCATTGCTAGAGTCAACATCTAGGTTAGCCTCTTAAGTCACAACTAGAAAAAGTCAAAATTAACAACCATCAATCCAATAATTAATCAAATAATTTCAATAAGTCAAAATGACCAATTTACCCCTAGGCTAACAATGATAAATAGATATCCCAATCACATGGTTAGGCTCTAGGTCAGACAGTCTCTAGGGTTTCACTAGCTGCACATCAAAATAACAAGTCATGGTTTTTTTTAAATAGTTTTAAAATGATTAAAAATTACCAAAAATTATATTACGATTTAAATGTTATAAATAAGTAATTAAAATCACAAAATTACCCTCATTTAAAAAATTGGGTGTTACACCCGACTTAACTTTGAACGGCCGTTGGCCTTGCACAAGTCGACTGTTGGTTGTGGATCCCTTCGTTACCAGAAGCTGTGTCCTTGTATAAGAACTGCTGCTAAGTTTTGAAATGACTTGAATGTTCAACGTGAGGAGTTCAAACCTGAACAACATCTTGGACGTCTTCGAGGTTCACGCTATAACTGTTTCATTAGCCATATTGGAGTTCTTTCATGTCCGGCTAGGAAGGGGCTTGCTCGACAAGGAAGTGATTCGCTCTGACGAGCTGCACGTTTGTGAAGATTAACCCCCTTGTAGTGCAACTATGAAGATTAATCCCATAGTAGTGAAGAGTAACCCTCCTGTAGATTTCTAGGTACTTTAGTTCTTTTCATTATGAATCTGTAATAGATCCTTGGAGGCATGATTTAAATAAATAAGCTCTTTTCTTGTAATCATGATGAATCTGTAATAGATTCTTGTATGCATGATTTAATAAAGAACTCTTTATGAACTATGATTTTTGATCTTCTGTCTGCACTTTTGGGTACCTGCGCTTTTGTGAAGCCGGGTGGGTGAAACACTACCTACGTTTTGATGGCTCTGCGCTTTTTCATGCTTCTACACACACTATGTATCCTATTTCGGACATGTACCCAAAATCTCAACTCAAAAAGGATACTAAAATTCTTTTGGGGATACGTGTCGAACACTTGGTGCACAAGTTCGCGATACGCCTAAGATACACTACTAAGCCTTATCTGAATCCTACTAAACTTCGTAGACAAGTCTAAAATATATACTAAAACATAATTAAGGCATTTCTAAACTAGTGTCAAGTATCATGTGTAATAGAGCACGTCTAAACTAGTAGCAAAGTCTAAAATATATACTAAAACATAATTAGGACATTTCTAAACTAGTGTCAAGTGTCATGTGTAATAGAGCATGTGAACCACATGTATAGGAGTCCAAAAAATGATAAATTAACCCCGTGTCCTACCGTATCAAATTGTGGATATGTAGCTAGCCTCACAATACTCTAACAAACCTAATTAGGTCTACCTAACCTAGTGACAAACTCTTGTTGGACAATTGTCAAATTTTTCCAAAAATGGTACAAAAACCCTATGTAAAAGTCTCCCAATGGGTCCAATGAAGCACAAGCTTCTTCCCGTGGGTAGTCCTAATGCATGGCTTATTTTTAAATGACTAATGAAACTAATTAGAATTAAATATAAGGGTTTAAATTCAGATTTTACCTATTGGGAGATGGATTCCCAATACAAAGCCAAAAGGGGACAGAAATGGACACAACCTTCAAGAGTGGACACCTCCTTCGAGCTCCACTCCTTCCAATGCCTCCTCCTTGCTAATCCAAGCTCTACCCTCTTAGGGATGACACTAGGAATTGGTTGGGAATCAATTTGAAAATGCTGGAGTTTGGTTCTTCTTCTCAAATGGAGAGAAAATAGAGAGGAGCTAATTTAGGGTTTGTGGAGGTTAATAAATGAACTCAAAGAGGAGTTTTATTGAGTATATGACCAGCCATATTCCCCAACCCTAAATGCAATGTAAAATGTCTAATAAGCCCTAACAAGTCTAGTTCTGTCCATCTAGGTTCACTAACCACTAGTCTAACTAGTAGCTACAACTAGCAACTAGCTACATCATATATTTAATTATAAGCAACAAAGCTAATAATGGAAAAATAAAATAAAATACAATCATTACTATTAATATGAAATATAAGTTTTAAATTGATACAAAATAGGAAAAGTCCAAAATATCCTTATTCTGGAAATATGGTAGTTATACCTCCGGGTAGGCCTCCTCCCTATCTAAGCCTGGAGAGATCATCAGGTCCTCAGGGGACTAGCAAGACACATAATATACAAGCCTACTTTGACAGTTATAACATACAAGAAAAATGAGAAAATGGTACAAGAAAGTAATGACTAAAAAAAGTATAATATAAGAAATAAAATATAAAAGAAATGGTATGCCTCGAGAATCGTGACAATAAATGCGACTAAAAGTAAAAAATTGTCCGTTGAGTCGGATCATGGGCCTACCAAAATAGTTTTTTAGTCAACCTTCTCAGAATCAGACCAAACTTGGATCACAAGTACATATAAACGAAACGAGTCTAGTGGCTTAAGTTTTGTCGTGAGGTGATAAACATACACAAAGTAATTGGAGTTTTTGCAAAGGGGTCGATACGGTCTACCTCGACCGACATGCCTCGAATTTGTCGTGCATACACAACCAATTCGAGTTTCGTCGAAGCCCACATGACTGCAACATCCATATACACCTTTCGATCCTTCGGATTGTGATGAAATCGCTCGGTTTGTCGAGATGGACCCCGTATCGAAAAGTTTTCTATGTTTTGAAACAGTTTTTATTAGGGTTTCTATCTCGATTATGCCTTCTAGAATGCTGCTTAATTGGATTTTGAAAATTTATAATAGGTTGCTAATAAACAACCTTCCAAAACAGGATAAAAAATATTTTTCTTCACTATTTCAATATTTCAGAAAACTATTTTTTTCGAGTTTTGGAACTTGATTTACAATCGAAAGAACATGTATCATACTAATCTAATTAACATGAGTTGAAGATGGTTAACTAGACTACGTGTATGATTTTACAGATCAAATTCTTATTAATCGATTTGGGAGAAATTTACCGCAAAGTATCGTTAGTCGATGGTGAAATTGATGCGGATGTTGTCGCGCGCACAGGACGTCATCGACGAACTCCGGTGATTGCAGGCGTGCAGGGCAGCACGCACAGTGGCAAGGAAGTGCTGGGCAAGGTCATGAGGGGTGGTAGGATTTAGATTAGGGTTTCCCACCCTCCCCTTCTCTCGACATATTTATAGAAACAAAGGGGAGTCTGCTGTCGGGTTGGGCTTCGGAAATCATCTTGCGAGAAATTCAAATTTCTCGTGAGAAATTGATAAGTTTCTTTTTAACTATATCTTTATATAGATATTTCCATATATGCCTACTTACATATATATCTATACATGCATAAATACTCAATAAAATCCAAGAAAATCTCAATACTATATTTTCTAGTTTAGTGTTTATTTATAAAAAAATTTACCTACATGATATTTATTTATATTTATAGGAATATATATATATATATATATATATATATATATATATATATATATATGTAGTGAGGGTTGCAGAGGACGACGTCTCTCGGGCTGAGGCCAGGTTCGCCTGGGATCGGTTACCGACGGCTAGGACGGCCATGAATCTTACCAAAGCCATGCTCAAATTCCGGATCAAAGTGGAGACTGATTTCTGGAAGCAAAAAGCGAGATTGAAATGGGACATCGATGGGGATAAAAATTCTAAATATTTTCATGACTACGTCAATGGTCGCAGAAAGAAGCTATCGATTCACCAAATCACCGACGAAATGGGGAACATCATCACTGACCAAAAGAACATCCAAGCGGCCGTCGCGGAGTTCTATTCCAAGTTATTCTCCAAAGAGACGGTTCACAAAGACAACTCCTTTCTGAATCACATACCACATCTCATCAGCGACACCGACAATGCTCAACTGGACTTGCCCCCCACCGTGCAGGAGGTGACCGATGCTGTCTGGTGCCTGGATGCGAACAGTGCTCCCGGACCGGACGGTTTTTCGGGGGTATTCTTTCGTACTTGCTGGAATATTATTAAATATGACATCACTGAGGCGGCCATCACATTTTTCAAGGGAGCCGCTTACCCCAAAGCCATCTCCAGCGCCAAGCTAATCCTTATCACGAAAAATTCTAACCCTGAATCATTCTGAGACTTTCGTCCCATCAGTCTATGCACTTTCACTAACAAGATCATATCCAAGATAATTACAACCAGAATGGCCGAATTTCTCCCAAAGATCATCTCCGAGGAACAAAGCGGCTTTGCTCGCGGAAGAAACATCCAGGACAACATCATGCTAGCTCAAGAGCTAATCACCTGCATGAAGTTTCCGGCAAGAGGGGGCAACATCGCTATCAAACTCGACATGGAGAAAGCTTATGACAGACTGGATTGGCAGTTTATTATCTGGGTCTTCAGAGCGTTCGGATTCTCGGAAAATTGGACCAACACTGTGTGGAGATCCATTAGCAACTCGTGGTTCTCCACGGTTATCAATGGTCAGACCGGAGGATTCTTCAAGTCCACTTGCAGAGTTAGACAAGGCGACCCTCTTTCTTCCACTATTTTCATTATTGCGGCTGACGCTTTGAGCAAAAATCTTAATAACATGATTAACACCCCCAACTTCCAGCACTATCACACCTCCAGTGGCTGTCCCTTCATCACCCACGTGGCCTTCGCCGACGATGTTCTTATTTTCTCGTCCGGGGATATTGGCGCGGTGGAAGTGGTGCACCACACACTGTAGAGATACTCCAGATGTTTCGGGCAGAAAATCAACCCCACCAAGAGCGTTATTTACGCCCACCACAACTTCAATCGTGAGCACGCCCACGGCCTCTCCAACTTAACTTCATTCAATGTAGCCCATCCGCCCTTCAAATACCTGGGATGCCCCCTTGTATACGGGAAATCCAACTCTAGCATCTTCGAGGAATTAATATCTAGAATCAGGAAAAAACTTGAGGGTTGGCATAATGCCACTCTATCCCCTGGCGGCAAGATGATCCTCATCAAACATGTACTCACCTCTATCCCAATTCACACATTGGCTATGTGTTCCCCTCCCAAGAAGGTGCTAACCTTGATCGAGCAGACCTTTTGTAACTTCTTCTGGGGCAGGACAAAGGACAAGACAAGCATCACTGGGCGAGTTGGGAATCTATGGCACGGCCCACCGAGGATGGGGGCCTGGGATTTACCAAGCTCTTCCACATCGTTAAAGCATTCTCGTTGAAACTGTGGTAGAATCTTCGGACTAGCAACAACTTATGGACCAGATATATAAAGGCCGGATACTTCAAGCACATTCACCCATCGGTTGCCATTTCCAACAGCCGATCCTCGGCGGTGTGGCGGCGTATTCTCGATGGACGAGACAGCGCTGAACCGGTCATCAGGCTCCATTTGGGTGATGGTGAGTCGGACCCTTTTCTGGAGAGATGGATTGGGGATAGCATGATACCGAGTATCACGGAAACTCCTAGAGACTGCAGGATCAGCGACCTGTGGAACTTCAGTAGAAACGAATGGAACTGGGATAAGATCCATGATTGGTCCGGGAACGATACTGCGAAGAGCATCCGCCTTTGCGGAGTTAGAATCAGCAACGAGGCGGATGGTTGGAGGTGGTCGCTCGAAGCTTCGGGGGCATTCTCGATGCGGTCGGCTAGATGTACTGTCCGCGTGAATGGGAACCCGAATCCGTCCATTGCCCCCTATTGGCACTCTTGCAACCCTAAGAAGTGGTCCTTCCTTATGTGGAGAATCATCAGGAAGAAACTACCAACTGACGAGATTCTTAACACAATGGGGATCAGCTTAGCTTCACCTTGCAATTGTTGCGCTGACCGTCAGATGGGGACTATTGACCACATTTTCTATCGGGGGGGTCTGCCCGATCACATCTGGAGGATCCTCAACCATCTGTGTAGGATTGAGCCGGGCAGTGGGCGCTTCCACGATCTTGTGGTCTTCTGGGGCTCGGCATCGCATGGACACCAGATCGTCGCAGCGGCCGCCACTTGGGTCATTTGGAAGAATTACAACAAGGCTAGATACGAAGGACTCCAATTCTCGGCCAATCAGCTCACCCGGGAAGTCTTTCGCCAATGTCGTAAAAGGAGCACCCGGTGTACTCACAGCTCGAGGGCATTCTGGTCCCCATTCCTTCTCTAGCTCGCGATGGCTATTGCATCCCCCTTCCTCCTTCATCTTTTTGGGTGGTATACTTGTATAGGCTTCGACATTTTGCGACTTGTATACTTGTTTTGGCTTCGGTCTTCGAGCCTGGGTTAATAAAAAGGGGGTTTTGCCAAAATATATATATATATATATATATATATATTTTATATATATATATATATATAAATATATATATATATATATATAGTATTATATATAAATATAAATATATAGTATATTTCTATATACTATATATATAGTATTATATATAAATAGTATTATATTTATTTAATAGGTAAACCTACAAGCATATGGCTTAGGAATTCCCAAAAGTCTAAGATAGTTGCTTTAAGAAAAAGTTGTCGTACTTATAAAGTAAAAAATATTAATTTAATACGATAAAATCCAAAAAATTTATATCACAAATACGAAACATATTAATTAGCTCATTAGATAAAATATGAAGTATATATTTATATAATAGATATACACCTACATGGACGTCTCTGGATGCATTACATGCGTACATGGGCTTGGGTTTGGTTCGGGTCAAGTCCGGGCTAAATTTAAACAACCGGGTCTCCTAAAAGTCATATTCTTAATAAATAACTAATTAAATTATTTATAGGAGTCAAGTCACAACTTTGACTGGTTTTTCTAGTAGAGACACTGCTATCGCCATGCCTTCCATAGCATGGCTAATACACTAGCCAAAGCATACGACTACACTATCCGTGCCAAAATTTATGGTCATCTTGTACTTCAAAACATAACCATGACTAAGGCCATCTATATTAATAACTATTTAATTAGAAATATTTATAAATTCTAAAAAATACTATTTAAGTCAAATAAATAAATAATAATAATTTTAAAATTTAGGGGTATTACATTTGTAGTCTTTCGATATATAGTTCATGTGTAATTAGTTGTTCTCATTCGTGTATTGGCTGCAGTATAGGTTGTGCTCTAGTTTACTTTTTCTTGCTTTATCACTGTTTATTTAATGCTATATTTTGAGATACTTGGCTTGTATATTATGTGTCGTGTTACGTTTCTATGAGGACCTGATGATCACTTCAGATATAGACGATCGACAGGATTTCGAGGAGTACGACCCGAACTAGAGTCTTCCTTTGCGGACCATTAATTTTTCCTTTAGACAATGGACTTGTTATTCTTTATCTAATTTATTCTGTTCTATTCTTACAGTCACTTGGTCATAGATTTGTCTCCACGGGCAAATATTATATTCTATATTTTAGTTAATATAATTAATTGGTTATTTCTTTTATTTGCTCTCATAGATGAGATTTACTATGACTTATTTTTATTAGTTGGTGCTCTTATATTACAGCTTATATATGTATATACGGATCCCAAATATTGTTGTAGTATTCATAAACTTACAGCTGACATGTATACGTTCCTAGTCCAACGTATCTTGGGAGTGGGGCGTTACAGTATCCCCAGCTACTATATACCAGCAAGGACATCAGCAGGGCTAACGTGACACCATCGACGGTACAATATAACACTCAGACTCAACTGCCACTGGTCAGCCAAAATGAGCAGCCTACTGCAATGACTCAGGGTAGGAATGTGCCACTACCACCTCCACCGTTCCTTCAGCAGTTCCTATCTCAGTCCGGACCGCAGATGCCTCCGACTAATAGAAACCAAACTACCCAGTTTATGTATGCTATGTTGTAGGCCTAGTGGTAGAAGACTAAGCTGCTGAGGCAGAGTATGATGGCCTCACTAGCTAGGCCTCCACCTCCGACCCAGTACCGTACTAGTACCATAACCCTATGTGGGCTCCATTAAGAAGTTCATTGAGATGAACCCTAAGACTTTATAAGGTACCGAAGGACTGCTAGAAGTTTTTGGTTGGGTCATCAGTACTAAGAACTTGTTAAAGGCATCAAAGTTGCCTGAAGGCTTGTGGATGATGATGGTAGACTTACAATTGGAGGACAATGCCCATAACTTGTGGAAGGCAGAATTAAGGCACCTGGGTAATGAACTAACTTGGGAAGAATTCTATAAACTTTTAATGAGAGGTTCTTTTTTTTCCATGTTCAAGATGTCCTCTTTGAACAGATCCTCCATCTAAAGCAGGAGATCATGTCAGTAGACGAGTACGATACAGAATTTAGCCGCTTGAGCAGATTCGGTATGGCACTAATTTCGATCGAACGAGACATGACGAAGAGATTCCACCAAAGGCTGGCACCATAGCTTAAGACATATAGTACCATACAGTCCAAAGTCTCTCATGCAGTCATCTTAGAAGAGGCTCGTAGCCAGAAGCTCCTTTGCTAGGAGTTGAAGAAGACGTAAAGACGCCCCAATCCAGTAGCTGCACCAGCCAGAGTGACTCAGGGCGGACCTAACAAAAGACCTATGGCACAGTCGCAGCAGAAAAGAATGTCGTACTAGAGCCCCAACTGCAACTATTACAGGAAGTATGGTCATATTATGAAGGACTGACGACTTAGCCTTAGTCTATGTATGAGATGCGGTTTGGGATAACACATAGCTAGATATTGTCCCGAGCAACAGGCTCTAGTGCATGCTCGACAACCCAAGGCTAACAGCTCTAGTACTTTAGACACCCTGGCCAGTTTCGTAGGTATTGAGGCTCAAGACACTAGGAGCAAGAGTGCCTAGCCCACCATTACCTTCTAAGTTACTACAGTTTGACAGGTGTTTGCCATCCATCGTGTTTGCCATAAAAATCAACAACAAGTATTATAGAACACTAGAATTGATTGTAAACTTGCTTGTACAAAGAAAGGGCCTAGAAAGAAAGCCTAGGAAACAATCTAAGTACAATTGTTTAGTTTTGATTCTGGAGGGTAACGGTGGAGTCTCGGAAAAGTGCTATCAACTCTGCCTTACTCCGTGGACTATCTGATACAGTCTCTAGCTCGTGAAGATATTGCTTTTTTTCTTGAAGGTTGCCAGCCTTTTGTAGGGGTGTGGCATCCTGCTATTTATAATAGGATGAATTTTGAGCCGCATAGATGGCTTGCGACTACGTGGCTTATTAGCAAGCGAAGACCTACTTTTAGGCTGACATCTGTCGGTTTGTTGGGATTTTGTTGTAGCAAATCTAGGTAGTTGAGGAATTAGTCAGATTGCTACGTGTCCCGTTGCGTATGATATTCTCAGTCTTCGATCATGCGGGGTCGCATGAGACTCATGCATGCGGCCTGGATCGCAATTACTCCCGGCTGCCCGTAGTTATGGAAATTTTGGGGCCGTATAAGTTGGGCTGCATGAGGTTCATGCGGCCTAGATGACTCTTTTTTTGGCCGCATGAAGGCGTACGAACCCTACTTTTGGGCGATGTCTCACGTCTTATCTTTCTTGTCGAAGTGTCAGAACTGTCATCTTTTGCCAGGACTTGTCATCTTTATCAGTTGAACTGTCCCACCTTGGCCGCATATTTTTCTTCTACAGTTGTTCGTCGATGGGCCGCATATGTATTTGAACAGTCTTGCGGCTTTCCTTCGTACGGACCTGTTTGTCCCGAAGTACCTATGCAGCAAATTGTAATCTGTATGAACTCCATATTTTTCATATTTCTATAAGACCCCTTTCAAAGTTTTCAAATTGCAAAATTGGAATACTTTGAATAAGAAGCATAAAAAATATGCCAAGCCGTAGGGAGTCTTCAAGTTGCAAGAAGTGGTTTTCGAACTTGAGTCGCAGAGAAGTACTGAGCCGCAGAACATATCTTGAGTCGCAGGGACGCTTTGAGCCGCAGAGAGTCTGCCAGCTGTCACTGCTGCATTAAATTCTTCTGACTCGGTTATGGATCTATTTTCGAGATGAAGCCGACGGTTACTGGGGATAAAGTTCCCAAACGTCGACTCTATCTTTAATGATCTCGAAAATCGAAGAGACGATCAACGGTTACTAGGGATAAAGTCCCCAAACGTCGTCTCTATCATTAATGATCTCGAAAATCGAAGAGTCCCTCTTCAGCAAATCTATAAATATGAGTCATTCATAGAGAGTCTTTCCTCTTTCACCTTCTTCTCCTTTATACTTTCTGCTATGGCTCCAAAAGGTTCTAAGTCGATTGGTGCGGCGGCCAAAGGGAGAGACTTGCTTCCCCGTCGAGAGAGGTAGACACTTCTTCCATTCATTTTGATGTGCAACCTTCACCCAAGGTAAGGGTGGTGAGCAGATGATGACTAAAATTTTGTGTACAGGGCTGTCATATACTGCCTATGCTATAAACTTGGCCGATGTATGCCCTATCTCGTCTAGACCACATGTGTTCTATACGATAGGGCTGCACAGACTGAGTCGCATAACCGTTGCCTATCCGAACTTGAAATGCCTGAGTGCCTCAAGATAAATCTGTATAAACTTTTCATGACCGAGCCGCATAGGAGCCGTATGAGCACTTTATGATTGGGTCGCATGAATACTGTAAGATTGGGTCGTATGATCCCCTTGTGACTGATTGGGCCGCATGAGTTTTTTATGACTGAGCCGCATGATAATAGCTGAGCTGTATAAATGCTGCATGAGTGCTTCATGAAGCCGGCCTCGTAACTGTGGACTGTATGAGTTCTGTTTTGGCTGGGCAGTCTAACTGGCTAGGCCGCATAACAGAGTTCTTTGTTTTTTCGGTGCTGAATCCCCCTTCTTCTCAAGCTTTTTTCGTAGGGGTCTGGCTAGCAAGCTTCTTCAGGACCGATGTCGATGATGGGGTGAATGTACAACATTCTAGCGCCTACATTAGAGAGCTCAAACTCCTTATGCTTCGGAAGAGTTTTCCCCACGCCTTTTTGGCATACACATCAAACAACTTAGGACTCTTTATACTTCGGAAGAGTTTTCCCCAGATGGTAGGAAGAGCCTTTATACCTCGGAGAGTTGGACGGTGGTCAGGCGTTGTTATGAACGTTGTGCCTTCACGGCTCTCCAGGTAGACAAAACCACAATCAGGGACCATGTTTTGAAGGTATGGTCCCTTGGGGGAGCAGGGCTAAGGCATCTACAATATGGAGGGGAGGATATCATGATATATTTACCCTCCTCCCGGCAGCTCCTTGGAGATTCAACAGCTTTGTTTGCTTCTTAGTAGTAAAATATGACTTCCTTCGAGGGCCACGAAACTGCATGAAGATGACGCACTGTCAAACCCTACTATGTCTTGCCAGATTTTCCTTTCTTTGTTGTCGATGTAGTCCTATGAATGTAACTGATGTTGAATGACCAGAGTATGCTCACTCTATTCTATTTGTGGTATTTTATGGTGCTTGTACTAGAGGGCCTAATACAGCATTTGTAAAGGATATCCCACTGGGGGATTTTTGTAGACCTATTGCCCTTTTGTGCATTTGAAAATACGAGCAAATAGATTTGAATGATATTTTGTGGACCTACTACTCTTTGGTACACCGATGATGCGAGTAATAGATTAGGATAATTTTTTGTGGACTTATCATCATTTTTGTGTACTGGCCATGCGAGTACTGACAATAAGTAGGAAGGAAACCAAAGTATTTACTTAGAGGTAATGATGACGTCGTAAATATGGGTCAAAACAAAGCCTTCCTACTCAGAGGCAATGCGGACATGTTAGGGGTAGGCATGATAGGGATACATAGAATAACTCAGAGGTGCTATCAACATGGAAGTTCTATGCATTGGGTGATTTATTTGTGATGGACGGGAAAATAACTCAGAGGTAATATTGACATGGTTGCTTTTTTCTGTTGGAGAGTTTTGTGGACCAATTACCCTTTTTTATGCTCAGACAGTGCGAGCAATAGATTAGGATAAGTTGTATGGACCTATTGCCCTTCTGCGTACCGGTGGTACGGGCAATAGATTTTGAGGCTAATTCTTGGTGGTAAAAAGCTATGACCAGGGGGTACATAGATACGATAAAGAGAATTCATTCGGAGTAATCAGAGAACAAGTTCAATGGTACATGAGGGTACGTAACTCAACCATCTGGGAGATTTGAAGTCAGAGTGTAAGTTCAGCGATACCGGCGAATATATAACTCACAATCCGAGAGATAGTTGGAAGATGTCGTTTAGACGTAGTATTTCTTGAAGAATTTGTCGTTGATGGGCATCATAAGCAAGTCTCTATTTTGTTTTACGAGACGGTATGCGCCGTTATAGAATACGGTCTCGATAACGAATGGACCCTCCCACTTAGGCTGGAATTTGCCGGGGGTCTTGTGAGTCATGACCATTGGTCTGCGAATGGCCAAGACAAGATCGCCCACTTGGAATATCCTCTGCTTGACTTTCTTGTTGAAAGCCCGAGAGACGCGCGCTTGGTAGAGCTCTATGCTTTGTTGAGCATGTAAACGCTTTTCATCTAATGCTTCTAACTTCTGTAGACGTCGGCGGTAGTTGTCATCCGCCGTTAACCGGTAGGTGAGTGCCACACGAAGTGAGGGGATCTGAGTTTCCAATGGGAGGACTGCCTCGCTCCCGTAGACCAAGGAGAATGGTGTAATTCCTGTAGCCGTCCGAATCGTCGTCCGATACGCCCATAGGCACTAACCAAGCTTTTCATTCCAGTTGCGTTCGTTTGCAGACACAAACTTTTTGAGGAGTTTGATTATGGTTTTGTTGAATGCTTCAGCCAAACCATTGGCCGAGGGGTTATATGTTGTCGAGGCCATATTCTGGATCCGATTCTTATCACAAAATCGGTAGAAAGTGTGGCTTGCAAACTGCGGATCATTGTCGTGGATAATCCTCCGGGGCAGTCCAAAACGGTAGATGACGTGATGTTTTATGAAGCTAATCACGTTCGATATCTTGACCTCTGCCAACGGAACAGTTTCTGCCTATTTAGAGAAGTAATCGGTGATTGCAAGTATGAACTGATGCCCTCTAGACAACGACGAGGTGATTGGCCCAACGACGTCCATTCCTTATGCTTCGAATGGCCAAGAGGCCACTGTCGGGTGCAAGAATTTATATGGCATATATATAAAATTTGTATGAATCTGGCAAGCCATGCACTTCTTTGCATAATCACCTGCATCTGCGACCATTGTGGGACAGTAATAACCCATCCGGCGAAGATGAACTTGTAATTTCTGGCCAGTTTGGTGGGCCCCACAAGGACCTTCATAAGCTTCACGTAGGGCTTCTTTGGCTTCTGCACCTGACAGGCATCTTAGTAGTAGCCCATCGTAGGATCGTCGATGTAACATTTTCGTTTCTGTATCATAGAAGAATCTGAGGGAGCGTCTTCTGATTGAGGTGGCTTCCTTCACATTCTCTTATAAAATTCCATAGATCGTAAAGTCGATGATCGGGCATCTCTAGTCTTGTATGTCGTTAGTTATCTAGGCAGAGAAACTCATACCCAGTTGAAGATTGTTCCTAGGGCAGACCAGTTTATGGCCTATTACATCGACTAGATGATGAACATTATTTGGGAGTGCCAAGGAAGTGGCGAGACCGGCCAGGGTATCAGAACGTGCTCTATAAAGAACCCCTCCAAGGTTGAAATGATGGCTACTGCTGTCTGATGACAGGGAATCAGGTCCTCATTGCGGACCTCGAATGAACCCCGGATCTGGTTAACAATCAACTGCGAGTCACCATAAGCTTCCAGGTATCTGATCCCCACTTACTTTGTGAGTTGAAGCCCAATGACTATAGCATTATATTCGACTATGTTGTTCGAACAAGGCTCTGTAAGGGAATATGCCCGATTTACTACTAGTCCGGAGAGAGAAATTAATACCACCCCTACTCCAGCGACGATATCACCTTGTGGCCCCGTTCTTGAAGTACCATCGAAGAACATTTGCCAAATGCATTGTACGAAGTCATGTTCGAGGCGACGACTTCATCATGAATTTTTTCATAAATTTTAGCTATTTCTGAGCCTGGATGGGCTGCTAGGAAGTCAGCCAGGGCTTGACCCTTGATAGATTTCTGCGAAACAAAAACCATATCATAAGAGGATAATAGTATCGCCCAGGTAGCTAGACGAGAACTGAGTGCGCCTGGCTTGGTCATGAGAACCTTGAGGGGATTGACTCGTGAAATCACAAGGATGGTCTACCCTGTCACATAGTGTCGTATTTTTTGAATGGCGAACACTAGGGCAAGGCACTCCTTCTCCACGGTGGTGTACCTATGTTCAGGTCCTACCATCATCCGGCTGAGATAGTAAATAGCTTGTTCATGTCCCGCATCGTTATTCTGGGCTAGCAGAGCGTCGAAGGAATATTCTATCACCCGTACATTGAACAGAAAGGGCTTTCCCGCGACCGGGGCTACCAGAACTGGCGGATTCATTAGGTACTCATTAATATCCTCAAAGGCACGCTGACATTCTTCGTTCCATACAAAAGAGACACCCTTCCTCATGAGTTGAGTGAAAGGTTGGCATCGCCCCGAGAGGTTAGATATAAACCTCCTAATATAGGTTAGTCTTCCCTGAAGGCCGTGGAGTTCGCAGAGGTTCTTTGGTGGGTTCATCTCCAGGATTGCTTTTATTTTGTCATGATCTATGTGAATGCCCCGGGAAGTAATGACAAAGCCCAAGAACTTTCCACTGGATACCCCAGAAAGGACTTGGTGGGATTCATCTTCGGGTTGTGTGCCCGCATGAGGTCGAACATTGTTCTCAAGTCATGTAAATGATCATTTTTGGAGTGGCTCTTGACGGCGATGTCGTCTATGTAATACTCCACCGTCTTGTGCAAATGATCTCTGAAGATGACACTCATGGCCCGTTGATATGTTGTACCGGTGTTCTTCAAGCCAAAGGGCATGACAGTATAACAATATATGCCGATCGGCGTTCCAAATGATGTATGCTTCTCGTCATCGAGAGCCATCTTGATTTGATTGTTTCCCGAAAAGACATCCATGAAGGACATGCCCTCGAAGCTGCACGTATTCAATCATTATATCAGTGATCGGAAGAGGGAATTCATCATTAGGGCATGCCGTATTCAGATTGCGAAAATTGATGCAGATTTAGATTTTCCCGTTCTTCTTGATGACTGGCACTACGTTGGCTACCCAGTCTGGGTGCTGCTCTTCATAGATGAAACAGCTAGCTATAAGCTTGTTTACTTTTGCCTCGATGGAATTCATGACGTCTGGACGAAATTGTCGCTGTTGTTGCTTGACTGGTTTTACGTCCGGATAGATGTTGAGCTTATGGAGTGCAATCTCGGGGTTCAGCCCTGGCATGTCTTCATAGCTCCAAGAAAAGACGTTGATGTATTCTCTGATGAGTTGTAATAACGACTACCGCTCGTCGTCTGTCAGACTTTTACTGACGAAGATTGGCTTTGGAGAGGATTCATTGCCGAGGTTAACTTGCATAGCCTCATCTTCAGTGGGAGGATCACGAAGTTTAAAGCATTTTTCCTATTGTGCATCTAGTTGCTGGACCCACGGCTCCAACTCAAGAGGTTCAAGTAGGTCTTCGTCTTCTTCTTCGACATCAGCAGATATTATATTGGCAGATAATGTCTGTCTGAATATATCTCCAATACTACTATCGGAATCGTACATGGGTGACTCGGACGAATAGGAGTGCCACTCGCATTCTTCGTCAGAACTTTTGGGCGTTGTAGGTGGAGTAACATACCTGAGGCCACGTCTGGATTTGTGATAATGATCCTGAGGCTTCTCTACCGGTGCCAGCGAATGTAGAGGCAATCGTCGACCACTGCCATAATTTAGACCCGGAGTAGCCTCCATGTCGTATCCCTACTTTTATATGAAGTACTTGGCTTGAGGACTATATAAGTAGAGCGTTAGTCTTCCAGCTTCGGGTCCGAGGTGGGACTCTTGTGGCGTGAAAGATTGAGGACCTTCTTTTCGGCCAAAGATGATTGTGTGATCCCATCCTCTTCTGTCTGAGACCGGAAAGTAAGTGCCTTTTATGGGAGTAAGGCGATTCGGGGTATGAACGGTTGTCACCTAGGTGTCCAGGCTAACGTCTAGACAGTCCCGTGCGGCATACGTTAGATTAGGCTTATCATACTCAGAATAGTCTAACGGCAGCCTCTTATTGATAAAATAAGGAATTTTGCCCACCGGGATTACATCATCTGGAGAGGGGCTATCCGTCTGTGTAACCATATATTTGGCGAGTTCTCCATCTTTCTTGGCTACCCCCTGCGAGCTCAGAGTTTGTGCCGCTACTTTGGGTAACTTGACCACCAAAGTTTCTGCTTGAGGTATAGATCTGCCTGGGAGTGTTTGATCAACACTTGGCTGCTGGCTCGTCTTGGGAAGACGGATGACCATCGGCTCAGCAAGGGATTTTGTCTTCTATTCGCCTTGGAGCAGATTTTGGCAATCGGATTACCACCGGTGTTACCGGGGGCTTCGCATCTTCCTATTGCCTTTGATTGGACTTTGGCAGCCGGATTACTATTGGTCATATAACAGGTTTTGGCTTCTGACTGGATCTCGAAAGACGGATGATCATTGGTTCTGACTGTGCAGGTATAATAGGAGAATCGAGAACCTCTTTATGTAAGGTTGCGACAAGGGGTACGACCCTGCCCAGTTTGTAGGGTTGGTGACGGATTCTCAAGGGTTCTTCTGGCCCTGCGATGGCCTCCGGTTCGCCCGTTATATGTTTCCTTAATTCGTCATATAGACAAGCCTATGACGAGTAATAAGATTCAACCCCTTTGAAGGGATCAATGTCGGCGAATTCGGTCTTCACGGAATCGTGTCTACTGACATACTTGAACCACTAGTGGAGGGTAGATGGCACGATCATATAGTCATGTATCCACGGACGTCCCAGGAGGATTTTATAGGAGGTGTCTGTATCTATGACATAGCAGGTAACTTCCATCCTCAGGTCACCAATCTGGCACTTCAACCGGATCTTCCCTAGGGGATAGCTTCTTCCTGAGTTAAACCCGCTAATGGCTGTGTTGGTTGCTACTAGTCGGTGCATATGGATGCCGAGAAGTTGGAGCAGGCTTTTCGGGATGATGCTTATTGACCATCCCGGGTCGATATGGATCCTATCCACCTTGATGTCGCCTATGTAACCAGTGTAGTATAAGGGGCGATCATATAAGTTGGTCTTAATCAACATGTCCTGCGAAGTAAATACGATGTTGGGCATTGCATCTATGCTACCGCCGTCCTATAGATCTGGTGGCGGGTCTTCCCCTAGATGCTTGACCTGAGCTAAATGGGCATCAGCATTCTGGAGTGCTTCGCTTAATACAACACGAAGATCCTTAGAGAGCCTTAGGAGCTCATATAGCGACAACTTTGTTGGCGTATTAGCCAATTGTGCTAATATGTCGAAGTTGTAAGGTCTTTTCAGTCCCTGAGGTACATCATTACGGAGTGGCCTATCGAAGCGGGTTTCCTTTGTCTTGGATTTATTCACCAGTGAAGGCTGAGATGGCCTTGGAACATCGGAGGAAGGCAACGTTGCTAGCTGAGGATCTTCGGCTAGACTATCACGTGTGGGCTGGACTTGTGCTCCAGACCGGGTAACAACTATAGAGCCTAAAAATTAAGTTGCGCCGTGAACGTACTAATCAATGATCAAGTTGCGCCCCAAAGATCAGGTTGTGCCACTGATATGAAGCTCAGAGAACGGACTGCGCCACTGATCAGGTTGCGCCTGATATCAAACTATGCCCAGTCTAGTTACGCCAAAACCTACGTGGCATCTAACACTTAATGGTCATCATTACCTGATAACACTGACGACTGACACAACAGTGAACGAGGAAAAATATCTTCGAATCCCGTAAATTGTTCCGCTCAAGGGAAGTTGGTGGTCAGCTGTCCTGTACACTTCGTAAGTTGCGCCCAGGCACAATCTAAACAAAATCCTTAGTTACGCCTGGGCGCAACCTAAATGACTTTTGCTCAGAAGCTGCCACGTGTGTAGGCGCAGCCCAAATCAAGCGTAGTTTGACTTGTTGACAGAAGCTTACGCAACCTGATAAAGTTGGGACAACTTACATTCTAAAGCAGGAGGACGTGGCGTACATGCCACTAATCTCTCAAGACGTGTCCACTATCCTGTACACGACCACGTGCATCTCAATCATATAATGCCATGCGTCTAAATATAGTTAGTACACGATTGACAACTGAATGGAAGTTGGCGCAATAAGAGGTTAGCGCAACTCAATGCGGTGCAATCCAGCTCCGCGCACCATCAGAATAACTGCTAAAATAGTTATTTCAAGAACTCTATAAATAGAGTTTCCAATCATTATCAGACATACAGACGGAGATCAAGAACTCTTGCAAAATTGCTACTGCATTCTCTAGAGGCTACAGTTTTCAAGTTCACATAGTCCAAGGGATAAAGTGATCGTCTTCTGATCAGATTCCTAAAGTTGTACTTCCCCAGAATTTATTGTACTTTGTATTCTTTTACAAGTTTGGAATAAACAAATTTTGTTTTTGCAAACAAAATAGCGACTCTGCTGGGGACGACTTTCTCCTCCGATGAGAAAGTGACAACTCAATGTGACATTACGTCGATCGACAAGACGCAGAAGACTCTGGTTGTTCAAGTCAACTAGGCAGCCTACGAGAATATGATCAACACCAAGAGCAACAAGCGCACAGTAGCTATCGCCAAGAACAGAACTGTGTGGACTCCTAAATCTTCCACAGTCGTTGTTGCCCAGGCGCAACTTGAGTGCTCAATGACCAAGGTACAATCCGCCTTAGTGGCTCCAGCACAGCCTGCTTCTATTGCTAGGGCCCAATCTGCTCACCCTGCTGCCCATGCGCAGTCTACTACTATCTTTACTGCCAAGATGCAGTCAGTTCAAGTTATTGTCGAGGTACAGCGCCTTAGTGGCTCCAGCACAGCCTATTATCAGATCCATGCATCCAGTGAAGGTGTCTTTCAATACACTAGATCGAGAAATCGATATTTGAACCAATGTGTCTTTAATCAAGAAGATCTTCCTATCACCCATGTGGAAGAGGACTCTACTTCGGAGTTTGACGCAGATAGTGAAAGTTCTGAACAAACTATCTCATCGATAGTTGCAAGAGAAGTGACGGCATATACCATTACGGAAGATCAAGATGCCTCTACATCAACCAGCCAAGAGCAACAAATTGTTGCATTAGAAGACAAATTAAAAACCATGGCAGAAATGGTCGCAAGCATGCACACCATAATGGTGGCTCAACATGCAGTGCCCCCGATTGTAAACCCTGTTACAAATTCTGAGCTTATAGCATCTTCTATACCTGTTAGTTTGAGGGTACCAGCCCCATAGGTTACTTCTGTGCTAATTCAAGCTGATCCAAGTCAGTCTGGTGCTGGGGGTGGTAATTATCACGCTTTTCCTCCTCCTAACACTTCTAACCAGCCTACCAATTCCCAAATATCAGGGGATGCTAATGAAGCTGTAAAACTCTTACGCACTCAGTTTGAGGCCTTCAAGCAGAATGGCCTACAAAGACTAGGCATAAAGCAACCATATCCTACAGAGTGGAAGGAAGTTCTATTTCCTCCTAAGTATAAGCTTCCAACCATTACGCTGTTTGATGGCAGCACTTCTCCAAGTCAGTACATCAACCATTTAGAAGTGATGACTGATCAATTATAACTAAATGATGCTCTCCTTACCAGAGTATTCGTCGGTTGTTTAGCCGGTACAGCATATGACTGGTATCGCAGCCTGCCTGATGGTTGCATCACTTCTTTTGCTGGTTTCAAGCAAATATTCTTAGAACGATTTTATGAGGGAGTCAATGACATGATGATGACTGCCCTCATTAAAATTAAACAGAGGCACAATGAATCCACATAGTATTTTATTGAAAGATTCCGTCGGGAGGCACTTAAAATGCCTTTAGGTACTCCATCTGCTGTAACAATAGATACTTACAAATCAAACTTGTTGCCTATTATCAGTATGTCGACGGGATCTACACAATTCCAGGATTGGCCTTCTTTCATTGTTAATATAAAGGCAGTAGAAGTTAGTGCCGAAAAGTTCAAGCAATTAGGAGTCCAGATGACTCATCCTAACCAAGATGAACATTCTACACCCGGGGGTAGTAATCGCCAGAATAATCGCAAGAATAAAGAAACACTGGCCATTAATCTCAAAGGCAAAGAGTCTTTGGCCGTCAATGTTACTCAGACGGCATCTACCCCATCAGCACCACTACAAAAGTCAACTCGTCCAAAAGAAGAGTATTCTTTCGATGAAGATGATACTTTAAGCATCTTCGATTGCTTGATCAAAAGCAATAAGCTTCAGCTTCCAGAGACAAAGTGACCAGAAGAAGTTGGTAAAACTGATCATCCTAAATACTGTGTTTATCACAGATTCATAGGGCATCCAACCAGAGCATGTTATGTGCTCAAGGGCAAAATCCAGGAGTTAGTCAACTCTGGAGCAATTACTCTACAGCAGGACGAGAAAACGGTGACTGGTAATGTGGTTTCTTGCTAATTCAGTGATTTTCCACCACAACTCGTACAAGATGGTGCTGTCCCCATTCCAAGGACTACTCTGGAAATTGTGAATATCCCACCTCCTCAAAATGAAGGTCTTATTCTACTGTCAACTAACAGAGGAGAGATTATGTGGATTCATCCAGATCTGGTGGCAGAATTTGAAATACCTTCCTCTTCTAAGCAAAAGAAGCATTCTAAGTCTAAATCCAAGAACTGCAACATGGTATCCTTTGAACCAATAACAGAAGAAGAAATTCCAAAAATCAAGAGAACCCTGCTCCATCCCCGGATGCTCTTCCTCCATCATCTTCTCCTGCTGAAGATACACCATCTACATCCTTACCAGTGGTTGAACCATCTCCTCCTAAACCAACATCTGCGGACAAGGGAAAGCAACATGTTCGCTTTGATAAAGCATTGAAGAAGTCTTCATCTTTTGGACTTGAAAAGCCTTACAATTTTGACATGTTGGCTCAATTGGCCAATACTCCCGCAAGATTGTCAATCTTTGAACTTTTATGTCACTCAAAAGAAACTCGTGAGACATTAAGTAAAGCCTTGATGCAGGCTGACGCTTGTTTGACTCTTCTCAAGAAGCCCGAAAAGGAGCCAGTCAGCTGTGCATATTGTCATAGTGTATTTGATTAATGCCCAATATCACTTTTACACAAGATGACATGTTATTAGAAGACAATCGTCATGATCGTCCTCTCTATTTTACGGGATATGTAGACACCATGAAAGTTGACCGCATTATGATCGATCCTGGGTCTGCACTTAGCATCATGCCAAAGTCCTTACTAGATGCTTTGAAAATCCCAGTACACAATCTTTCTACAACTATCACTAACATCCTGGGATTCAATCAAGGAAGAAATGAAACTTTGGAAAAAATACGCCTAAAACTTCAAATTGGCAATCTTCGTACAAAGGTAACTTTCTATGTTATTGACAATCATGGCTCATACAATACTTTGTTGGGAAGGTCATTCCTCCATAAAAACAATATTGTACCATCTACGCTCCACCAATGTTTCAAATATGTGGATGGTAATGGAGAAGTCCAAAAAGAGGTTGCAGATGTGAATCCTTTCAAAGGAGTTGAAGCATACTGCAACGATTCTCGTATGTACAAAGAGGAATTCAAGAAGGTGGTACTAGCAATGGACACAGATGAAGAACAGAAGAGTATACCTAATAATATTGTGGTGATTTCGGTCAAAGAACGTACCTTCTGTCCTCAGTCTTCCAAACATCTAAATATCTATCTTCCTTCCCATGATAAGCAACCTAAAGGTGATAGTTAAGAACAGAGAGAGCTCACCTCTTCTGAGCCGCTTGTAATCGATCTTTGTCGCAAGAAGCTCCCTCTACCTATTCGTTCTTGTTTTCCCCCTCTTGTTATCAATCTGACTAAGCTTGCTAAGGCTAAAGTCCCCGTTGTAAATGATGGTGTAAAAATCAATAAAGCATCTCCTTTGCAGTATACTGATGTCTTTTACTATACTCAGTGTTATCTGGTTATGCTAGACAGCTTTGAACCATTTACAATAGAAGTCGTATCATCTCAACGAAACGTGGTATCACTGGATTCAATACAAGAGTCGTACTTCTTAGTACCGTCTCGAAAGAAAGATGAAAAGCATATATTCTTTAACAAAAAAGAAGTGCCAAAAATCTTGCTCTATAATGATAATAGAGATGATACAGGAAGGCTACAATTACGATGCTATAGTCCACAATCCAAAGCCATCATCCGTAAAATGGGCTATGATTTTAGAACAGGTCTCAACAACAGTAAAGGAAGGCGAACCCCTCTTCGTATTGCTGTTCCAAATAGGAAATCACAATAATACCATAGTAAAATAAAACGAGGACTAGGTTATACGTCACCACTTCCAACTCCAGAACCTTCTAAATATGATGAAGAAGAACGTTCAAACTCTTCTGATTCTATATCACGGGATTCTGATACCAGCATCGATCATGTTCATAAGGTGATAGTATCTTCTAATATGGTGTCTGCCGAATTCTTAGAAGATGGCGAGAATGACATTGAAGAAGCTAGTGAAATGGACCCTTGGGCACAAAGGATGGACAATCAATGGGAACTTTGTTTTGAACAACGAGAACCACCTACTGAGTATCAACTAGTCCAAATTGATATTGAAGAGAAAGGTACATCACGACCAATCTTCATTAGCAAAAACCTCCCAGAGGATGATAAACATGAATGAATTCACCTTATTCGTGAATACATCGATGTCTTCGCCTGGAATTACGAAGATATGGTAGGATTAGATCCTCAAATTGCAACTCACAAGCTTAATATTTTGTCAAATGCCAAGCCGGTCAAACAACAACAACGATAATTCAAGCCTGAAATGATGGATGCAATTGATGATGAAGTCAAAAAGCTTATACCTTGTGGTTTTATCAGAGAAGAACAACATCCTGACTGGGTGGCCAATGTCGTACCAGTCCTGAAGAAGACCGAAAAGGTTCGAGTTTGCATAGACTTTCGGGATCTCAAAGATGCTTACCCTAAAGACAAATTCCCTCTCCCAATTACTGATGTTATGATCGACAATACATGTGGATTCGAACAAATTTCTTTTATGGATGGGTTTTCTAGATATAATCAAATCCGGATGAATCCTGAAGATAAGAAACATACTTTATTTCGTACTCCTTGGGGTGTGTACTATTATACAGTCATGCTGTTTGGTCTTAAGAACGCAGGTATAACTTACCAACAGGCTATGAGTACTATTTTTCACGATCATCTGTGAAAGGCTGTCGAATGCTATATTGACGATATTGCTGTCAAGAGTCATCTCAAAGAAGATCACATTCATGATTTAAGAACCATCTTCAATCTAATGCGCCAGCATCAACTCAAAATAAACCCCACCAAGTCTTTCTTAGGTGTCTCTAGTGGTAAGTTTCTCGGCTTCGTCATTACCTCTAAGGGTATACACGTTGATCTCGAGAAGATTAAAGCCATTCAAGAGATGCGTCCTCCACGCAACCTAAAAGAGCTACGAGGATTCCAAGGTCGACTTGCGTACGTCAGGCAGTTCATTTCGAATTTATCTGGACGTTGCAGACCATTTACTCAATTAATGAAGAAAGGTGTATCTTTCGTTTGGACAGAAGAATGTCAACGAGCATTTGACGGCATAAAGCGATATTTAATGAGTCCACCGGTTCTTGTACCACCGATCTCAGAAATACCCTTCTTAATGTATGTCCAGGCAATGGATCATTCATTGGAAGCTTTGCTGGCTCAAAAGAACAAGAAAGGTCATGAACAAGCCATCTACTATCTTAGCCGAACGATGATTGGAGCTGAACATCGCTATAGCCCAGTGGAGAAGGAATGTTTAGCCTTAATGTTTGTTGTTCAGAAGACAAGACATTATACCATAGGCCAAACTATTCATGTTATATCCCGAGTCAATCCTCTTCGAGTCTTAATGAAGAAACCAAGTACACTTAATTCTAGGCTTGCCACATGGGCTATATTATTAGCACAATATGATATGGTTTATGTTCTTTAAAAGTCTATGAAAGGCCAAGCACTTGCTGATTTCTTAGCAGCTCATCCTGTTCCTGAAACATCTAAACACTATGATGAGATTTCGGACGAAACTTTGGAATCAAATATGATCTCAGAAGAATTTCCTACATGGAGAATATTCTTTGATGGAGCTTCTAGAATTGGACCTGGAGGTACTCTTGTTGCGGGAGTAGAAATTGTTCTCGTTTCACCCGAGGTATTAACTATTCAAAGGGCTTATTCTTTAGACGAATCGTGCTCTAACAATATGGCAGAATACAATGCCTTGCTCATTGGACTCCAATTGGCTAAATAACTGGATATTGAATATCTCGAAGTATATGGCGACTCTACGCTGACTGTTAATCAAGTTAGAGGAATATATGAAGTCCGATATCAAGATTTGGTAACATACTATGAAGCAGCAACCAGGATAGCTTCTTCATTTAAGGGGTTCTTCATCGAACATATACGTCGGGCATATAATACAGAAGCTGATGCCTTAGCTAACCTAGCTATAGTGTTGGCAGTTCCAGTCAAAAGGCAACAGATGGTTGTTATCTCTAATAGAGAACTATTCTGTGTTGAAAACAACAAAAACATTAAATTCAGCAACCTAACTGAAGTCAATGTACTTAGCGAGTATTGGAGAGTATATTTTATTGATTTTGCAGTGCATGATATTTTGCCAGAAGATCCTAAAGAAGCTACAAGTATCCGTCGTCGATCACTTCGATTCTATTATAATCATAGTACTAAGACACTATATCGAAGAACTTTTGATGGATTACTCTTGAGATGTCTCGCTGGTGATGAAGCAAAATAGATATTACGTGAGGCTCATGATGGTGTTTATGGAGCACATCAACCTGGTCCTAAACTACAGGATCGTATCCGAGGTACGGGCTACTACTGGCCCTCTATGGTATCAGATGTTATTGATTATGCAAGGAAATACCGTGCATGTCAAATTCATGCAGATTTCATTCACCAACCGTTGGAATTTCTTCATCCAACTGCAGCCTCGTAGCTTTTTGAAGCTTGGGGCATGGATATAATTGGTCCAACCAATCCTCCTTCATCTAAAGGATATCAGTTCATCTTAGATATAACCGATTATTTTTTCAAGTGGGTCGGAGCTATACCTTTGGCTGAAGTAAAAACTAGTAACGTTATTAATTTTATCAAACATCATGTGATATACAGATTTGGTGTCCCTCGCAGAATCATCCAAGATAATGGGCCACAATTTATTAGCCAGAAGTTTAATAGGTTCTGTGATGACAACAGAATCAATAATCTTGCCTCTACAGCCTATAATCCTGCGGCTAACGGGTTGGCTAAAGCATTCAATAGGACCATTATCAAACTCCTTAAAAAGTTTGTATCTTTTAACAAACGTAATTGGAGTGATAAAGTCAGAGAATGTCTATGGGCATATCGTACTACCATCCGTAATTCCACAGGTTGCACACCTTTTTCTCTGGTATAAGGATGTGAAGCTGTGCTACCTTTGGAAATTTAAATTCCATCATTGAGAATCGCCATTGCTAATGAGCTTACTATAGACAATAATGATCATCTTTGGCTTCAAGAATTCGAGGCGCTCGACGAGAAAAGGTTATTAGCTCAACAGCATATCGAACTTTATCAGGCCCAGATTTCAAAAGCTTTCAATCACAAAGTCAGAGTGCGAACATTTCAAGAAGGCGAGTTGGTTCTTACAGTCAGACGTCCTATGACTATGACACATATAAGCAAAGGCAAGTTTGAGGCAAAATGGGAAGGACCGTATGTGGTAAATAAAGTCTTCTCCAATGGAGCCTATCAATTAATAGATATGGATGGCAGAGTTGCTATAATGCCCATCAATGGCAAATTTCTAAAAAATATCATGTATAAAGACAAAATGTACTTTATTTTCAGAGACATGATGTAAATAAAAAGTTCATTCCTTATTCAAAAGCAGAATAGAATTACATAATATTACGGACGGGGAGGAGGCCCTGATCCTTCATGATTAAATACAAATTTCGCCAACCGTTCAAACATCTCGTTGTCTGAACACACCAGGAACTCACAAACAGCCATCCTCAATGCCTCTTCTTCGGCAGTTTTTCCAAGCTCCACTAACTTGGAGATCAAATCTTGTCCTGGTGTAGGAGGAACAGTTGAGCCTTCGTCCCTTTCTTTTTGAGTAGGCAATGGAGGCTCGGCAAGGGAAGTCTTGGTTTCTTCTTCAGCCTTCGGAGCAATCAAATCTTTGGAAGACATTTTTTTCTTGTACAGGAAGAAAAAAGATTGACAATATTTACAAAAGTTTTGTTCTATTTATAGGCAGAACAACTAAGTAATCAGCCTTGAGAACTGATACGACTTTTGGAAAGAGGCACAACTGTTCGTTCATTTTTAACGGTTCATTCATAATCGACTCTTCATCTTCCCTTCTTCAAAACCGACGTGCTTGATTCATTCGCTTTCTTCTTCGAAAGTTTAGACAACCATTCATTCATTCAATATTTCTTCCTCGAAAATTAAAGTAAATGATCACCCATTCATTCATCATAGTGAGAGGTCATGTCTCTTACAAACTTAAATTCTAAATATTCACGTCAAAATAACTTGCTATATTCATAATCCTCTCTGGATTCTGTTATCTATGACAGCATAGCAAAATTAAATTTTAAAAAAAAAAGGAGAGAGAATAATGATACGATTATTTCTTTATTCCTTCTTTAAAAGCATAGATACATCTTGATGAAAATCTATTACATCTTGAATTTTCATTCTAATGAATGTCTATTACATCTTTGGATCTTTCCATCGATAATGAAGGTCTATTACATCTTTGGATCTTCTTATTTGTTGGTGACAATTCCTTGTCGTCTCGACCTGAAGCAACGAGCCAGACAATGGAATTAACTCTAGTCTTCTCTCTCAGAAAGACGAGAGGAGAACCCCAGAGTGTAGCAGCCCAAAGATGAGCTGCTATCAATACAACTGGTGGAGAGAAGACAGCCCGCTAGGGGAACTAGAAATGAGATCACCCTTGTGATACAGTTTCCAGTTCTGCGTCTTCACCATCCAACTCTCATGTGTATCGGCTCTTCCTACCATCTGAGGAAGACCCTTCTTAACATGAAGAGTCCTGAGCTGTCTGATTTGAGTGTCAGAACCACATGAGTTGTCTGATGTGAGTGTCAGAAGAATGGTCTCTACAACATCCAAATTACCAATGCCAGTTTTTTGCTAACCAAGTCCCTGCAAATATCAATGGAACAGGAGAAGTTAGCAGAATCTATCAGCAATATGTGTCTACAAATAGGCACACATCAGCATTGCATCTACAACCAGGCGCATATCAGCATTGTGCCTACAAACAGGCGCACATCAATATTGTATCTACAAACAGGCGCACATCAGCATTGCGCCTAAAACAGGCGCACATCAGCATTGTGCTTCCAAACAGGCGCACATCAGTATTACGTCTACAAATAGGCGCACATCAGTATTACGTCTACAAACAGGCGCACATCAGCATTGTGCCTACAAACAGGCGCACATCAGCACTACGCTCACAAACAGGCGCATATCAGTACTAAGCACTGATCAAACAAGTGTATGTCAGCAATATGTGCCTCTGATCAGAGCTAAATACTGGATCATAGTGTGTGCCTATTCTCAGAAGTAGTTAGCATATATCAACAGTGTCTACACCATGCAGATCGATATTTGTCTCCAAAAGTGGTACGAAAGAAGAATATTCATACCATTGATTCTTCGTCGAGACTTACCAATTTTTGAAAGCACAGCATACAGGCAAATAACATGAAGTAGCACAAGTAAAACCTTACGGGAAGACATTTGTTTTGAGAGTATATGAATAATTCTTTCATTTTTGGATATCCTTTTTAAAGAGGAGGTGGGTGCGTCGTTCTAGGGTCCTATTTTGGAAAGAACTAAAAAAAGGGCATCTAAAACCGTATAACGACTGCCATGTGTTCTTCAGAAGAAACAGTAAAATGAAGAATTAGCTAAAAGAATATGTCCATGAGCACCATTCAAAATCACAGCCACACAAAATTAGAAATTTTATGTTTCATTGCATAAAGACGGGTGGACCCCTACAGTCAAGGGCATAAAAATAAAAAGTTGTTCTTCCTAGAACATTATTTCTTGTCCTTGCCTTCATCAGTCTGACAAAGGGCGTCATCCATTCTTACATGGTGCGGATCCCCGAGCGACGCATCAGGTTAAGAAATCCTTCCGAATTGTCGCGCTCCTCAGAGGATGATCCGCCACTCGAGCGATTGAAGACTAACGGGGTTAAACCGAAACATTTCAAAAAGTTTACTGCCCTCAAAGCTAGGTCAGCCTCCAACAAAAAAGTTGTAGACACAACATCATATCCCGCTTCAGGAGATTTGATTGTGGTGTCATCATTGGTCTCCATCTCTTTCTTCTTGGTGGCCATTGAAGAATAAAAGTAAAGACCAAAGTACAAAGATCAACTACTGCATATATATCAATAAATTGACTCTTCGTATTCCTTATGGGAAATTGAAAATAATCAATGAAACTCTAGAAGACGAAGAGGGGATTGAGTATTTTCGAGAAAGGTATTTAATCATTATGACCGAGCATTGTCCAGCGCAACTTGACATAGTCAAAACTTCTAAATTCAAAGTATTCCAAAACTTTGCAATGTTTTTAAGTTTTGAAAACTTTAAAAGGGGGCTTGTAGAGCCTAAAAATCAAGTTGCACCCTGAACATACTAATCAGTGATCAAGTTGCACCCCTAAAAATCAGGTTGTGCCACTGATATAAAGCTCAGAGAACGGAGTGCGCCACTGATCAGGTTGCGCCTGATATCAGACTGCGCCCTGTCTAGTTGTGCCAAAACCTATGTCACGACCCGCACCCTAGAGTTAGGGAACGAGACGTGGGTACGTCCAGCCTACGCCGCAGTGTCGGTAGTAGAACGCTGTCCTAGGTCTCATGCATCTAACAGTATAAGGCTAAGAAGTTTATACTCCCCGAGTGGGGTGACATAGCAGAATGTAAACTCAATCACATCTAAGGTAGAGCATAATGGAAGATAGATAAAACATAAAATCCAAAAGAGATACAGCAGATAGAAGTCTAAGTGTCTAAGATACACAACCCAGAAATACATCTCAAGCTCAAATATAGTAAATCCATAAATATAACTCAAGACAACTGAAAATAAACTATAAGCAAAACCCTAGCTATCTATACAACCTCTACTGTGTCTCCTCTAGGCTAGCAGGCAACCTCCAAGCTATCTGTAAAATTTTTAACAGGTCCAGTCAGGACGGAAATGAGCACATATCTCTCAAACAGTTCATAGCAGGTTAGGAGTATAAATCATGCAATAGAGTAAAATACAGGAAGTGGTAAAAAGGAAGTACGAGTAAACAGGAGCTATTTTGTAACTGAAAGTAAATACATGATAGTAGAGACTGTAAGTGGCTACGTGATTTAGAGTACAATATGGTTATGTAAACGGCTTAGGGGCACATGAATACAGCTACTAGGGATAGTGTTCACATAACCAATTCTACTCACCCCGTCCCAATCAATACACAAGGATCCATTCAAGTTACGTTATAGGCACATGAATACAACTAAGATACGTGAACTCATGTAATGAGTATTACATGAGGCACATGATAAAGCACATGAAAGCACATGAGAACATGTAAAAACATGAACTAGTACGAGTATAAGCAGTACCTGATGCACATAATAAAGTACATGAATATAAAATATTCGATGCACCCGTAGAGGGATAACATCTCAGGAAAGGATCCATACAGTACTAATCCGTGAAGATACGTGTCAGCATCAAGTAGAGTAATCTAGAGCAAGAAAATAATCCAGGTAAGTATGAAAAGATCAGAGAATATACTCGCCTCGATTGGTTGGAGTCGACGTGCACGACACGAACGTGTCGACACGAGGTAGGTACACTGTTATGCGCTACAGAGGGTCCCAGACGATGACACGGGCAGTCCCAATGAGTCTAGAGTAGTCCAAATAGCCTAGTTTGTTATATAAAAGCCTAAAATCAGGGTTGGTATGACAATCAAAACAAAAGATTGAAAATGACTATCATAGTCACGATTTAATTTTAGAAAAAGTATAATTAATAAATATAATAAATATATATAATAAATTTTTGGAAATCCTTATAATGCTAAAAACTATATCTGTATAAATCAACATATTTTAGATAATATTTCAAAATCCAAAAAATTATTTCTGTACTAATATTCCAATTTTATCAAATATGAATTTATGTCAACACTTAATAAACCAATACTTGAAAAGAATGTTTTTATTATAATAAAACTTTAGGCTAAAAACCATATATTAATTCTCTTAATTATAAATTAATAAATTAATTGATAGTATTAATAATATTAGTAACAAAATTACAAATAATACCTTTAATAATAATAATAAGAAATAACTATAAATACCAAATTATTTCCACTATTATACAATATATATATATATAAACTAATAATTTATACTATATATATATATATATATATATATATATATATATATATATATATATATATATATCAATCCATAAACTATTATGTATACACTTATATATTAATACATAAATTAATATATATATACAAATATACATTAATACATAAACTAGTATATATACAAATATACATTAATACATAACTAATATACTTTACATTATAACTAATATATTATATATATAAACTAATATATATAATATATAACTAATATATATATTATATAACTAATATATATATTATATAACTAATATATATAATATATAATTAATAACTTAATATATAACACATGAGGGGGGGGGGCTCTGTCCTAATCACAGGGAAAGGGGTTTACTCGGTCGGGCCGGGGGGGTTGCACCGGCGGAGCGGCGCCGGCAGGAGGAGCGCTGGCAGGAGACTGCGGGCGCGGCGTGGATCTCGAGGTCGGGCTCCGGCGGGTGGCCAGGTGGAGTGCGGCCAGGGCTGCGTGGGGTCGCGCCGATGGAGCAACGACGGATGGGGGCTAGCGCGGCGGTACGGGGTCGCGCCGGCGGAGCGGCGACGGTCAGGTCCCCTCTCTCCCTCTCTCTCTCTATGATGTGATGGTCAGATTTTTTTAGGAAAGAGGGTTTGATGGCGGTGGTAGTGGTGAACGGTAGTGGCAGGGGTTGTGATAGGGGTGGACGTTGGTGGTTTTCATGTAGGTGGTGCGGCCAGGCAGCCGGGTGGTGGTTTATGGCGGTGGTGGGTGGTGTACAGTGGTGGCAGTGGTAGAAATGATGAACGGCGGTGGCGGTGGTGGCGAAGGGTGGTTTGGGTGGTGGTGGCGGCAGGGAAGGTGATGGTCGGAGGGGGCCGGTTCTGTGGTGGCGGTGGTGGGGATGATCCTCCGGCAATGGCCGGAAGGGGATGGTTGCTCGGGACATTTGGGATACTGGAAAAATTGGGGATGGGCTGCTAGGAATTCTAGGAATGTGTGTAGGGATTTTAGGGTTTTGGGGATTTGTGCAACTTGGGAAAGGTGTGATATTTATAGCATAGGAAGGGAAACCCTAAAAATGTAAAATGTAATAGAAATTAGGAAAAATAGTGGAACTAACATACTAACTACTAACTACTAATCCTAATATTATTTCTATTGGTTGGTTTAATTAGCACTAAATATATTAGCTATAAATTAATAATTAAAAAATTTACTAGTTAATACTAATTTGACAAATAGCTAATTATAATTTAGCCAATATTTTTAAAGACATAAATAATACTAATTTATGTACATAATTATTTAAATATATTTTTAACAATCATTTATTTACTCAATAATATATTTTAAATTTTCAAAATTCAATAAACATTTTCCATATCGAACAATAATTAAAACTTATTGATTCAAGAAAAATGACAGGGAAAATCCAATAGGACCGATAGCAATCACGGTCAAATTGTTTTTCCAAAAATTAGAAATTGCACATTTTTCGATATTCAGAAAATTGAGAGTTTTGAAAAATACAAAATTCAAATATTCTAAGAAATTGGTTAACGGAGGTTACAAATCTATCCTCCTTAAAAAAATTTCGTCCTCGAAATTAAAGCTTGGCAAGGGAGTTAAAACATGATAGAATTTTAGGCAGTATGGCAGACACGATAAAAGAACGGCGAGTTGGCACGATCAAGCTAATCAACTTAAAATTGTTTGGGCACAACTATTGATTTGGCACGATAGAATCATAGAATAATCTTTATTGTTTAGACACAAATTAGGAATAATTTCAGGTTATTAGTCATGATCTTAATCACGGCCAAGATAAACGAATGGAGTACGAAATTCGAGTATAGAACAATCGGTAGTTAGATTTGATGAAAAATCGGGCTCTAGGTCGTATAAGCACGATCAAGATCCAAGCTTAGCTATGAATGGCGAAAAAATCATGATTTCGGAATCAAGGTTGTAAAGGCATGGTCAATACGAAAAATGATGCGATTGGTCATAGCTAGGAATAATGAAACGTTTGGCATGATCAATGACTAAGGATCAAACCACTTGATCACGAACCAAATCGAGGCTTCAACCTTAGAATGACTAAAATCAATTAGGCATGACGTATGCAGAGTGACAAAATCAAAACCTCGTCATGAAGTAGGAAGGAAATAGCAGCATGGTGACCAGAGGATCGAATTTTAGGCACGAAGGAAAAATTATTTTGGGTACGATCACTAAATTTTATGATAATCAAATCGAGTAGTCGCGATTAAGGACAAAATTTTAAGTACGATCCAGAGACAAAATCGGTACGATAGTCATGGTCGTTAAATCACGATCATGGAATTTATAGTCGTCTAGTCATGCGGGGTCATCTAGGCATGACTAATCACTAGGAGTTTAGATATAATCAGGGAGTAAATCATGGTCAGAAAAGAGTTTGGATACTAGTGTTAAAATCTGAACATGATCATAATCGTTAGTTTGACACGATCGAAGATGAAGTCAGTTTATCCTTGGTCGAATAGTATTTAGGTATGATGAAGAGTATGGTGGTAACGTAGGCATAACCTACCATCAACTTCCGGTACGATCAAGAATAGTACGAAACTTAATCGCGATTGGAACAGAATTTAGTCATTTCAAGAAAAAATCAGGGTTTTATGCACGAGTGATATGGGTATCAAAGTTTGATCACGATCAAAATTAAAATATTGACACGATGAAGAATAAGGCTAATCAATATTTGAATTTAGGTTCGAAAAATTTGAAATCGATATTTTGAGCACGAGCAACATATGATAGAGATCCAAGTCACAATGGAATTCAAATAAATTGAGTACGGTCAAGGGTCAAGACTATTGATACGATAAAGGGAACTACTCAAAGAAAATCAAAATCAGAAGTTTAAAGAACGAATGTCAATAGCATCCAATCACAGTATATGCTAAGAATATTTAGTCTCGATACGATCTAAGTTGATCAATTCTGGAAAATCAAGATTTGGGCAATATAGAGGACAGTTCTTCAAGCCTGAGCACGAGCTTACAAGGATGGAGATTCAGGTCACAATCAAATTTTAATTCAATTGAGTGCAACCCAAGATATTAATATGATAAGAAAAGATGATCGAAGTCGATTTAGTCGTGATTACGGGAGCTAGGATTCAATGATATTGTAACATTTTAGGGAACAAGGAAAAATTTTGTAATAAGTCAAGTTAATCATCTCTCTCTAATACCATCCAGTTTATCATTTGCCAAATCATATTTTTATCTCACAAGTCCAAATATGAAAATCAACCTTTATATGACTATCATCAAATTTTATCCTTCCGTCATAAAGATTTGACCTTGCCATGATCACCATAGGCTAAATTCCAAATTTCTAAAATATTTCCCATGAAACATACCCCCACTTATTTAGGATCAACACGTATTCATTTAATCAAATTTTCAAATTTCGTCACCTCGTCCAAATTTTGATCTGAAACCTCTAAATCCAGTTTATGAAATCCTTGAACTTGTTTAAATCAAGTCTCGTATTTACTCAACTCCAATACCACCATGTCATACAAAAAAATATATTTTTTTTATAAATCAACCTTCGTATTTCTTCAACATTCACCTTCAGTATTATCCTTTTTGAATTCTATAATTTTTCCCAATCATCAAAAATAATTCCTATAGCTTAAAATCCTTGTGTTCTCTCTGTCTCTAGTCACCCTCTTACAATATCTAGTTCAATTTTGCATAATCATTGAACACCATAAAATTCTTTTTTTTATTTCTAATTTTCTATATAGCCTCAGAGTAAAAGTTCCCCAGAATCAATAACCCAGATTTTCTAAGTTCTCAAAACTAGGTTGACCTCGAATATCCTCATTAGTTTTGAAATACATCTATGAATTATTCATATCCAACTTTCTGTGATTGTTTCTAAATTGATAACATTTATCCCTCGATTTCATTCTAAACCTTTACCACATCTCCATCTCAAATTTTCATGTTTGACATCCAACATTTTGATTCCTACAAAATCATCTAATGATAACCAATTACGTCATTTTTGACCTAGATGATTCACGTCACTTCCTCAACATTTCTCAGATAAAAATGATATAAAAATTTAGGGGTTCAAGTACAGCTGACAGAATATGATACGAGACGGAATTGATGTAATCAGGACAGTTACATAAGACAAAGTTTGATTGGAAATAAAAATATTGGAAGGAAAAGAAATGCTAATATAATCTGTTTTGCTTATCTGTTTAAAGGTGGAAACCATTTTGAAACCAGAACTATAATACCAAATCCAAATAAGGTCTAGCAAAAATCATTGATTCATTGTATTACGAAGAATTTCATAGCAAAAGTTACTCAAAGGTTTATAATAACAGCTAAAACTACTCCTACTCCTACTCCTACTCCTAAGTTAAATAATGAGAAGCAAAACAAAAACAACCAATAATTCTTTTTCTGAAAGACTGATCAAAAGTAGAGAAAACATGTTGAAAAGTTTTTAAGGTACAATCTGATAATCATATGCGTCTATCCAAAATCATGATACTCTAAATCCTCGTCATACTAGTAAGCAAAGCTACGATAATCACAGAGTCCTCGACTAAGGCACATACCTCTAGAATCGTGGTATTTAACATTTTCGCGATGCCGCTAGCTTGGCTGCAAAAACCTTAAATTCCCATACCCGAGAAATATATCCAAAATTAGACTATATGTCCTCACCATGCTGGCTAATATGACTATAGAAGACTAGATTCCAAAACTTAGATGACCTAGCCCATATAATTTCATCTTGATAAAAATTAAATTAAATCAACAATGGATACTCAAAATCAAATTTACCAACGAACATCAAGATTCAAAAATGAACAAAATCCATCAAATCATATAAATACAACTCAAATTCAACAATAATCCATCAAAATCAAATTCAATAACAGAAAATAAAGATAAATCAAATCAAGAAAAAGAGTTTTTAAATCGAAGATAAAATAAGATTCTCAAGGGTCGTCCCAGGAATCTCTCAAGGGATCCTAACTGTGATTGAGTACCTTCAAAATATATCCTAATCCTACTGTAGGCTGTAGTGGTTCTCTAGTTCGAATACCACTACATAAACTCGACCTGCATGGGCCATCACTAAAAACGTGTCACGACCCGCACCCTAGAGTTAGGGAGCGAGACGTGGGTACGTCCAGCCTACGCCGCAGTATCGGCGGTAGAACGCTGTCCTAGGTCTCATGCATCTAACAGTATAAGGCTAAGAAGTTTATACTCCCCGAGTGGGGTGACATAGCAGAATGTAAACTCAATCACATCTAAGGTAGAGCATAATGGAAGATAGATAAAACATAAAATCCAAAAGAGATACAGCAGATAGAAGTCTAAGTGTCTAAGATACACAAGCCAGACATACATCTCAAGCTCAAATACAGTAAATCGATAAATACAACTCAAGACAACTGAAAATAAATATATGCAAAACCATAGCTATCTATACAACCTCTACTGTGTCTCCTCTAGGCTAGCAGGCAACCTCCAAGCTATCTGTAAAATTTTCAACAGGTCCAGTCAGGACGGGAACGAGCACATATCTCTCAAACAGTTCATAGCAGGTTAGGAGTATAAATCATGCAATAGAGTAAAATACAGGAAGTGCTGAAAAGAAAGTACGAGTAAACAGGAGATATTTTGTAACTGAAAGTAAATACATGATAGTAGAGACTGTAAGTGGCTACATGATTTAGAGTACAATATGGTTATGTAAACGGCTTAGGGGCACATGAATACAACTAAGGAGGCACATGAATACAACTACTGGGGATAGTGTTCACATAACTAATTCTACTCACCCCACCCAAATCAATACACAAGGATCCATTCAAGTTACATTATAGGCACATGAATACAGCTAAGATACGTGAACTCATGTAATGAGTAGTACATGAGGCACATGATAAAGGACATGAAAGCACATGAAGCACATGAAAGCACATGAGAATATGTAAAAACATGAACTAGTAGGAGTACAAGGAGTACCTGATGCACATAATAAAGTACATGAACATAAAATATCCGATGCACCCGTAGAGGGATAATATCTCCGGAAAGGATCCATATAGTACTAATCCGTGAAGATATGTGTCAGCATCAAGTAGAGTAATCTAGAGCAAGAAAATAATCCAGGTAAGTATGAAAAGATCAGAGAATGTACTCGCCTCGATTGGTTGGAGTCGACGTGCGCGACACGAACGTATCGACACGAGGTAGGTACACTGCTATGCTCTACAGAGGGTCCCAGACGACGACACGGGCAGTCCTAATGAGTCCAGAGTAGTCCAAATAGACTAGTTTGGTATATAAAAGCCTAAAATCAGGGTTGGTATGACAATCAAAACAAGCGATAGAAAATGACTATTATAGTCACGATTTGATTTTAGAAAAAGTATAATTAATAAATATAATAAATTTTTGAAAATCCTTATAATGTTAAAAACTATATCTGTATAAATCAACATATTTTAGATAAATAGTTCAAAATCCAAAAAATTATTTCTGTACTAATATTCCAATTTTATCAAATATGAATTTAGGTTAACACTTAATAAACCAATATTTGAAAAGAATATTTTTATTACAATAAAACTTTAGGCTAAAAACCATATATTAATTCTCTTAATTATAAATTAATAAATTAATTGATAATATTAATAATATTAGTAACAAAATTATAAATAATACCTTTAATAATAATAATAAGAAATAACTATAAATACCAAATTATTTCTACTATTATACAATATATATATAAACTAATAATTTATACTATATATATATATATATATATATATATATATATATATATATATATATATAAATCCATAAACTATTATGTATACACTTATATTAATACATAAATTTATATATATATATATATAAATATACATTAATACATAAACTAGTATATATACAAATATACATTAATACATAACTAATATATTATATATATATAGTAATATATATAATATATAACTAATATATATTATATAACTAATATATATTATATAACTAATATATATATAATATATAATTAATAACTTAATATATAACACATGAGGGGGGGCTCTGTCCTAATCACAGGGAAAGGGGTTTACTCGGTCGGGCCGGCGGGGTTGCGCCGGTGGAGCGGCACCGGCATGAGGAGTGCCGGCATGAGACGGTGGGTGCGGCATGGATCTGGAGGTCGGGCTCCGACGGGTGGCCAGGTGGAGTGCGGCCAGGGCGGTGTGGGGTCGCGCCGACGGAGCGGCGACGGATGGGGGCTCGTGCGGCGGCACAAGCTCGGCCAGGGCGGCACGGGGTCGCGCCGACGGAGCGGCGACGGTCAGGTCCGCTGTCTCCCTCTCTCTCTCTATGCTGTGATGGTCAGATTTTTTTTGGGAAAGAGGGTTTGATGGCGGTGGTGGTGGTGAACGGTGGTGGCAGGGGTTGTGATGGCGGTGGACGCGGTGGTATTCCTGTAGGTGGTACAGCCAGGCGGCCGGGTGGTGGTTTATGGCAGTGGTGGGTGGTGTACAATGGTGGCGGTGGTGGAGATGATGAACAGCGGCGGCGGTGGTGGCGAAGGGTGGTTCGGGTGGTGGTGGCGGCAGGGAAGGTGATAGTCGGAGGTGGCCGGTTCTGTGGTGGCGGTGGTGGGGATGATCCTCCGGCAATGGCCGGAAGGGGATGGTTGCTCGGGACATTTGGGATGCTGGAAAAATTGGGGGTGGGCTGCTAGGAATTCTAGGAATGTGTGTAGGGATTTTAGGGTTTTGGGGATTTGTGCAACTTGGGGAAGGTGTGATATTTATAGCATAGAAAGGGAAACCCTAAAAATATAAAATATTATAGAAATTAAGAAAAATAGTGGAACTGACATACTAACTACTAACTACTAATCCTAACATTATTTCTATTGGTTGGTTTAATTAGCACTAAATATATTAGCTATAAACTAATAATTAAAAAAATTACTAGTTAATACTAATTTAACAAATGGCTAATTACAATTTAGCCAATATTTTTAAAGACATAAATAATACTAATTTATTTACTTAATTATTTAAATATATTTTTAATAATCATTTATTTACTCAATAATATATTTTAAAATTTTGAAATTCAATAAACGTTTTCTATATCGAACAATAATTAAAACTTATTGATTCAAGAAAAATGATAGGAAAAATCCAATAGGATAAAATCGCTTAAAATAGTAAACCCAAGCCAACAAGGACCGATAGCAATCACGGTCAAATTGTTTTTCCAAAAGTTAGAAATTGCACGTTTTTCGAGATTCAGAAAATTGAGAGTTTTAAAAAATACAAAATTCAAAAATTCCAAGAAATTGGTTAACGGAGGTTACAACCTACGTGGCATCTGACAATTAATGTTCATTATTACCTGACAACACTGACGACTGACACAACAGTAAACGAGGAAAATCTCTTTGAATCCCGTGAATTGTGCCGTTCAAGGGAAGTTGGTGGAAAGCTGTCTTGTACACTTCGTGAGTTACGCCCAGGCACAATCTAAAGAAAATACTTAGTTGCACCTGGGCGCAACCTGAATAACTTTTGCTCAGAAGCTGCCACATGTGTAGGTGCAGCCCAAATCAAGCATAGTTTAACTTGTTGCCTGAAGCTCGCGCAACCTGATAAAGTTGGGACAACTAACATTCTAAAGCAGGATGACATGGCACACATGCCACTAATCTTTCAAGATGTGTCCACTATCCTGTACACGATCATGCGCATCTCAATTATATGATGCCACGCATTTAAATACAGTTAGTACACGATTGACAACTGATTGGCGCAACATGAGGTTAGCACAACTCAATGCGGCGCAATCCTGTTTCGTGCACCATCAGAATAACTGCTAAAATAGTTATTTCAAGAACTCTATAAATAGAGTTTTCAATCATTATCAGACATACAGCCGGAGATCAAGAACTCTTACAAAATTGCTGTCGCGTTCTCTAGAGGCTACAGTCTTCAAGTTCACATAGTCCAAGGGATAAAGTGATCGTCTTCTGATCAGATTTCTAAAGTTGTGCTTCTCCAAAATTCATTGTACTTTGTACTCTTTTAGAAGTTTGGAATAAAGAAATTTTTTTGCAAACAACAACATCTGCAGCTTCTTCTGCTTCAGCTAAAATTGTATGGCAGACTCTAGACTTCCTGCCCTTTTTCTTGTTGGTAGTAGATGACACCGCCTGGGTAACTTCGGACACCAAGTCTAGATGCATCCACATGATCTCTCCTCGTGATGTGGTGAGGGGTACCAATCCAGATGTCCAGCTCCGAGAGGGTAGAAGATTAGTAACCTCCATCATTGCCGGGGGAACAGATATTACCCCGTCTGGAGTACTTGTCGGAAGGAAGTTGCCAAACTGAATAGATACCATGTTTGCTGCCACAGTAACCTCTTCAAAGTCTATAGACAGAGCTTTTGAGTCGATAAGACTCTAAATGTACCGTTTCAATTGGAAGCAATCCTGGGTGGCATGATGGACACAGCGGTAGAAGTGACAGTACTTTTGGTCCTCTATTTCTGCTGCTTGGGGTTCGTGCCATGGTAGAGGGAGCTGGATCCTACCTCATTGCAAGAGCATATCGAAGATAGGTTTGACATGGCTATCTTCGAATGAGTAGTTGATCTTGGGCCATTGACCTTTCGCCTATTTTTGTTCGGGCTTCTGAGTCGCATCAGTGACCATGGCCAGTTTGCCCTTATTATCCCGATTGGCGGTAGCGCCACTATTGTTGTTGTTGGCGGTGGACCCAGGACGTCTGCCCTTATCTTCTCCATCTGGGATGTGTAATTCCAACTGGCGAGCCTTCTTCAGTTTTGCCTCTACGTTGGTAGCACTTATGATGAAGGTCGTCCAATCTCTGAACTTATTATCGCTCATCGAGAGGTTAATTGTAGAAAGTAGTTTCTTCTGGCAGATTTCAATCAAGGAGCTCTCGAGATTGCCTTGGGGCAATCTCATTACGGTTTGGCGGAACCGCTCGATATAGTTCCTTGTGAGCTCCCTCTCTCCCTGAACGACGTCTATGAGAGATGACATCATCACATCATGCCCCACTTCGTAGAATCTCTCCAGGAATGTGTGCTTGAAGCCGTCGAAAGAGTGAATGTAGTTGTCGGGAAGGTTGCGATTCCAGTCGAACGTGATCCCCTCCAATGCTCCGATGATTAATCGTGTGAGGACGGCATCACTATTCGGCAAGTGGTCGATGGTGACTTCAAAGTAAGTTATGTACCGACTAGCAGAAGTCTTCCCATCATAAGAATCGATATAGAATGGCTTGTACCATGGTAGAAAAGGTACGTCCCTCCATGCAACGGAATATGGTTGTCGTATTCTGAAATCCCGATAGGAGTCTCGGGCATTAAACATCGCTCGAAGCTCCTGAACTTCCCTCCTAGCCTCCTTGGCTTCATCTGCAGCTAAAGGAACAGATGGTGCTGCGAGATCAACACCAAAGGAGTGGCGGTCGTGTTGGAGTCTGCGTTGACTGCGGGTCCCAAGCTTGTTTGTCCGGGCATCCTCGCTGGTTGAGCTGGCAAGGCGGCTTTGATCTCGTCCACGGACTTAACCAAAGACAGGAGCATGGCTTCCAGCACTTCTAGCCATTGTCGGTCAGAAGGTGCTTCATGATCATCGTCAGCCATAAAGACTGTCCTGACGTGGGTAGAAGTGGAAGGGATTGCGGCAGAGGTACTCTCGGTGTCGTACCCTTGTATAGAGAAATCGTCAGGGAATATCAAAATATCATCTTTGTCAGACTCGGAAGGGGTGCTACCCCTATGCAGGAAGCCACATCGTCTTGGCGAGGGTGGTGGCCTTCAGGAAAATTTGATTATGTTGCAGAGTTTTAGGGGATCTCTACCCCCTGCGTGTGCTCTTGGTACACCGGATTGTCGCATATATTGAGGGGACTGCTACCCCCAGCTTTATCTACTCTCAAGAAGGCCGAAGTTGCACCCCCGGGTGCCGAAAGCTTCTTCTTGGATCAAGTGCCTAAATAGACACCCCCTGTGGTTGATGGGAACCCCCCAGATGAGGGTCTCTTTACAATACTGGACGAGATGGCCAGGCTGGAAGAGCCTGTCTTCTTTCTTTCCTTGCCAGGAGGAACTTTTTGAGTTGAATTACAGGAGACGAAAGAAAACTCTTTGTCCCCTGGAATTTGCATCTGTCGGACAGGTGCTGCCTGCTGCAGTCGCTGGAAAACTAACTGTCGATCTTCAGGTGTTGCTAGTTTGTTACAACAGCAGTTGATGATAACTTGAGTGCAACGACATCTCGAGAGGGACTCATTGCATGCTGACGCTGCCGTCTTGCGCTTGTGAGTAATCACGTCAAGTAAGTCGGTAGGAAGCTGCTCTGCCTTCGCACCAAACTTCTGAACTCGGGGATCCCGAGCGCACGAGTGCTTAGGCATCATATTTGCTTCCTGATCCGTGGCTAGTAAAAACACTTGCTCTGGATCTTTAGAGGGTGACTTTAAAGACCCACCCTGTCTGTTAGCCCTGGGGGACTGGACGTAGGAGGTTCTGTACAACTTTCCATCAGAAGCCCGTGTAACAGTAAACGGGGCCCACTGACAGTTAGCAACTTGGACAGTTGACTGGCTGGTAAAGCTTGTACTGTCCTAGGCCTTTTTGACTTAGCGCCCAAAGGTGCATAGTAAAAAGTGTCCAGACTGATACATCTCGTTTCTTTAGTGGGCCGCATGGCGTTGGGCCCGCATGAGAGGCGGTCGAACACAGATCTTCTGGCAGGGCCGCATGAGACATCCTATCTGTGGGCAGGATTGGTCGTCGTATGGACCATCTTCTTGCGGCTAGAGCTGGCTGCCACATGGATCATCTTCCTGCGACGAGAGTTGGCTGCCGCATGAGTTGTCTGTCTACGGCCAGAGTTGGTTGTTACATGGACAGACTGCCCATCTCCTCTCTGCGGCCTACTTTTGTTTGCATGGAGTTCCCTTGTGCCTCCAAAAACATAGCATCATAGTGTTTTCCTCTGTTGGATTTGGGGACAGCAGGGTCCTCTGCGGTCGGAAACAGAGCCACAAGAGAGTTTTGGTCATCGTCTTGGGCTGCAGAAGGAGCTTCTTCGAGAACTTGGTCGGGGGCAACAGTTTTGCGCACCGACGCCTTGCGAGTCCTCTTCAGGTTGGCTCGCTTCTGAGACGGACTGGCGCTCCCTTCAGAGAGCAATTCTTCGAAGGCTTGTTGGTCGAAGCGGACCACAAGCATCTGCTGTATAGAGCCAAGCTTGGACGCATCAGATTACGTCACCAACTTCTCATCAGAAGGAAAGGATGTCCCCAGCAGAGTCGCCATCGTGTTTGTCATACATCGTGTTTGCCATAAAAATCAACAATAGGTATTACAGAACACTGGAATTGATTGCAAACTCGCTTCTACAAAGAAAGGGCCTAGAAAGAAAGTCTAGAAAACAATCTAAGTACAATTGTTTAGTTTTAATTCTAGAGGGTGATGGTGGAGGCTCGGGAAAGTACTATCAAATCTATCTTACTTCGTGGACTATCTGATGCAGTCTCTAGCTCGTGAAGATATTGCTTTTTTTAAGGTTGCGAGCCTTCTGCAGGGGTGTAGAACCCTACTATTTATAATAGGATGGATTTTGAGCCGTATAGATGGCTTGCAGCCACATGGCTGATTAGCACGCGAAGACTCGCTCTTGGGCTGCCATCTGTCGGTTTGTTGGAATTTTATTGCAGCAAATCTGGGTAGTTGAAGAATTGGTCAGATTGCCACGTGTCCCATTGTGTATGTTATTCTCAGTCTTCGATCATGCGAGGTCGCATAAGACTCATGCATGCGGCCTGGATCATAATTACTCCCGGCTGCCTGTAGTTCTGGAAATTTTGGGGCCGCATAAGCTGGGCCGCATGAGGTTCATGCGGCTTAGATGATGCTTTTTTTGGCCGCATGGAGGCGTACGAACCCTGCTTTTGGGCGACGTCACACGTCTTATCTTTCTTGTTGAAGTGTCAGAACTGTCATGTTTTGCCAGGACTTGTCAGCTTTATCAGTTCAACTACTCCTCCTTGGCCACATATTTTCCTACTACAGCTGTTCGTCGATAGTCCGCATATGTCTTTGAACAGTCATGCGACTTTTTTTCATGTGGACCTGTTTGGCCCGAGGTACCTATGCGGCAATTTGTAATCCGCATGAACTCCATATTTTTCATATTCTACAACAGGGCCAGAGCTCAGGGCCATAATCATTCAAATGTATGGGCATGCTTTTTATTGGTATTAGAGGTTGCAGAAACCAGAAGGAAAAGTCATAACTGGTATGGTTTTAGTTGCTATATTTTCTATTGTTACATTATTTGATACCGAAGCCTCATTTATTCATAGCCACTAGTTTTGCAACTAGACACTGTATTACTACTACATCACTGTCTAAGAATAGAATTCTCACTGAAGGAGGAATAGTGTATGTATGCAGTATATGTAGACTCTGTTATGTAGTAATTTTGGTAGAAAGATGAAGGCTCAATTTTTTGTTTTATCCATTCTAAATTTCAATATGGTCCTTGGGATAGACTGGTTGAGCTAGTATTATGCTTTCCTGGATTGCCACAAAGGTAGTATTCAGACCATTAAATGAGCCAGAATTTGAGCTCATTTGAGGATCGGAAGGAAGAAGTAACCCACCTATGTTAGGAAGTAATATAGAGATAGAAGATATCCTCCTATCATTATCGAGTTCCAAGATATATTCTATATGGAGTTGTCGGGATTGCCAACCGACAGGGACATTGTGTTCACTACAGAGCTCATTCCAGGAGTCGAACCTATCTCGTCCCATGTGTACCGACTAACACCAAAAGAGTTAGTAGAAATAAAGACTCAGATAGACGAGGTGCTAGATAAGGGCTTTATCCATGCTAGTGCGTCACCTTGGGGAGCTACCGTCTTTTTCGTGCCAAAGAAGGATGATACTGTGTGTATGTGCATCGATTACAAAGCTTTCAACGTGGTTACGATAAAGAACAAGTACCCTTTGTTGTGCATCGATGACTTATTCGATCAATTGATTGGAGCTAAAGTGGTTTCTAAAATTGACATGTGATCGGGTTATCATTAGCTGAAAGTTCGGTAGAAAGATATCCCGAAGACTGCATTTAGATCGATATAAGGGCAATACGAGTTTTTGGTCATGTCATTTGGTCTTACTAACACTCCAGTCGCCTTCATGAATCTCATGAATACAGTCTTCCATCAATACTTGGACCAGTTTGTGGTTGTCTTCATAGACTATATATTAATATATTTGAAGAGCCACAAAGTGCATGAACAGCACTTGCGGATAGACTTGTGGACTTTAAGGAAGGAGAAGCTTTATGCCAAGCTTAGCAAATTTGACTTCTTACTTGAGAAGGTTTCATTCCTTGAACTTGTTGTCACATGAGATGGTATTTCAGTAGATCCAGAGAAAGTCTCAGCATTTAAGACATGGCCCATTCCCACCTCAGCCTCCGAAGTGAGAAGCTTCCTTGGACTTGTGGGTTATTATCGAAGGTTAATAGAAGATTTCTCGCAGATAGCTGGACATATGACTCGGTTGACTTGTAAAGACCAAGAGTTCATATGGACGGATGAGTGTCAAGAGGCTTTTGATGAGCTGAAGAAGCGCTTAACCACTGCACCCATCTTGGCCATTCCATCAGGGCCAAGAGAATTCATGACATATAGCGATGCGTCCGAAAAGGTATTGGGATGTGTCTTGATGCAGCATAGCCGAGTAGTAGCGTATGCATCGAGGCAATTGAAAGTGCATGAGAAGAATTATCTAACCCCTGATCTCGAGCTTATAGTGGATGCATTACCTGTATGGCGAGACGGTAGATATCTATACCGATTATAAAAGCCTCAAGTATGTCTTCATGCAAGAAGAGCTGAACATGAGACAACGATGATGGTTGGAGCTGATAAAGGACTATGAGATCGAGTTGTACTACCATCCAGGCAAGGCTAACATAGTAGCAGATGCGTTAAGTCGTAAGCCAACAGTATATTTCTTGACAACCCAAAAGAAGATATTGGAAGATTTGCGTAAGCTTAGGATAAAGTTTGTATTGCCCGGAGCTTAAGGCGTACTTGCCAATCTCCAATTGCGGTCATTACTAGTAGAGAGAATCAAAGTAGCATTGTCCAGAGATGCTAGATTATGCAGACTTACATATATGACTAAAGCAGGATAGCAGACTGGATTGGGGATTCATCCTGATTAGATACTACAATATGGAGATCGTCTATATGTTCCAAATGGAGAACTTTGACAAGAATTGATGGTTGAAGCACATAGCTTAATCTACTCTATACATCCGAAGGAACCAAGATGTACCAAATTTGAGACAACACTATTGGTGGCATGGGATGAAGCAAGAAATTGCTCGTTTCGTGACCAAGTATTTGGTATGCCAACGAGAAAAGCGGACCACCAATGATCAGCTGGGTTGTTGTAACCGCTTCACATTCCTGAGTGAAAGTAGAATCACATCACCATAGATTTTGTCATAGGATTTTCTCGGAGTCCTAATGGACGAGATGTGGTATAGGTGATCGTGGATAGACTTACTAAGTCAGCCCACTTCTTACCCTTTAGAGTGGGCCAGTCCCCGGAAGTCTTAACTGACATGTATATGAAGCAAATAGTGATATTGTATGGGGTTCCAGTTAGCATCATGTCAGACCAGAATTCATGATTTATATCTCATTTCTGGATAAGCATACAAGAAAGCTTGGGTACCCGTCTGATGTTTAGTACATTCTACCATCCGCAGACCAGCGGACAGTCAGAATGCATTATTCAGACACTAGAAGATATGTTGGGAGCGTGTATGCTAGACTTCGGGGGGGCGGGGGGGTCATGGGAAGACCACCTCCATCTTGTGTAGTTTTTCTATAACAATAGCTATCAAGCGAGCATTTAGATGGCTCTATTTGAATCTTTGTATTGTAGGAAGTGTCGACCTTCTTTTTGTTTGAGTGATATAGAAGAGCAGCAAATTTTGTGTCCAGAATGAGTCGAAAGCACAGTAGAGAAAGTAAAAAAGGTTCAAGGCCACCTGCGAGCAGCGCAGGACAGACAAAAGCAGTAGACAGATCTTTATCGTCTTCCTTTGAAGTTTAAGGAAGGCAACCATGTGTTCTTGAAGATATCACCCACAAGAGGTACGATTCAATTCAAAGGACGTGGCAAGTTGAGACCAAGATATATTGGTTCTTTCGATGTCTTGGAGCAGGCTAGAGAGGTTGCTTATATCTTGGCATTGCCAACATCTCT